>JAFIDM010009631.1:309481432-309494271 GCA_023159025.1 Thereuonema tuberculata | reverse complement strand
TTAGTGGAACTCTCTTTATTGTTTATATTTGTGCCGAATTAGTTGATTACTTGTTAATTCGTGTTTATTTTTAATTTAAATGAGAATATTAAGTTGATCTTCTAATTAACATCTTAATAAATTATTAAGAAGTCCTAATTGGATAAAGGCACAAAATTAAACCAATTAATTCGATTCTCACAAGCAACAAAGAGAGTTCCACTAAAGAAAATTTCATCTATAATCTCCCATTATAGTGAGTAACCTACGCCAAATTGAATGCTAGTAGTATTTCATTGAAGAGTCCTATTCATAATTAGATAAGTGACATTTTCTGAATAGAAAAGATACGGATCTGCTTAGGCTGTTCTTAGAATGACAGAAAAGTTTTTACAATGTCTTTTTTCAAAATATCTTATTTGACCTCCATAATTATTAAGGATGCAGATGATTGATACATTTTGTTTTTGAATTTCTTTGGAATTACTTTTTGATTATGTCTTTAAATGATCACGTAATCTCTTAATGTTTATTCTAAATCTCTCTCTCTATATATGTAAATGCAAAAGCCCTCACTGACTCATATTTAATTCTCCTACATCCCCCATAACCAGGAAACTGAAACTTGGCAGAAACCTTCCTAAGTTGTACTAGCGAAAAGTAAGCTACTGGGATTTTTATAAAACACCCCTAAGGAGTTGAAAAGAGGTAAAATCCATGGAATAGCGCCCCATATGCACCTGGTGGCGACAATGGGAACTACATAAATATTGATGTGCAACAATGGAACTAATTATTGTGCATAGCGCCGCATAGTAACCTACAGCAAAACTGGGTTTTCAGGTATAGTTTTGTAATGATCACGTGATTGTTTATGAACTGGGGAAGGTTTGAAGTGAAATGGATGTGGAGATGGGCAGAAAGGGGTGGGAAGTCTTACATTCTCCGATTTCGAGATTAATTTCATAAAAGCGCTTTAGTTCGAAACACGAAATTTGACAAGATTGTTCTTTGTCAAAATCGAAAAGTAAACGGGGGGAAGGGGGAGGGGCAACCTTTCTTGAAGGGTATGCATATCTCCAAAACAGCTTGAGATGGGAACACGAAAGTTGTAATGAATGTTGTTTGTCGAAATTGAAAAGATGCTTTTTCGAATCGAGTCCTAAGGGGTGTAAACGGGGGGAGGGGGAAGTATGGGCAAACATTCATGAAGGTTACTTCTAGAGGATTATCGAGTTGCACAATAAGAATGTAACGTTAATTTGTACTCATCACGTGATTTTTTTTTTACCAATGGGGAAGGTTTAAAGTGATAGGGTTGTGAAGAAGGGAACGGTGGGGGGGTGGGTGAGTGAGTGGGGAGGGGAAGTCTTATATCCTGCAATGTCGATATTAATTTCATATCTAGGGATATCTCGAGTTACAAAATACGAACATTACTTTGTACCTATCACATGATTTTGTACCAACTGAGACAGTTTCGAAGTGATCTCACAATTTCAATTTCTTTCTCATCTATATCAGGACAACTCTTTTTTTGTAACCAATACGAAGAACGGTATTTCAGCCAGTATAGTGTAAAAGCGTTATTTTTCATTTGGACAATTAACTGCTTAAGATTTGTTCTATTCACTAGGAGTTTCAAAATTCAAGCTCCTCTTCTTTGGCTATTTTTCAAATCACACGCAAATCTTTCTCTTCTCCATTTCTTTCTTTTTAATTTTTTTTTTTTCTTTCAGAAGTTTTTTATTTTACTTTTTCTCTTGTGCATTTCGATTTTTTTTTCCATTTACATAAATTATGTGATTAAAAACTAATATTCCATTTGTTATCTTCGCAACAAACTACAGAATACTTAATTAGTTTTCGTCGAATATAATAAAGCCCCATATGCCACGGATGGAAGGAATGAGAGGAATCCAGCGGCAGTTTCTGTAGTTAGAAAAGAAGAATGTCACTAGATTACGCATTCGGTGTCGCCAATGCCCGTGGACTTTAAAGATCAACGTCAGCAATCACGTTGGCGTGAGAGTGGCGAGAACAATCATTTCAGACAGCCAATCATGAAACACTAGCATTGCTTAAACGAGGAAATAGGCAGCCATTTTCTCGTTTGATCTCATACTTTATTTTTTTAAATTTCTGAATGAAGATGTTTATAAATAAAAATAAAGAAAGAAAACAAAGAAACTGGAAGTAATTCGGTAAGGCTGTCGTCTCGTTTCTTGCCGAAATGACCGCATATTCATTATCTACGATTTCTGAATTAACTATCATTGGAGGGAATTCTTATTCTGTTACATCTTTCTTTGATTTAGTTTTGCAATGAACTGTTTATTTTGAACTAGACACTGATTTATTAAAAATAAAAATGTTTACTGTTAAGAATCCTCTGTTCCGTGTCGCCGTTACCAAAACATGCGACCAAAACATATGAAGTCATGGCCATTTTCTAAAGCAGATGTCTCTGGTCAATGCTCCTCAACCTTGAAGGATATCAAACCAAACCTTTTTTCTCTTTAGGAGAGCTTCATAGCAACGAAAAAGCGAACGAAACATGTCCGACCAATGAACAATAACGAAAACCTGAAATCACGGTCGGCTCATTAAAAAAAAAAAAAAAAAAACAACAACTTCCGAAGTGCAGCTTAAAATCTCGAGATTTTATATTTATCTCGAGATATATTTTTAGGAAATACTGCGTGTTCAGCAAAACAAAAATGCTCGACCGATGAAAAAAAAAAAATATCTTATAGTTATTTCACAGCTGCAACGTTTTTTGCCGAACGAATTGGATGGTCGTTGCAGCGACCAAATAGAATGGATGTTCGACGATGTCACATGATGCGAAATTTCAAACAACTTTTTCCACTCCCAGAATCCTTCGTGACACATATCGACGACAATAAAAATCCAACTTTCAAAAACTAACAATATTCCCTGGCAATTTCTAATGCATTAAATGAAAAGCTTTTAAGTAACAGATTCTGTCATATCAAAATATAATTTCGCTGCAATTACTGTAAATTTGTAATAACTCCTCATTCACTTGAAGTGGAGCGAAAATTCAAAACCGCCATGTTTAATTTTGAGATGATCGATTATCTCGATAGATCGATCGACTAATACGATATGGAAATGTTTGCTCAGTCTTCATGTCCAACGAAAGTAAGTATCATCCAGTTTCCGATTGTGAACCAGATTTCCAGCTGAAGCTGCATTTCGGTGTTTTTTTTTTTTAATGAGCCGGCAGAGGGATTTCAGGTTTTCGATATTGTTCATTGGTCGGACAGGTTTCGTTTGCTGTGAAACACGCCTTACTGCACCAATCGTTGTAGAAATAAATAAATAGTTTACAAATAATTTCTCGTCGTTGCTGAGGAGATCCATCTACAACGAAAACGAATGAACTGTGGGAAAGCTTCATTTCCTATTCTGGTTGAGAGAGCGGCCACAACGGATATAATGCTTAGTATTCGCAGAGGAAATGCGAATGTAGTGTTCCGCTGACAAATGCACTCTGAGTTAAATGTTCTTTATGATTATTAAGTAAAAAAATGAACAAATACAATGAAAGTGGTTTATTTGTCATTATTGTTTTGACGAAAATTTGCTATGAGACAAATCCCACTCAAATTAATCCGTTGCACAGAAACTCTAGTATTGTTCAAAGGTTAAAAGAGAATCAGTTTTAATAATACAAATTAATTCCTAATATTCAAATGAATGTTTATAATTTTCTCGCCTGTTGAGACGCCTTTAACATGAAGTCTATGATAAGTAGTACAAGGAGATTTCTTGCACGAGCCTTTCTTTTTTATTGATTTGTTTTTTCACTTTGATAGATAGATAATGATTTAGTAGCCCATAAATAAAAAAGGAAACCATCTAATATTACTCAGATCTCGTGAAATGGCTCTTTATGAAGGGGAGTCGTACTAATGAATATTTGAAAAGGGTTTTTATTTCGTGACTTTTTCTGATGCCGTTAGGATGTTATTGGAAAAAGTGATATTGTGAATGGGTATTCACTAATGGCAGACCCAAATCAAACAAATGTCTCACGCTTTGATTAAAACAAACTAAGCAATGCATTAATTTCAATAAATAATACTAAGAATTAGATAATAATAATAATTGTCTTTGCTTGGGAAACCCAAGGTTTGAATCTTTGACACAATAATAATAATAATAATACAAATAATGATAATAATAATAAAAACCCTCTTATGTGAAATTACAAAAGTAGTATATAAAAACATTATCGTGTAAAGACAGCAGTAACTTTTATAGTTCATTCCAATTCATTTTCTTTTTGAAAATCGATTTAATCCCAGAAACAATAAAGAGAATCAGAGGATAAATTTCAAAATTAAATAATTTATTTGTTCATTAGTAAACAAAAGTTATTCCGTTTAAGTAATTTGAAAAAAAAAATCAAACAACAAAAAAACAAAAAAACAAAAAAAAAACAAAAAAAAACAAACAAACAAAAAAACAAATTTGAATTTAAGTTAATAAAAAACAGGAAATTCCTGAAAGAACTTGACGCCTACTTTCCTTAAAACCGCCCGTCTTCTTTTTCTTAATTGTAAAAATAAAACAAACGAAAATCCTTTATTTTTTTATTGTTGAGTTACAACATCTTAACACTATAAACATTTATTTTTGTTTTTTCATTTCAGACAACCATTACTGAAAAAACAAAAACAAAAAACAAAACAAAACACTAAAGAAATTCTTAATACATACTTAAGTTGTCTGAATTCAATTCAATTAATTAATTTTAATCCATCGAAGGCATTGTAGGATTATTTAAACGGATTAATGAAAGATTAACGCATACATTTAATTCTCATATCAAATCAACTCCATAAAGCGATATTTCACAGATATTCTATCGTTCTTCTTCTTCAAGCTAAATTACAACTTCGGAAACTGAACAAAATTTGAATTCAAAAAAACGCCAGTTACCATTCATTAATAATCTACAAGTAATGTTCGCCTACATATTACGTAATAAAGAATTTTTTTACATCACAATAGAGATCATAAAACTTACATTGTGTTTTTATCCAAATATCCTCCCCTCTCAAAATACCTCGAAAAGACAATGTTTTACTATTAATAACCAAACCTGCTTTGGATTACATAGGCTTCAATTACATATCTACTATATTTATTATTAACTTGAAACAATATTTCTACTTCTGGATCCGGAGCATTACTAATTAATGAATTGTAACTGGACTGTTTATTCAAATTTTGTTCAGTTTATGAATTTGTAATTTAGCTTGAAGAAACAGAACAATGGGATGTCTGCGAAATCTCGCTTTTAGAGTTATTATGATATGAGGATTAAATATAAGCGTTCTTTCATATATCTATCGTTGAGTTATTATTTTTAAACGGATTAATGTTATAGACATCGAAAGAGGTCCATTGTTTTCGTCCCAATACTTTTTCTAGTGTTCATTTCTTGACAAGGACTCATTAGGAATTCATTTTTTTTAAGCACAAAAGACTATTTTTTATATTTAATTTTATTATTCTGTTATCCTTAAATGTGCAATCCAAGTTTCAAGAAGAGTAACTAGTTATTTGAGGATACGTAGAGTGATTGATGTGTCGAGTCTTACATTCTTAGGAAAATAGACATTGAAACAAATTCAACGTTATCTCTTATTACAGATTCATCCAAATTAAAATGATGCATTTTATTTTATTTTGAAGAACCCACAAGTGTGTTTCTTTATCATGACTCATCACCTGCACGTAGAGATTAAAAAGTGAGCTTTATCTATCATTTTGTAATCTCTAGATGCAACGGATGATAAGCCTTACAGTTTTCACTACAAAATATTTTCCAATTCATTTCCTGTTTTCTTTATGTCTGTTGAAATTTGTATCAAATTATGAAAGAAAAACAATTAAAATGGTTTTTCTTTAGGTCTTTCTATTCTAATTTATTTCAATATTAATTTCTAATGCGAACGTTTTTCTAGTCAGTATCGGCTTCTTATGAATAAGTTTGAATTTGTGATTTAAGAGCCTCTGTTCTGTTCATGCTCAATTATTTTTTTGAATTCGAAGTGTCTACGTATTTCAGTCACTCAATTCGATCGCTACAACATTAGATCTTCTACAGTTTGTTTGATGTATCTTTACTAAAAGTAAAGGAATGACTGTTAGGAAATAATAAATGACACATCTTCTACTTCTTAAAACAATTTAAGTTTAATAACTTAAAATAAACATTTGGCGAGTTTCGGAAGAATACTTTTTTCCTTTTTTTCAAGCCTTATTGTAATAAAATTATACATGGACATCACATAACTAAAACTAAACAATAAAATATCATTTTCTCCAAAATACAAATTTATTTAGTGATCAAACAATATACTAACAAATTAGTAATAGACAATAATATTCAATAAGTCAGACAATTAAAGACAGTGCCTTTGTATTATTTTGATATTAATAAAGCTCATTTGCTATACTTACAATTTTGATATTTGAGTCGATACCTTCATATCTATTTAAGTTACTATTTATTTGTATTTCTAATATAGAAACTTCTATATATTTTCTTAATCTAGAGTCTCTTTCCACTTGTAAAATTTTAACTTTTCATTAATTTTATGTCCTTGTTTTGAGGAGTCAGAAATAGCAGAATATTGCTACAAAAAAAGACATAAAATTATTATTAATATCCAAAATAATATCAAAGGCACAGACTTTAATTGTCTGACTTATTGAATATTATTAACTAAATAATAATTACTAAATAATTTTGTTTTTGGGAGAACATGATATTTAATTTGTTTAATATTAGTTATGTGATGTCCATCTATAATTTTATTGTAATAAGGCTTGAAAAAGGAAGAAAGTATTTTTTTTTTGACGAAAATTCGCCAAGTGTTTATTTTGAGTTATTAAACTTAAAATGTTTTAAGAAGTTGAACATGTGTTATTTATTCTGATAAGAAGAGTTGTTTTTGAGAAAAAAGGTAAGGTTTATAATATCTACTTTTGTTTCGTTTGAAATTTACATAAACTTTCAAAAACGAAACTGGAAAGAATTCAGAGAATTATGCGAAAGTAATTAAGTAGCTTAACAAAGCCAAGTAATGAACGGTTCCAAGTAATGAACGAGCACAATATGTAGGAAAGATTTATTTTCAAAGTTACAAATGCTACATTAAATGTAAGTAGAGCCCGATTTCATTCAACAACTTTTTTTTTAACTTTCTTTTACCAAAATAACTTTGAAAATTGTGTGAAACCTTCCAACATCAAGCTTTTCTTCAATAATGCTGTGTTTGAATATAATATTTTACCTGCTTTGTTTGGATCCTAAAATATCTCTTCTTCAAATTAAATAAAAAGAAAAACAGTTTCATAGAACAGCTTCCACTGAGATCAGAGAGAATCAATATTTACATAACTACACAAGAAATTCAACAACAAACCAATCGATAAGAGAGTGCTTTGGTTTCTTTTGAAATAGAATATGGTGTCAAATACAGTCCTTGTGTTAAAAGAAGCCGACAGAATTGTTTGGATTTAATTACAGTTAAAAGCAAAGAAAAGGTTAGATCACTAAAAATTCTTCTTTTGGATGAAGAGGAGCAACAGGATAAAATCTCATGTCTCTTTTAACATTTATTTTCCGTTGTTTTCTTCCAAACAAAGCAAAATTACAAGTGGTTGAGAATGTTTTATTAGAAAGGAATACTTTTCCTTTACTGTTTTAGAGCCGTCTGTCTATTATCAATATTAAACCATTGTTACGATCTCTTAGAAGAGAAGGCTCTGCGGTTTGAGTAGATAGCATTAATATCTCCCTCTTTCATCTGCTAACATCAATAACTTCTTCATAAGATTGGATCTCTTAACTAAAGAAAATCTGAAACTGAGATAATCATTCGAATCAGTTTAAGCACTGGGGAAGCATTTCATAGACAAAGTCACATGAACGTCATACTGGTTAAAACAAGCAAAGAGTCCGTCATTACCTTTTGTCTTTACTATTTTCTAATATAAATGTTTTAATTTATCTACATGAAATAAATCAATTCGTTCCCTTCTCCATAGCTCACATTTCTCAGGGTCATAATAAGGTAATTCAAAGCTCTTCTGGCTTTTCGATGCAATCAACAGAAAACCTGAGTTGAAATAGTGACATTAGGATACCATCATGAAAGCTCTCCCCTCCTAAGAGTATGAACCGTCCCGACTGAATAAAAACATGGTTCTTTAGATAGCCACGATGATTGGTTGTCCATCTGATAAACAGCGACCATCAGAACAACACTCGAAGATTGATCAACGTTTGCCCCCACCCCTATTTCACTTCACTTGATGAAATAGATTCATCCGTCTAATAAGGAACTAAAAATACCTCCCAAAGAAAAAAATAAACAAACAATGAACATCAAAAGCCATTAATATTTCTTATTTCAGATGCAATAAGAAAAATGGTTAAGACAAGAAATTAAAAAATATTTAAATCTCCTTCCCTATTGGATGTTACCACTGAAAAGCGAGAAGAAGAGATAAGATTCGCATTCAAAAGAGAACGGAAGGAAAGTGAATTTATCTTATTCAAGTCATAATTTATAAACGGATAAAGTTCTTAGTTGCCTCTCAATACACTAACCTTCCAAATTCTTTATAAGAAGAAAACTTACACTAAGAAATTCTCTGTAGCCTCTGACGGGTTGGAACCTTCAATCTCATACTGCATCGAATTCTTGTAATATTTTTAGTGAAAGACGAAAATAAGAAAAACTTCAAAATATTTTCAATCTCAAACTAAAAAAAGAACTAATCGATTTGTTCAGAAACTTGGATGTAATAAAACAGTCAAGGAGTTCTCTTTTAAGATTTAAAATTAAATTCAAAACAGGAAGTGTTTGTTTATTTCCTGTGTTCTGATTAAAACCTCTCTTTTGTGGCCGATGTTTCTTTCTTTTTGTTTTATGCCATAAGGTTTTTCTCTTTAAGAAATTTTATTACAAAACTGTTTTATGTCCTGTAAAAAAAAAATACTCTCTATTCGTAGCAATTTTAATTCATTCAGCATCGGAGGACACCTGGTGTTCAGTGATGTCATCATTCATCAACTAAAATCACGAAATATCTAGCATGCTTCAAAGGTAGGGGAACAAATTCCCGAGTATTTTTATTTTAATTTCTAAGTAAAAGTAAGATAAAAAATTAAAATAGTTCCTTAAAAGTAAGATATACAGGCCTTAATAAAACTCGTTAAGAAAAATTGAAGAACATTATTGGGTTGTTTATTAATTTACATTGCCAAAAAGAAAAGAAAAACCTTAGAATTATAAGAACTAAAGTAGGATTAAGAGAAAAAAAAATATTTGAAGATTTCTTTGAGGATATTTGGAAACTATTATTTTGTGAACAGAATCCAAATCCAGTAATTTTTACTGCAGAAGTCATAGTTCATGCAAGCATAAATAATAAAGCAGAAAAAAATTAAAAATTTCTTCTCAAAATCTTGTATTTTGATAAGAGGAATATTACATTGTTAATTGATTAAATAAGTAACTGGATTCAGAGGTCCTTATTATCTCCTAATCAGTTCACATACATAGAGTTTAAAATAAAAAAGGAAAATGTCATAAAATTCTCTTAATACATTTCGATTTTGTATTTAACTCAAATCAAATAAAACTACTGTTTACAAGCCTCCGGTAAGAAACTGAGGATTCTAGACGAGAAAAGCTGAATGTTCTGTTTGTTTTAATATTTTGATCTCTTTTAAAACAGGAGAGGAAGAAAGAAATTGGAAATGCAGAATGGAATGTTATTATCATCCCTGGAGCTAGTGATTTGAATTTATTTCTGTCAATTTCATTTTAAATTAATAATTAGACTTTACAAACATAAGAATAGCTTTATTCAATGTTCATAAATACTAAAATTTATTTGTTTTTGTAATCGTGGCTTAATCATAGGAATTTGATAATTAATTCTTGCTGATTTTGAAATTTACAAAATGTTCAGAAGATAGGGTTTATAGATTTCGAAAAAGCCATGCACTGCTGCATTTTTAGGCCTATTTTTTAAACATTATATTTTTAAAAGAGAAATGTATAACGAAGCCAGGATTCGAACCCAGATTCATCACCTTGACATGCAACTGTACGAACAGCAGGGATAGGTTAAGTCTACAATCATAGGGATTATATAAAGGGATTGATTTTTACAAGATGAATAAAGCAATGGAAATATTCTAATTTCAACTGAAAGAAAGGCTTCAAGCACCTGTTTGTCCAGTCATTACACCCTCACTGACTTTCTTCTAAAACAAAATGGATTTATTCTATTAATTTTACGAAAACTACTGATTAAAGCAAAACCTAAAAAAACAATACAAAAAAAAAACAAAACAAAACAATATAACAAACATCAAAGGAAGATGGTTTTAATGGTGAAAGAATATGACTTTAAACTTGCATTTCTGTTGATTTTACATAATCTTACTTTTCTTTGTCGAATCATAAGTCAGTCATTTTCAAATCAAAACCAAAAACTGAATGACAATAAAAAGGTAAAAGATGGTAAGAAACATCAAAGAAAGTAATTACAACGAAGTAAATGAGTAAAACATCAATCAATCAATCAATCAATAAATACAGCATGTCGTCGGAGCTGGATGAATGAAGAAACAAGGATGGAAACTCTGGTCCTAATAATGATGAAACTCAATGCATAGTTGGGAAAAATATGCTTTTTCTCCATTAATTTTTTTTTTTTTTGCAATTAATTAATTAAAAACAGAACAAAACAGGAGGTTCTTCCTAATTTTTATTGACAGAGGATAAGAAGCTTCTTATTTTATTTATTATCCATTTCAGAAATTTATGATTCTAACAATTTTTAATTAGAAGATTATTCAGTGTTAAAAATATCTCTTTCTAAATAATTAATTTTCAAAAGATTTATTTTTTATACATATTTCAAAAACAAAAGAAAACAGGAAAAATTGCTAGAAAGCAATTAATAACAATATATTTATTGATATCTGATAACAACATTTTTTTGAATAACATTTATTTTTGTTTATCAATTTTTCTGAGACGCACCAAGGACGCCCACAACTTCCGGTATTTATGATTTGCTAAAATTACTTTTCCAATTTCCTCATTTCGAAGTAACAGAGAAGGAGAATATGCAGAGAAATGGGATTCCAACGGAATAAAGAAAAACAATTCAAGAGAAATCAATATCTTGTTTTAATTCTTACCAATGAGATCTAAAATTATTTTAATCAAATTAGTAAAACTAACAATTCCAACACTTCTTCATATAACAATAAATATTTTAAATACCATTTTTACGTTTTCAACTTTTACAGTACATAAATAAAATAAAATAAAATAAAATAAAATAAAATGAAGCCGTTCCGGCATGGCCGAGCGGTCTAGACGACCGCGTGGCCGTTGTGTCGGAACCTGGGTTCGAATCCCGGTGTTGGCATGGCTGTTTGTTTCTTCTTCTGTGTTTTGTCCGTTTCTCCCCTGGGACTTTCTCTCTCAGGGTTATTCTGGACGGGAGGTGAATCTCATCCCCATTCTTGACTTTCACTAGCTTCTCCCTGACGTTGTAAGGCTGGGCTAGTTCCTTGGTCCATAGTTGGCCAAATTCGATGAAAGGCAGGAAAGTAAAATAAAGAAACAAATAAAAGAAACCTATTTTAATATAAAAGCTATTATAACTTCAGTCTCCTTTTACTGGGACGGATGGGCCTCCGAACGGACTTCGATTTGGGTTCTCAGAAGCCTCTAACCCAGTAATTGTAAGAGGATAGGATATTTTAACTTTATTTAAAAGGACTGGTCAAGGGGGACAGTGAAAACCATGACAGCTGATAATGTATTTTTCCCTTGGTATTTTTTTTTTCTTTTTTATTGGAAATTTAATTAATTAAATTAACAAAATAGTTTATAATTCTCCTTTTATTTAATAAAAAGTTTATTTAAACTTATGTCCAAGAATTAATTTTATCATATCATTCATAATTTAACATAATTTTATTAAATCTCTTTAAAGAAAATCTTTCCTTCTTTTTTTTGTTTTCTGTAATGTGGAATTTCATTTCTGGCAATTTCTAATCTACTTCTCCTGAACAAGTTTTAACAAACTTCAGCAAATTTTAAATTGTTTAAATAAGTTTATATAAGGATTAGTTTACTTTCAAAAATATCTTAAATAGATTGAAATAGAAATTGGAAATTAGGTTGACCCTAAAAAAAAGCTTTTTGATAGTTTACGACTGACATTCTTTTAATAAAATTTCAAGAATCACTTCTGTGACATGCGCATTAAAACATGTATAACTAAGAACTTTACAGAGCCTACTAAATACGGCAGGAAGCTTCGCAAAAGATTTTCAAATGGAATTCAATTGCAACAAAAGCGAAGTAATAAATTTTAATGTAGTTGAGAAAAACTACTGGCAAATTAATAATCGGGAAATTAAAGAAACCAATGAATACCAATACCTAGGAATATTAATAACAAATGAGGGACAAATCTTTAAAAAACATACAAACAACACAATAGCTAAAGCAAATAAACTAAGTGGATGGATAAGGAGCATATGTAATAAAAGCTACAATAAAGTAGAACTAGGTAGAATATTATGGAAATCATTGGCTGTGCCTGTTCTAACATATGGTAACGAAACTATAATTAATACAGAAACCGAACTTCAAAAATTGACAAATATCCAAAACACATTTGGAAGAAAACTTTTAGGAGGGAACAATTTGACACCTACTACGGCAGTTCAAAGTGAAATGGGGTGGTCATCGTTCTTTAGCAGAGAA
>JAFIDM010009631.1:309405604-309476432 GCA_023159025.1 Thereuonema tuberculata | reverse complement strand
AGGTTTTTTATTGTTATTTAATTTGGGACACTAAACTCCACGATTACCCTAATATACTAATCGCGAAATAGTCTGCCTTTTGGATACAAATGATGCAACTCTGTTAACAACTGAAATTTCTCTTCACAGTCACTGTCCAACGAATCAAATAAATGTAAAGTTGTCATTTTTAAAAGTTATTTCTGATAGTTGAGAGAAAACTTGCTTTGGTCTCAATTCGCAAGCGAATATCAGTAATGGCTCGAACGCCGAACAGCGGTTTTGAACCGAGTTCAGCGCCTTGAACGGCCGAATTCGACAGTTCAACTTGACGACGCTTTTGAACCGAGATTCTCATTAAACGTTGGCGCAATAGGTTTAAGAATGATCTCCGTTCATTCAGTTTGAACGTGGTTCAGCTCCTGAACTTCAATGGTGCAACCGGCCATGAGTGCGTTGCGACACGGATATCAGCGCCTCCCAACGGTCATCTCTAAAAATAAGGAAAATCTTCTAAACGGAAAAGGAATTGCGTAGTTCAGATGAAACTTCAGACAGAAAACGAAGAAACGGAAATGTGGGACTGGAACAAACTTCTATCAGGAGAAATGGATCTGGAATGAACAAAATGGAGTCAGCTTCCATTCGTTTGTAAGATCTTCAAATCATCTACGGGAATCTGTGATAAAGAAAGAAAAAAACAAAACAAAACACGCACATATATACATAAAGAAAAGGAGCAAAATAAGAAAAATAAAGGATTAACTTTAAACCTATCAATCAAACACTTATTAATCGATTAACTAAAAGGATTAATTCCATTGTTTAATATAATGAAACATTAATAGAAATAGAATAGAAACATTCATTGTTCAGATTCTGTAGGAAGTTATGTTGACTTCTTGAGCTAATTTTTCGGCAAGGACCCATTTGGAAAATATTTCCAATGTAAAAGGTAGATCTTTACTTTTCCATAAATATGTAAACCAATTTTCAAGATCCATAAAACGAATCAAAAGGAGATAAGCATACAGACAGACTGAGGCCTAGAAATTCAACTGAAAAAAAAAAAGAAAGAAAGAAAGACTGAAGCGATCAAATCACAATTAGCAATGTTTATCGATTCTAATCGAAATTCAATACAGAACGGAAACTTCTGCAATTAAATCCATTTATAGATCAAATTCAAACAGAAAATTCATCATCTGTTAATACTAAGTTTTCCGATGACACAAATTCAGAAAAAGTCAGATTTAATGGAAAAATATACAAGTATAGAGAAATGGTGTTTTTTTCATTATTATTAGAAAACATTTTGTTGACAGTGACTAGACAATGAGAAAAGAGAATATAATTAATCGATAAACTTTAAACTCTTTTTATCAGATGGATAAAAGAGAAAAGAGATGACGTCATGATGAAAATCATCTTTTTAAAGAGCAGTTGAATCAACAACTATATAGTAACAACAGTCAAAGAAAAATTACTAGGACTAAACAGAAAAAAAAAGCCGTTGGAACTCCTTGACTTCAGGAAAAAAACGCAGCCACATTATATTACAACCCCATTGCATGGATCCATTCTTATTCTAGTAATAAATTAACCAAATGCTTTAATATGTATTTGGTTAACATGTATAATATGTTTAATATGTATTTGACTGAGATTAACTCTCCTCTTGTAATTGGATAACTGTCGGCAAAGCTTTTAAAATACAAAACTATCCACTCATTGATAACTAATTAATGTACCGAAAAGATATAATTCGATAGTGAAAAGTTTTTGACATTGTTTTGACATTGTTTATCTCTTACAACGCGTTTTTTTCTTACAATGAATGAATTCGATCAAAGCTTTGAAACTACAAGGGCCAGTTTGAAAGGGGCTACTTTGATGTTCACAGGGTATCAAATATCTTGTATCGGATAACATTAATTAACTAGAATTGATTTTCTGAAAGATAAAAGAGAACTTGATCAAACTGAAAATAATTATAGTGGAATGGAAGGAACTGTTAGTAAATGAGATCCTCTGACTAATTACAGATTTCGTTTCAATCAAGTAAAAACACAGTTTCTTCTTCCTTAGAAACTAGTGCACAAGATCCCGAAAACTCTCGTTTTTGGTTTTCCGTAATGTATTTTTAAACATTTTTATTATAAAGACTTTTTTAACAAATTTTGGTGTGTTTGGTGATTTCTTATTCTATGAAATGCAATTTTTAAACACATTAAGCTTTTAGCTTCCTTAGAAACTAATGAATAATATGATCAGGAATAAAAACTTTTGGCTGAAACTATTTGAATATTATAATATCTACGAATATCTATAATTTATTAATAAAAAAGTCGCTGGTTAACTTAGTCATTGTTAAAAACAATCCTTTATTTAATAACATTCTTTTCCATTTCTTTTTGAAGCCTATAAAGAGATATTTAAACTAGTCTATCTTTCCTTAAAGTGTTTCTTTTGGAAAATAATTAAAAAGTCGTAATCATTATTAAGAGTAAACTGTTTAAAAAACAATGTGAGTCTTATTACTTTTCAGATAGGAGAGTCATGATTCAATGAAATTAAACAAAGTATCTTCTTTTGTGGATTCATTACAATTATTAATGCCCAGTTTTTCGTTACCTCCTTTTTTTTGTGAAGTTACTTCAAACCATTTAATACAGAAAATTTTTTTTACCGCAGACGAATGCTAAGAAATACTTTTTCTTTGTCCAAGTTAAAATCAGGGTTTAATGTTTACAAAGTTCTTATTAGAGCATTACATAAGAGAATCCTAACTCAACGACTTTGTGCAGCTTCTTACAAATAATTAAAAAGATATTCTTAGTATACATTCAGAAAATTTTTGTAGTTGATCGCGAAAGACCCACACATACACATACATATATATTATTATTGCACACAATATACCTTCCAGATGGAAATAACAGAATACAGAGTGAAAATAAAGCAATGAAGACGATTCCGTCCAGTACTAAAAGCTTTGTAAAATGCTTCATCATTTATACCAACACTTATCATCAGTAGATTAAAACACTTTTTAAAATTTCTCTATTAATATTTCTCATTTATGTACTGTATTTTCAAAACGAAACACTGGATTATAATGCCTTTCCATTTTACAGAATGAAAACGTCATCTCTTTATACTTCTGTAAACACTATTTAGTTATTTGACATCTGGAAAGTATAAGACTCAATTTTTTTACTCAATAAGATTTCCCGTATCCCAAATCTAGATTTTTAAATGATTTTAGTCCCAAGCCTCAGCTAACTTAATACTCATGTAAGCTTCAATTTCCTGTAGCTTATATTGCAAATAATAATAGCAAAAGTAATGGCAAATGTTATTATTACGGACATACATTGCAGTTTCTTTGAGGTGAAATTTCATTGTTAAAGATACTACAGAGAAACTCTGAAATCCAATTTAGATCAATATTCGTTTTTGTACTTTATTGTTATTTTGAAGGAGTAATTCTTCAGAAATGTGTAAATTGAGGATTTCTGAAATGATATTAAAAGTTTCAGAGGTTTATTTACAGGCAACAAAGCTGTACAGCAATAAAAACACTACAATACATCTCCAAATAATCTTCTGGTACAAAATATCACAATGTTTCGCTCCACTCATCGTGGAGCTTCATCAGGTTTTATTTATAAGGAAGTGAAGTCCTCTCCTTCCTCAAAACTAAAAGAATTCGTTAAAGTACATAAAAGTTATCATAACAATGAGTAGTTAAGTAACATAAATAATCGTTATTATGAAAGATATAAAATTAAGGAAAATAATAGAGAGTATTTCATAAATAGTAAGAGTAAGAAATTAAAACAGAAATGAAGGTATTGGAATTGATAATGTAGCAAGAGAATTAGTAAAATCTTATAGTAATGGCAAAAATGTCATTGCATTTGAAGAATTAAAATTATAATATAAGATTGTTAAAGAAGTTTGTTTAAATGTAATGACATGTTATTGTTGCTTTAATGATCCATTATGAATGTTCCAGGATGTGTAATGTTGTAGTAACTCCTATTAATTGTTTCAAAAACAATTATTTAGTTGAATTGATAAAGGGAAGAAAGAACTCTTTCCGAAAACTTGCTATTAAATATTGTATTCAATATTGCTATTAAGTATGTTTAATAAATAAATATATTTATTAATGGAGTTGTGAAGTTTTTAATAATAAATAATCGTTGTAAATAACTTACATAAATGATATCATCGTCATTTGTTATGTCATAACTAATAATGATATCAACTTCCTTTGTTACAAAATTAAGTTTATAAAAAAATTATCTTTTTCTTCACAGAGTCTTTAAACCAATTTAACGCAAAATCACTAATTTTTCTTTGTTCATATTTGAAGATGTATTTCAGTATTTATTAAGAAAAATGGATTGAAGATTATGAACAACAAAAATACTTTACGATTGGTGACTGATCAGATGGAAATATTGTTGATCAACGGACGCTTTTGAAAGGAAACAAGTCACCAAAAAAAATCAGGATCCACCAAACTGAGTTAAATGCCAGAAGGACAAATGTGATATTTGAGTAAAAGCACTGAAATCAATAAAGTGAATTTGCAGATGTAAGAAAAATAGCAACATCAATTCTATTGTTCAAATGTCATCGTCAGGACAATGCTATGTTTCTTCCGGAAAGTTATTAAAAAAAAATTGTTCTTTGATCTTTTTTAAGAGCTGAAATTCAATTATAAAAAATTCAAAGCTACAGATTGTATGATTCCTATAAATGGAGAATAGTTGTAAATAAAGCCTTAATGAATTAGTTTACAAAACAAGTTCAACTACGATATACACGAAAAACTCGTAGATATAGTTAATTCTGTTGATTATCTCTAGAATCCCTTCTTATACCATGAGTTTAAATCTTTTCATATTAACTAACTATTACTTGTTAATTTTATGTATTTCTCTTTCCTTCTTTGTTCTTTTCTAATTTGTTTTTCTGTTCAAAGGGAACAATACATTCTTTTCTCCAGTAAGTGATGTGGAAACGACAGTCACGTGGTTTCATTAGCAGCCCTTCGATTAAAGCAGCACTTTCGTTCAATTAATTAAATATTAAAATGTCAACAAGTTCCTCAAGACGACCCACGCCTAATTATCGCAGTTACCAAGGTATCCTTCGTCTTCCAAAAGGCTTTTTATGGAAACAGAACTCAAACCCATCAGATGGAATGATCTAGAAAAACAAGATATCACTACGTAAGTAACTTAATATCTCCTCAAATTTAATTGCTCTATTAATTTTCAATGATTTTGAAATGAAGATTTTTTTTATGGAATTGTAAAAAAAAAAATATAGAATTACATTTAAATTATACAATAATCACAACACCTATTCCAAGTAAGTATTTTCAATTTAAACATTCCAATCAAAATATTTACTACTTCTTAACTAAAAATTAAACTTTAATCATTCCTAGAATTAAATTCTGTAAGGTGAGACGCCAGCAATAAAGCAAAAATACAATTTGTATTTGTATTTGATGCATTCAATACAATTTGTTTTGATTGTCATTCTCACGACGAAGAAACAAGTGAGGTGTTAAGAAGGAAGCCATTTTTCCTGAAATGCTTATTATCCATCGTTTCTTGCCTTTGTCTAAATCGAAGTTAATTTAAAATCACAACATTACTAATGTATTTAAATAAAAGGAAGTGTTTCAATAAGTTTATTTATGAAAATAAGAGTTTAGTGACTTGCATCTCAAAGCACATTTGTCAATACTGGTACTAAGTTGCCATGTGTAATAATACAATTCCTACAAGTTACAAACTGTTAAAACTGCACATTTTACTATCTAAAATTTTAACCAAGTCAAGGAAATTTTATCCTTATTTAAAACTTTTTTTTTTTTTTAACAATACTGAAATTTCTGGCCTCATCTGAAAAATAGACATTGAATTAAATGATGAATTAAAGATTAAAAACAAACTGGCGAGGAAAGTTTCTCAAGGATTTAAGCACAGCAACAACCAATAATTTCCCATTCGATAATAATAGGAAAGTAATCATGAAACATAATATAAATACGAAAACTATATTTTAATTCCATTTTAATGAATTCTTACTTTAGTCTGTTCAATTGTTTTTAGCCATTTAATTTCTTAAAATTCTTACACGAATGTGTGGATGTGTTTGCATCAATTTCTGTTATTGAAAAGCAAGCTCAAGAAATCGAACAGTAATTAACCGATCTACATCAAATTTCATATTTAAAAGTTTAGTGCTATTCGAAGGACTATTTTATAAATGATAAGCATTCTAACACTATCGAAGTTTACATTTAAGAGTTAATGGTTTTCATTCTACCCTGATTAGATTTTTGTGTTTTGCAGCCTCTGCTAACGTCTTCACAACAGGGCCCAAATTCTTTGCCTATAATTACATAATGTTAGATTTTGGCATTCAAAAACCCATCCAGTGGGCCACTTTCAAGTGAGGATTAAAATACTGTGATCTTAAAAAATTCAAACAATAATATACTGATCTCCATCAAATTTCATATTTAGTAACAATTTCATCTTACTGCCTAGATTTCATTAAATTTTGATGATAAGACATCTATTTTAAGATCAACTTTTCTTCAGGGCACATAAATTTGCTTCTTATAGATCTTAACTATTAATGCTACGATGTAAATTTGTTTTTGATTATAGAATATTTACAGTAGCATGGATGATTTTACTTTACATTACTGTTAAGAGCTATTTTGGGTCAGAAGTTTCTGAGCGAAAGCTTATCATTTTCTGAAACTACTGAACATTTCCTTAGTAAGGAGAAAGTCTTGCAATTGCTATTTATTTTCTTTTTGGAAAACGCTGTTTCTATGTAGGGGAGACCAGGGCATAACGATCCCCCGGGGCAAAACGATCACGGTGAATATCTACTTGACTGGTGGTGACATCGTGCGGACAATTCGCAGGCTAAGTCTTCAGTAAAGGTAGTAGGCGTGCGTGTGAGCTAGAGTTGCTGTGGATTTATCTTTGATGTTTTAGAGAAAAAAACATTATTTTAGGTTGTCCTGATCTAAGGGAAATAATTGTTGTGCAATTTTTCATTTCGTGAACTGTGAAACTGAATTTCTTCGTAACTATTTGTGTGTTTAACGTCTGCAATGTAGATGTTTGCTTTCGTTTCGTTCCTACATACAATATGGCGTTTAGTCATTATAACATATTTTCTGTGATGGAAGCAAATGGGGCAAAACGATCAGCCAAGGGGAACATTATACCCCGAGGGGATCATAATGCCCCGTAATAATAATACAGAAACAAAAGAATAATACAGTAATAATACAGAAATAATAATAATAATAATAATAATAATGCTGAGAATATCAAATTTTAATATTCACCAATAGTAAAATTTAAAATAGTTGGACTGATAAGTGAATTAATATTAAATGTTTATGCTTGAAAAAAAAATAATAAAAGAGAAAAATTTTTTTTATTAATAATTTATTCTTTTACTATTAATAATTTAAATAATAGTTTATTACGCACTTATGTAAATTAAGTGATGATGTTGTGTGACGACACAAGTTAGTCAGGTGTGAGACGTGTCAGATGTTAACGAAAAGTCAACCGGGAAAGTTGAACTGGTCAAGCCGTTGTGAACGGGTTAAGTAATAAGGTTAGCCGATGGAGCTAATCCAACCCGGGGAGTAAAATGGAACGGATAGAACTATGAGTAAGTTTCTTTGCTCAAAGAATAATTATATTATTTCCCTGCGATAATAATTAAAGCTAAAATTATTATACGTGGAATGAATCAAGGCGATTCATGAACATTAAAGCTTGTTGCATTTAAATTAACGTAATTAGAAGTAAAGAAGAATACATTACGAAGACGGGTATCGTTGGAGTTAAGACCGTAAGAAGAACTGAGAGAATTTATTCCTGTTAGTTCAAAAGGCTGTGGACAATAGTAATTAGTAACTAACAATTAATTTAATTACATTGAATCGAGAATTCAAGTAATAGAGATAGCTAAAGAAGAGATAAAATTCCAGTTACCGTGTCGGACTAATCCATTGAGAAAAGGAAGGAAGGATAATTCAAGTTGTCTATTCCAAGACGGAATGAAGTAGCTAAAATTATATTGAACATTAAATAATAATATTAAGTAATATAATAAGAAGATATTATTCCGAGTCAAAATAAGGAAAAGTAAGGAGAAGACATCCTGAAAACCTGGAAAAGAATTCAAGAAGACATTCGAAGAAAGAAGATTCACTATCCAATAGATTTAGGAAGAAACGGAAAGTAAAACCTACAAGCGGATACCGTTTTACAAGAAGAGTTGGTAGTCTACTATATGGATGCTGCTGAACGGATAGAAGAAGGATAAAAGATAAAAGAATAGAAGACAGCTATAACTAAAGTGTTAGTGCTTCGAATAATAATAGTGGGAATATTACATAAAAGTGAAACGTGCATATTTAGTGAAAACTTCATTAAATTGAAGTTATGTGCCAGTGCTTTAGTGATAAAAGAATTCACCGAATCAATAAGGAAGTGAGAGGATAAGAAGACGACATTCTGTGAGTACTGTTATTTATTATAATTAAATAAGGAATTAGAAGATAACTACACAAAGGAATAGAGTTGTTTAATGAGTTGTAATAATCACAGAGTATAGTTCTTTTAAATTAGTAGAAATAATATTTAAACAATCATTAGTAAATCTGCATTGTTAGAGATGAACAATACAAATTATTGTGAAACATTCACATAGGTATTATTAGTCGGTTATATATATAGTAACATTGAGAATATTTGCATACTAAGTGAAGATACACTATAGTCTCATACAAGTGATATCGAGACATTGGTTTAGTGCAAATTTATTTTGTAAAATTCACATCGGTGAAAAGCCTATTCTATAAATATAGTGAACTCTAGATTATAATAAGTAAATATTCATATTTGTAATAAGTTTGTATTGAAGTTCAAATTAATGCATTGAATTATAATAGCATTTATTTAGTTTAAATTGGAAATAAATCCAAGAGGATTAAGTATGATTTTCCTGTAAATGCAAATGGGCCTTATTTGCTAATTATTGCATTTGATAGACAAGCAAGAATTATTAATGAATATATACATGTGTATTTTGTTTTGTTAAGAGTGAAATCAAACTCTTAGAATTTTGTATAGTAATTTTGAATGTGTTTCAAAATTAAAATTTTGTTTTAAAATTTTTCATGAGCGTAGGGCATTATTAATTTTACACACCTCTGCTAAACCCAGTACGAATTCTGATAGCAGTACCAATTGATTTTTCATCATATCCCTATCAAATAATAAATAATATTTTAATAATAATACAGAAATAGTATTAAAAATAACTTCATTTATTTGCGTATTTTATGAATTAAGAGTTTCTGTTTCAATGAAGCCTGTGCTGGAGTGGATGATGATGATGATCAATTCTCTTGTGGTATCTGTAATAGAAAGAAATCCCCGCCAATGCGTAGGAAGGTAAATATGTAAAGGGCTCTTCCGGGTTTCAATTTCATTATTATTTCGTGTGCACATGTATAGTATGAGTGAGGACTGCAATGTGGGACTTAGCGAAGAATATTTATATTAGGATTTCATTAGGATTAATTGTTGTATTGTTGTAGTTTTATGTAGTTGTATATTTTACCTTTCTCAAAAAAGTGTTTCAAGTGTGGCAAACAGTATAAATCATTGTAGAATTTCTATCGTAGTAGTCTACAACAAGAATAAAGTACCTAAAAGGGGGGTGATCATATTGCCTCAAACCCCGGGGCAAAATGATCCTTTGTGATATATTTACAAAAGTCTTTCTTTGTGTTATATTTCCATTTTAAAACTTCCAAAAACTTTCTGACATAAAGCCTATATGTGCACAAAAAACTTGTGTATAAATAAATTTAATTTCCTTTGATAATTATGCCTAATGAGTTCAATTTACCTTATAGGGATCATAATGCCCTGGTCTCCCCTAATGAGGTTGGATTTGGAATCCATCAACTGAAGTGAAATGCCCTTGTCCACATTGGGAGCATCAATTATTGCAAAATCTCATTAAGGAAGCTCTACATGCTATTCCCATTGGCAGGATCAGAACAAAATCTTGGCCCAGAAACTCACTGGACATTACTTCGCTGCAACTCATTCGCTTGTGAAGGATATGACTTATCAAACACTTGTTACAGATACCAATATTTGAGTGAACGTTTATATCGTTAATGGTTGCTAGTTTTTACAAATATCGTTTGGTATTTTAAATCCACTCAATAATTTTATTATTATTTTATTTACTGTAGAAAGACAATATTGATTTAGGATTCTCCCTTGAAACACAGCATGGTATAATCAGGATAATATACGAGATATAAAATAGATTTTCCTTCAGTAATTAGGGACAGTTGTGAAAAGCTTACACAGTATCCTGAATTCCTTAGAGTTTTAATTCTGGATCTGTTTAAGAGCTAAAATGCTATTCTAAATAAATTCTAATCTAAATTAGCTCTTTGGGTATACGTATTGTCAGGATATTTGACAACTCTTTGGTCAATTATATCATAAAAATCACTGCAAAATATCCTTTGTCATATATCGAAGGCACATCTAAATAATTGCTTAAAAAAACCAACTGTAAAGACGAGACGATTTTAGAGAAAGGAAGAAACCTATCAGTAGTTCAACGGTGTCTTGTGATAAACATTTTCCCATTTTATTCGTCTGTTTCATCTCCTAGCATTTTCGTTTCAGTATTTCTTTCAAAAAGTTATTTAACACCTAAATATCTGAAGAAAATATCTTAAATAAAACACTGTCAGGATTACAACTGACACATTTTATCTTTTGTGATTAATTTCAATCCTGATAAGACATCTGAAACACTTTTCAAGAAAAGACCAACTTTTGATTTTGACGAATTGTCTCTCAAGGGTATTTCACAAGAACAAAAGTGCTCGATCGATGACAGCTATAATGAAATGATCGCACTACAATGTTGTCCTTGCGAATTTTTTGAGAACCACTACAGAAGAACACATACACTTCGACAGCAGTAAAAATCCAGTTTTAAATAATTAAGAATATTCCCAGACAATGGAAGGCAAAGCTTTCAACTAAAAGGCTGTTTCGTATCAATGCATAACTTTATTACAGTGAAAGTAAATTTTAATAATAGGAAGTGGAGCGAATATTCAGAAGTGCCATGTTTGGTTATTAAACGATCAATTGCAGAATTTGGAAATTCATTATTAACACTACAATAGTTTCTGACGCATTATTATAAACGTTTTTCAGTGAATTTAAATTATTAGGAACCAATCAGTTTCTAATTCCATTTAGTTCAGTTTTCTGGTAAGGTACCTGAGCCATATAACGCCATGTATACCTTTAACGCCACCTATTTAATTCTTCATAAACATAAGAGATGGCGGTACTGCACTAAAGTAGTTTGCACTGACAAGCCATCTAGTGTTGCAGTGAGTTATTAGCAGACCGCCAACATTTTCGAGTGAAATTACATTTCCACCATTTCGTGTTGAGGACTGGTTCTGAAAGCCTGCTACTATATCAAGGTAAGATGAAATGTAGATTTTTAAATGTTCAGCAAAGATTAACTTTATAAAACTATATATTTTCTTGATCCCTGAAGATTCTTCTATGTAGATAAGTTAACTGTTATTTTTAAAATTCGGAAATTGTAGACAAACAAGTGTATCAGGTAATCCATGTGCTCAGTAGCCCTTTAACGCCATGGTGGCCTACATGTACGATTTTAGGTTATGTACGACATAAGGTTTTTGACATTAGTTTTTTGTGGTATTTTGTCTTATTGTCTCGTTTCATTTAAACGGAGGGGATATTCAAATTAATTTTTACATTTCCTCTTTTTGTTTTAGCTACAGATTAGAAAGACTGTGTTAATTTCAAGTGACTTTTTATTATTTTTTACAGAAAGTCAAATTTAGTTGCTTTTTACTGTAATTTTGTACGACTAGTGTTTACAATGATGGAATAATTCTTAATTTTAAATAAGTTACTAGAAAGTAGGTGGCGTTAATTGGAATAGGTGTTCCTAATAATGCCAGTTTGCAAAGTTTTCTTATTTGAGTTCTCTTACTTCTCCAGTAAAAGTTCTCATATGTTTCATTATGGTATGCTTCAAACAGAAGATTAAAGTTTCTTGGTCATAATTTTCGTGTTTCGATACACCTTATTTCCAGACTTACAGTAATTTAAATGTTAAGGTGGCGTTATTTGGGTAGGGTACTTTAAGAAATAATATGAATGTAATTTAAAGAACTGCAGTTTTTCTATTAAACTTCTTTGTTTAATAGTTTTTAAATGTGGATAGAAAACATAACTCCAATAGAGGACTTTGTTTATTCTCTAGTAATTATAAGAGAGTTGCTTGTTTGTTGTTGTTTTTTTAAATGATGTTTTTCTATTTCAATTTAATATCCAAAAGTAATTTTATTCCTTTCTATTTTTTATTGGATGACTAGAAACATTGTTGTTTACATTCTCCTTGAACAGAATAAAAGATTCGATTCATTTTTTACCTGTAAGGAAATCGTCAAGATTTTTATTTCTCAACAGTTAATTAAATATAAAAGTTTAAAACACTAAAGAGAACATCTCAAAAAAAATATATATATAGAAAAATCGTTACAATGTTTTCTAATAATGGATGACAGGAATTTTTGTTAATATTTGCTTGATTATTATGTGACCTTTGACCAAATTTCCAGACACCACGACGTTTAAAGAAAGGTTGTATTGGATGAATTGATACCGACTTTTTCATAAGAGAAAGAAAATGGAAAATAAGAAAACAAAACAAAAACAGTTGCTTTGTATTCACTAAAGATCTGTTTCTCTTTGTCAAATCAAAGTATTTTCTAATTAACTATTCTTAAGTAGAAGATTTCTTTCTTCGTTTCAATATTAATCATTTATGTTTAAGCCTTATTTGATCAATTCCAAATATATTAAAGCCAATCACGATAATTTCTCTCGGATAAAGAACCCTTTATTCATTTCTCCTTTCGTGAATTAGCTAAATAAGAATCAAATTTATAATTTATAAGAAAACGAAATTAAAATTCAATATTATTAAGAAATGCCTGGAGGTGGGATTTGTTTCTAGATTCACCGGAACATTGGCGTAGCAAGGTGAATCTTCCACCCAAATATCCCGACCAGCCCCTTTACAGCCCCCCCCCCCTTTTTTTTTTATTTGGTTGTGGAATAATGGAACTCCCGCCCCGGGCCCCCAAAGGCGTTGCTACGCCACTGCACCGGAAAATCATCCAAGGAAGGAGTTTTGAGTAAATACTACCAATACTAAAGGTAAACAAAAACACGAAACGAAGAGTAAAAGATTTAAAATGGATTCGTAGAATAAAATTTTATAAACAAGAATCTATAAATTGAATTGTTTTGTAGGAATAGCGTAGGTTGGGGAAAAAAAAACACTTTTCATAGCAATGTGACTTTTTATAAAACAAGAGATATAAAGAAATCTATATTCTTTATATTTATATCAATCGCAAAATATGTAGAATAGGTCTGTATAGAATATGTAAAACGAGATTTTTTACAGAGAATAGTTAGAATAGTTACATAGAGCATATAAAATTATGTAAATAGGACGATATGGAGAAGAAATTTTGTAGAATAAATTGCATAGATAATTGCGTGCCGTAGAATTTAGAATTATTTGCTATTATTTTTTTTGTTTTATTAAATTGTTGTCTTTAAACGTTTATTTAGAACTTAGATCACTGAGTCATGAGTAGCGCATTTCCACTAACTAAGCAAATAAAAGCAGATTCAATCAAAAGTCCAATAGTCACGGCGAGAAACACAAAATTTATTTGGAGCCCATGTCGCTATCGAGCTGCGTCTTTGACACCACTGGTTCATAGTATTCTGAATAGAATTGTATTGAAAAACAGAAAGACTAGAGAATAGGTTCATATTTAAAGCATACAACATTTAAAATACGATTATTAGCGAAATGAGAGACATTGGAATAACCAATTATACATTTCTCAAAATGCTCTTAAGAAAATCCTTAAAAATTAGCTTAAAAATTAACTAACCATTAGAATTTTGGAGTAACATGAGACTTGAGGAGGTTTAAAGATTTTCATCTAATAGGTTTGTAACTGAATTCAAGGAGAAACCATTCCATAAGACCAAAGAACTTCTATAGATTTTATAAGAAACTCACGGTTTTCTACATTATTGTCATTTATTTCCTCTTAAATGGTAATTTTGATATTTCGGTCATCTAGTCAATTTGGTTTTGTAATACGTATATATTTAACAATAGGTACGTATTTTTAATATTCTTACTAGTGACCGTGGCACTTGTATAAATACCTTCTCGTATACATTTATATATAGAAGATATGTACAGAAAGGAAAACAAGACTTATCCTAGGAGAATGTAGGTTTTCTATTCTTGATAAATAAATTTCGTTGATTGCCATAGAAGAGAAATCAAATCAGAAGAACTATTTTATTTCAAAGACGTTAAATAAAATAAACTTCTTATCAATTTTTTAAAGCGCTACAGTAACATAAGATGTGAACTTTAAAAGACAAACAAGGGAAGAGAATCTAAGGAAAACATCAAAAAGTTATTCTTTCACTTTAGACGAAAGAAAAAATATAAGTCTAAAAAAAAAAGAGATTCAACGTTGATCTTGGTCACGTGATACTTTTCATTCATTCTCTTAAACTTACGAAAAATCGTTATTGTTTTCACAAACTTTATAAACATGGTATTTTGGATAAGAGAAACAGATTTGTTCTAATCCAAGCTTTTCCAATATCTTAATAAAACTGATAATTAATTTTAATAAAATTGATAATTAATTCCTTTCCGATCAGATCAATTTCCTTTTAATAACAGATCAGTTGTGTTCTCTAAGCAAGAGGACGAAGGGAAGGTTTTCCAAACACTAAACACCATTTTCCTTCTTTTTTTTTATTTTTTCGTGATTAGATGATTGTCTGAATTCACTTTGCTTCCTCCAACTCACTCGAAATAAAAATCCTACTTCCGCCTATGACTGTGTCAGTTTTGTAGAAATTGCATGACTTCATCTAAATTGCTTAAAGAAAAACACAATAAAAAAAACCAGTGACTCTCAAACTTCATTCTTTCCAAATGAAGGATCATATCTGATGAGATTACAACTGCACGAAACATATTGAAAGAAATATAAAAAGCTTACATAGAAACATGTAAAGCTTTAGCAATAGTAATAACAACATTGTCTTATTTTCATTGCTGATACATCATTAAAATATTTTTATTATTGTCATTTTTTTCTAATATTACGAACAAAGGCATATTTATTTCTCTGGAGTTAAACAAGAGATCCACTTTTCTATTCTTTTTGTCTGGAGAATATTTAAAGCGTTCCCATGTAAGATCCATTTCTCTGCATACAGCAAAAAAAAAAGAGCCAATGATTCACCACGATGCGCAACTTTACACAACGCAATTATTTTATTAAAATATTATTAAAATTTCTGTAATGATGTTAAATTAGATATCAAGTGAAAAGTGTGTCTATTAAAATTATCTTTCCATTAGTAATCTCTCTATTATGAATATTTCTTTAGTCCTTATTAACAAACGGAAAAGCTCATTATTATCTTGTGGTTAATTTTTCAAATTTATTTAATTAAAATATATAGTCATTTTACAGAAAGGTATTGAAGTTTGCTTTGAATTTGAAAGTAATCTTCTTACACTTTACAATGCATAAATATTACAGTGAAAGGAAGTTTTCGCTAATGTGATGATGGATGACTCCTCTGAAGTCATTACTCGAGTGATATTGGAAAATACAGTTTTATAGAGGAAGTAAATTATATCACAAAAGAAATAAAATACAGAACATTAGTTGGACGCCTAATTCCTACGTCAAGGCTAGTTTAAAAGAACCGTAATTAGCAAACAGCCAATGACTGTAGTTAATGAAACTCAACTAAATAAAAAGAGAGTGGGTCCCCATTGAGATTGAAAGAAACTAAATACGAATCCAAAGTTTAAGAAACATACATTCATAATAATTTCAGTTTTTAGATTAGGCTTACAACCCAAAACTTTTTATCATTTTTTTTTGTGAATGGATAATATTAAAGAAACTTTTTAAAGAAAATACAAAATTTGGATATTATTAATTAAGTAATAAAGAACATAAATAGATTGATTGTTTTCAATCAGTCGAACTAAATCAAAAACTAAACTATTTCATTCAACTTCACTGAAATTAATACATTATAAATTCAATTAATAAAATAAGTAAATAAATAAAAAAAAATCAATAGGAATCTATTCTAATATCCTTCATTAAATATCGTAAACACCGTCATCTAAATGTTTTGCGGAAGATGAGGTTAGTGACTAGTTTTTTTGAATTTATAAATAAGAATCGTAAACAAGAAATAAAAATCTATCAATTAAATAAGAATCTATCATTCGATTTCAACTAATGTATTTCTTCGTTAAGGTTTTATCAGCCATAGGAAGGAAATAACAGGAAAAAAACCTCCCCAACTGACCTTGAAACACAAAGAGAATTCATTACTAATAGAAACAGACAATTAATAATCTAATAATACTCTTTTATTATTTTGAGATTAATTTTTCATTAATTCCTTTTCAAGCATTTTTTGGTTCACTTAACTAATTCAGGAAATAAATAAAACTTATTTGCAGAAAGAACTTAAACCCTTCTTTAAGGAAAGTAGTGTTCCTTAAACTTTTCTTTCTTACTTTTTACTCAACCACAAGCACAAAAGTATAAAGGGTGGGTGGCTCTTAAGAAGGATCTTTCGTCATAAGCTATACAACTCAAACAATCAATTGGAAAGACAAGAGTGATACCTTGTTGGAACTTGTTGTGATGGGGAAAGATACGAGCTCCGGGTCTGTTTCACAGGAAGTAACCAAACATGAAATATGTTCGGGGTCGCTATGATTTCGTGTACAAAAGGAAACCAGTGTTTTGCTTTTTTTTTTTTATAAATTCATAAAAACAACAAAAACCGAATAATTAAATTGCACTTCATTTTACTTAGTATTTCATAATGCAATTCTCAAAAGAACAACACATTTAACTATATATAAAAAATGCTTTTATAGCTACTGTATTATATTACATTATAAAATATTATAACCCCTTCATATTGTGTCCAACGTAGATTTCCAAATTGTTACATAAGCTATAGTTTGAAATTTTTAATGTCTATTTGATACATCTGTTTTTATTGTAATACTGTACAATAACAACATTGAACCATTTTTACTTTTATTAGGCAACGTTGAGTGTACATAGCTTCTTTTTCTTTGTATTATTTTCTCTTTCTATTGGAATTTCTTATTAAGAAGCTAATGATTATTTTCAATACATTATTCTAACATGTCAGACTTTTCTTTTTCTCCTGTAGGATGTATTTCAAAATTTCATATTGAATCTTCATATTGAAACCAAAAATATACTGTAAAATATAATTTTTTTACTGTTTAAAATGTATTACTAATAATATATTTCAATAATCATAAGCGAAAATCCTTTACTTCTTTTTTTCTTTCTATTTTTAACATTAAATATTAAATAGTTTTTTAATAAGGTTTTTTTATATAGTTTTATGCCCTTTATTTCTTAATCAACTTAATGATAAAAAAGAGATCTTTAAGGCTTTCCTGCCGCCCACATTCACCCCAAGTAATAATAATAATAATAATAATAATAATGATAAAAAACATTTTTGTAACATCATATAAAATAGTTTTTTACCATTAGATGAAAGATTCCTGAGTTAAACGGGAAAACAAAATAAACTACAGCCCGAAACTTAGCTCGAGACATTCTTTCTATTGAATGTTGGATCTCTGACACTGATGAAGAACTAATTAACAAGTACGCCATCTGTTTTGAAACGAATCTTTGTTATTTTAATTCACTTTGATGTTCAGAAACCAACTTCAATGATTAATGGCTGAGCTGTAATAATGATTCTGAAAACTATTCAATAATAACTACTCAATAATGTTTCAAATCACGTCTTAAATATATTTACAGTCAAACATTCTTAACCTTAGTAAACATATTCATAACAAATTTCACTTAAAACGAAAATAAATGCAAGAACTACAGTCAGTATATAATAATGTATTTCTTGCATTTATTTCATTATTGTTTCACTCGCCTTAGAGCAAGTGAAAGCTAATGCTGACTTTGGGAATTAATATTCAAACTATTCTTATCATTGTTTCTGGAATTTACAGATGAAAATATAGCGTTCACTGCGTTTCCACCTTAAATGATTAGCTTTTCATAGTTTTTCGTTGTTATTGTATAGTTGTAAAAGACATTATCCAAAAATTCTTTTTACTGTAAATCTTTCAAATAAAGTAAATGTTGCTTATTAATAAAATAATAATTTATAATAAAGAAAAGTTATTTACTAAGTATATATTAAGATTTCCTTCAGCCTTTCTTTTTCATTTTAAAACTACTATACTACATAAGTCGATCGGAAAAGTTTGTGTACAAAAACCAAACCTTTTCTGGAGGAAAATGAGATGGTGTCTTTAAGTGACACAGATTTACTATTTTTTCTACAGAGTCACCTTAATGATTGAGGCATTTGTCACAATGTTTGATCAGTTTGTTCATCCCACCTGCATAATAGTCAAGGTCCTGCTTTTGTAGCCACTTTTTTTGCATCATATTAGACATCTTCATTGCATGTGAAGCGTCAATCTGACCTGTGCTCTTTTAAGGCAGGGCACCCGGTGCAGCAAGTTCTGTGTATTCCATGCAACCTGTGGTCGGCCATCGTCATGAAGGAGGATCACACCGTCATTCAGAAGACAAAGACGTTTCTTCCTAATATTGTTGCGCAGTTTAATTAAGGTTTCAATAAGAGACCAGTTATCCAAGCGAACTGACATTTTGAACTGAAAGCGCACACCTCCAATGAATCACACGAGAAATATCACTCAGTACTAAATAGTACAGCCCTGTAACTGATATTTCAACATCCGTCGTCATTACGGAAAACTAGGACTTTAATTTTTAGTGGTCTAAACTTTTTTTTTAATCAACCCTCATATTATTTATCTTATTTTTTTTTAAAACATTCTTAGAAATTAGCAACTAAATTTAGGTCGAGTTTGGAACTCGATCAACAATGTTAAATATCTTTTGATGTGAACTGAACTGAATCCACTTCCTCCATTGATCTGAAATCCTTGAGTGTTTAATTATGTTCCAAATATATCTAAATAACTCACTGTTCTAAAAAAAAAAAGAATATTCTATGGAGATCATTGTTTACAAACTAATAAAATTAAACTCAGAATTAATTTTGAAGCGAATTGATTTACAAGACAAACGGCAATTAACTGTTTTATTTTAGACTTCAACTGTTACAAGATTCTCTGATTTGGATTTAGTTTCTGATAAAAGGTTTGCCTTTTGTCCCGCAAAACTATTTCAACTAATAATTACATAAGAGAATTCTACATTTTGATTATACACCAACTGAAACCATCATTAACAGAAACATGAATCCAGGAACAGATATCAGAGAAAACTGCCTAATTATTATATTGAAGAACCAGAAAACTGAGACAGTCGCTTCCATTTCCAATAGATGCCACCACACCCCTGCAATTGAAATACAAATGAAAGGCGGATATCTCTGCAATCTGTTGTCGTATAATTCGCAGTGACAATGGCAAGATATCACGATTTAAGCGATTTTGAACGAGGCGTGATAGTAGGTGCCAGAGGATGGGTTACTCCATCTCCGAAATCAACACGAAATTTTCACCTGCAACAATTTCAAGGATATATCGCGAACTAGACAACATCAGGAAATACATCCTGAGTGCGACACAACTGCGGCATTTGAAAAATTCTGGATAATCGTGAATATGTAGGATATAAGAGTGCCTTGTAACATCCGACCTGTATTCCGACCTCTATATTAGGATCCCTGATACATCTGCAGATATCATCGATCAACGGTCGCTGCGTAACCATCCTTGCGGATAATTTGCATCTGTTTATGTCATGCATTCACTCAGACGGAAACTGGCTGTTTAGCAGAATAAGGCGCCACCGCACAGGTCCGCAAGTTATGACTGGAGGAGCGTTTCTGAGTTTGGCATCATGAGTTGGTCCAGTAGTTCGACGGTTTCAATCCAATAAAGCACATGTGAAATGCAGTTCGACGTGTCGTCAATGCTGTAACACTAGCGAATATTAGGGAATTGAGGAGGCATGATGTACATTGTCTACACAGTATTTCAGAGAGCGCGTCCATGCTCTGTCATGTTGCTGCGGTAATCCGGTCGAAAGGAGGACTTACGTTACTAATTAAGTATCTCAATTTTTCTGGTACATCACTGTAAATGCACGTGGTTCTGGAGAATGTTCAAATATGTTGAGCTATTATACGACTCTTCAGAATGACTAAAAGTCTATAAGAGTGCCGTGATATAGCAGCCCACATTATCGAAGATTCCCTCCTTACAGTTACAACCAAACAGTCAGGATCGTTTGCTTCTGCTGGATGTCTCCATGTATGAACTCTCCTTCTAGTGGAGAATAAGCTGAAAGACGATTCATTGGACCAAATGACGTGCTACCAGTAATCAAGGCTTCAGATTCGTAGTTCTCGGCATCATTGATGACAGTAAAGAGAGGTTTGCATATTAGCGTACGCCGTAATCATTTAATCTGTAAAGTTGCCGACAACCTTTTCTGACTCAAATGTGACATTTAACTCTGCTGTTATGTTCTTAGATATTTTATATTTTTGGCCCAGAATTCGTGTCGGAAATTCCTATCTGACTTTATCTTTTTACATTCGCAGTTTCCGTGTTAAACGTCGACAAACGTTTCTGTTCGCTGGGAAGCTTAGATAGTTTCTCTTGCTACATTTCGGCATTTTTGTCACACGAGCAACCACGCCTTTTTGGAAATCAGTGAGATCTGACATTTGATGTTATTATTACATAAAAGGTAATCTGTGAGGTACATTCAGTCTCGGCTGAGCTAATCATATTCGGCACGTGCGCAGTCATTCAATTCTTAGCAAATATTGACCAGAATATTAGTGAAAAGGGAATCAAACATTTCCCAATGTAGTTAAGATGACTTTACTTTAAGCAATTTCACAATTAGAAATTTTAAAGGAAAAAGATCTATTTAAAGTAAGTTTTTCGGATTTACACTGATTACTTATTGAGCAAAAATATAAAAAGTTCCTTTTTTTTGTTAAGAACTACTTTTTGTTGGTTATTTTTCTTTTGGATTAATAAGAATAATACTTTAAAGGCTATTTGTGGTTATTTTGCAGCAGCTCATTACTACTATGAGAGGGTCACTTGACGAACAGACAAATCCTGGGGCATCGTCGTCCAACTCAATTACAAAATTATCCTTGCTCATTTAATTGGCTGTTATTACGGAAGACTGAACAACTTTCATTCAAGTGACTAACTTAGCAAGAGATTTTGACAAGAGAGATTAGCTTCAGAGATGATAAACCCACAACAACCGAGGAATTTCAATTAACTCGTGTTTGTAATAAAACGAATGGAAACTTCCTTCAATTCGCTGGTGTTTTTAATGAAAGATGGAAGAACCATTTTAAATAATTAGACACACAACAGAAACATTCTAATATTACTCTGGGGAACCGTTTTGTTAAAGGACGAGGAGGACAGGATTTATTCCTAAGACCTACTTATCCTCATTTTGGTTAAAAAATACTGGGTAGGTACATTAATTAATCTTTTAGAATTTTAAAACATTCTATTTTATTCTTATTTGCTAGCAGCCTAAATTTGCTCAATACAGAAATTATAAAAACACAGCAATGAAAGATCAATAGAAAGAAATGTTTGGAATTACTTTATAGATGGTAAAGTAATGAAAGTAGTTTTAATATTCAAAGATTACTGTAGCTTGATTACTCTTTCTGTGTAGATTTCGATGAAGCCAGAAAAAGAATTAAAATAAAAGACTGGTGAAGAAAACAATTCGATTAAAATGCAGACAAGATTTTTATTAATTAAAATTTCATATATCGGAAACTTCTACCAATGAAGTTTAATCTCATTATTCGATAAGTTAACAAAGAATAAAAAAAGAAAAGAAAAGAAAATACTTTGTAATGAATAAATAACAAGGTAATTAATGCTTTTAGACAGTGTCAAAAGCAAAGCGGCCCTATAATAAGCACAATTTTATCGAAAGCGATGAGATCGTAGTCGGCGATAGGCTTCAGCATTTCTTTCTCGTTCTCTGTCTCTTGTCTCTGACTTTGATCGAGACCGTTCTTTACGCAAGCGTGAAGTTTCTCGCTTTTGCATCAGCATCTCGTTTTTCCGCACGTCAAGACATTTTTACAATTTCAATCTCAACAATCACAACAATGGCGTCTTTTGCATGCGCAACAATCACATTTATAATGCAGCTTTACAACAATCATAACAATCACAGTAAACGCAACAATTGAGCTTTTTGCATTCGCAACAATCACATTTATAATAATAAGGAAATTAAAACAATACCAGGTTTCTTGGATTGTAGCAATCCATTATTAGCAAACTACTCCTTGGGGGGTCAGGGAGTGGTTCTACAGGTCTGATTTTTTGGACATGGTCACCCACTTTTGGATGATGAACACAATGTGAAGATTTCATTGTAATATCTCTAACCGTTTGGCCTCTACAGAGTGTGACATCCAGCACAAAAACAATACCAATAGCAGTTCCATTTTTTTACACGCAAGCTGTACAAAAGGGGCCGCTAATAAATCACTATTGATTGGAAAAACCATGGTTTTGGTTGTAAATGGCTTAAACTTCATAAATGCTAATTCTTATTTTCAATCTACTAACATCACTTGGGTATTAGAAGTTCGATTTAATTACTTAATGTTATTTAGCAAAAGAATTTTCTTAGAAATTAAAGTCTTTCTTTGATTTTTCTAATGAATAACTGTTCAATGAACGAAGTAATTTACTGATTATACTTGATTTATTTGTGAATTATTATTATTTATAATTTTAATGAATACTGGTAATTAACAAGGTGGGCTGTTATTTTTCTGTAATTAAGCTGTATCAAAGTGTAACAACCCAACTCTTGATTATTTAGAAAGTTGGTTAAAAGCACCAAAGCCATCATCAGGCAGGTTTTTAGTAGAAAGTGTTATCTGAAACCTGAATTATTGTTTGAACATATTATTATCTCTAGAACTTATCACAGACTTTAGTGAATAGTTTCTCCTGTAAAAGATATTGGAACGTTTCATCAAATCCATGCGAAAGAACTAATCAAACTCTTATCGCATGAACAATTCTTTAATTTGGTGGTTTATTTTTTCGCCAACTATTTCATTTCTTAATAATAATAATAATAATAATAATAATAATAAACCATTACTTTATGAAATTCTACTTAATTCTAAATAAATAAGTCAACAGGTTTCAGTTTCGAATTGATTTTATCAAATCAACAGGTGTTTGTAAACAATCAAAAGGGAAGAAAACCGTCCGGAAAAATAAATCTCGGTGACCTTCTTTTGAATCTTTGCCTTTTTTTTTTTTTAGTTAATAATAAAATTTCTGTTCTATTTTTTTTATCTTAGGTAAAGCACATCATCTTGTAACCATTTTTTTTTGTTTTCTATGAGAAACTGTAGCTGAGAATTGAAATTAACTAAATGTTTCCTCTATCATCGAATTTCTAAAAACAATGGAATCCTAAAGCAATTCCTTTCTTGCTCAAAACGCTTAAATTCAAACCTTCACAATCAAACATTCCCTTAATTAAATCCAAAAATCAAAACTTATTTGTTAAAAACTACTTTGATAAACGAAACTACTTCCTTCTCTGTAAAACAAATGTCACTTCAAAACAATTTCAAATTTTCTCAATCGTTGAATTCAACAAGAAAGGATTTATTTTTTTATTTCATTTCAGATTATTGTAACTTAATCAGACTCAAGTAGAAGGAAAACAATGATTCAGTAATTATTATTATTATTGTTTTTATTATTATGGATTTTAAAGCGATCATTTATAACTTATTCAAAATGAAATCCTATGGAGATGTTATGAACCTATCAAAGTTCGCAGGAGTTTCAGAATAAATTTTTTCAACAAACCATAAGTGTTAAGTAAATTTCTAATAACTCATCAAGATAAAAAAAAAAAAAATTCCAATATTTCTTTCAAAAAGAGAAGTTTTGGATGGAATCTTCCTAAGATGGGAAAGTTTTCGAGTGCAAGAGTCTAAACGAAAGCGATTTTATTACTTAACATCAGTAGAATAAATAATTAGAATATTGATCTGTCTTAATGGATATTCATTGTTGTCGTTCTGAGAAATCCTTTTCAAATTGCAGAATCCCTTTCAGTGAAATCGAACTAATCTTTTTTCTCTTCAAATTCATTTCAGAGAAATCTTCACTGTATTAATTTAATGCTTACTGAGATCTTTTTAGTTGATACAGTTTTCTTATTTCTCTTCCTTATGCCCTCGTTGATCACTTGCGAAATAAGGACCGGTTCTTTCGCAGGATTAAAGGCAAGCGAGTGTAGGACTGGTCCCATTGGTCGAATATGGACGAAGACCTTATTATCTCTTTCATTCTCCTTCACCATTATACAGGTATTAACAAAACGATTTCTTTTCAGGTGGAAATCGCCATGAAGTTTTCCATTATTATTCAAGAAGCTTTTGAAAAGAAAGTGAAGGTTTAATATTCCTATTTTAATATTTTGTTATAAGATCAAATAATTAATAAGTTATAAAATTACTAAAAACTTGCTGATAAGTTTAAATTAACTTTTGTTCACAATATGTAAACAAAATCTAAAGATTGAAAAAGAAAAAAAAGCGATTATCGAATCGGAAACTTGTTCTTTCATCTTAAGAACCTCTATTTCTTTGGAAATATTTATGATCTATCTTTTATTTACCTGAAAATAGTTAAAAGTAATTTTAATTTTCCTCAAATACGATGTTCTCTTTAAAAATTTCAGAAGTGTAGGTTTATTTGAGGAAACAGAATTAAATATTATAACCCTTATTGGATTTTTTTTAAATGCGTTTTGCCAGAATTTACTTTACCATACAATATTATCTCGCAATCATAATTATCTTTGGCTAGAAAGGCAAAAATGTCTCAGAGATAAGCCTGGCTGAACATTCCATGCTTCGTGGAAATCAAATCCAATAGGTAATGAATGTTAACTAGAATCCACAAGATATCTTTTGAAATTTCTTCTTATATTTTCTAAGGCACAACTACAAATATGCTAATAATAATAACTTAGTAGAAGGCGATTGGCATCTTTTTCACAAAATTTGTTTCAATAGTCTTAGTTTTAACTCTTTGTATTGTCTTTTATTTTTGGAGGAAATCTATTCATTCTCCATTGCCAGCTAATACATAGTTATAGTGATTAGCAATTGATGATGTAATTAGTATACAATAGAATTATTTGTTCAACTTTAAAAGTTTTCTTCAGAAAGTTTACGATTTTTTTTCCGACATCAATTGATGCACATAACATTTTCTTTGTGCATGTATAGAAACACAAAGAAACACTTCTTCACAGCTAACAGTACTTACCATTAATTCATGGGCTTCTGTAACTCCTACAGTATCTTTCTTTTATATTGTAAGATAAATGTTAGAAAAAAAATCTAATTTTTAAATGAAATTCCCTTCTTTGTTCTCTTAAGTAAAAAGTATTAGAATTAAAAATATGATAAAAGTACAAAGCCAAGCAGAACTAAACCATCCGATGGAAGTGTACTAACTTCCTTTCATTTTCCCCAAGAGAAGAAAACAGATTCTAAAAAAGTATTATTGTAATAAAGGATAAAATATTATTACATACTAAACTCTGATTCAATCAAAACGTCAATGACTTAATTGTAATGTAAATGGTGGATATGCTTCTCAGTCAATGCGGTAAAACAACGCACTGTGGTTGGACGATTTGAGTTCTTTCTCGTTAAGGATTTTCTTTCATTCTTCGCCTTTATTTGTTAGAATGAGGATCGCTAGGCTGAGTTAACCCATTCCCATCTCAACTTGATTCTCATATTCTCAAGGATAGTTATCGTTGGTTTGATTTTAATAATTACTTTGACTTTTGATTTAAATTTGATGACTTCATTCATCTTGCTTTGGATTTAAAAGGGCTAATGTTATATTGCTGATTTTGAATATTTTACATAACTGTACTGCATTGCGCTGATGTACAACATATAAAATAGATAATGTCATCTGAAACATTGGACGGAAATAATAATGTTATTTCTGTTGCACGTACAATTAAAAATATGCTGAGAGTCTTCTTTTAGCTTTCTGGTACTTTGCATAAAGTACAAATGAAAAGATTATCACTTTTAATTATTGGTAATGATACTAATAATAAGACATGCCAAACCTCAAACATTAGCATAGAAGGACTTTTTTTTTTACTCAAAATGACATTAGGACATTTTACTCAAAATGATCTAAAATGATTTAGCATTATAGATACAATGTCTAAAAGGTTTATTGCCTATTCGACTTTTCATTAGGGTCAGGTTCTTTTTTTTTTTTTTTAAATGAAACAGATTACAAAAGTGTATAGACCGATATCCATATTACCACTTCTTTATTCATCCATTATTTATTTAAAATTTATTAAACTAAAGATAAGAGTACACGTTATACAAAAGGAATGTTATTGGTATCTGGGCTCCAACTCGAAATTCTATATCGGAGTAATTTCATTCCACTTGTGTGAGTGAATTGATAAGACTGGCAAAGAAAACCTTTCTAAACTAGAAAAGGAAATGAAATCTGAACCTAATTATTGGTTGAAAATAAAAGTTTAGATGATCTTTCTTCACTTAATGAAGACAAAATTTCAAAAGGTTTTGAAATGAAGCCTTGAAAAGTAGACATCAAAACATGTTTTCAGTCTCAAAAATTTTACTTAAATATGTTTAACCAATATATGAAAAAAGGTCAGTCCCTAACTTTTTTTCTTTTAGGGAAAGATCTGCACCACGAGTATATTTCATTATCTTTTAATTTAAGATGTTGAATCACCAAGAGGCAGTCGTCATTAATTAACTATTAATATATATATTAAAAATACATTTATTTCTCAAGGTTAAATTTAAATCTAATTATTCTGTTTCAAACTACTCTAGGGGGTTAACGCTCAGCTATTCGTTCCGTAGTAACATTTGATGAGGACCTGTGAGGAGGGTGACATCAAAGTAGGCGTAGTTGGACCATACATAAGAATCGTACTATATCTTAAAGAAACGATCCCAGTTATTTCGACGAGGTCTTTTTTTTTTGGAGGGATTGAAGGAGTGGAGACCAAAGTAAATGATACCTACGTTTTAAATTAGATCTTACGTAATGTGTGATGAATCAACTTTAATGAAAATCCGTCACGCCGTTTTAACGTGATGCGTCTATTATTCTTCAAATGATTTTTAATGAAAATTATTAAATTTCTTCGAGTAACAATTTAGTTGGAGGCAAAAGATTTATTCGTCATTACTTATAAGAAACATTAAAATAAAAGTTAGAAATTAATTAATTAAGTATTTTTTTTTTTTTTTTTTCCTCAATAGCAATTTTTTTTATCAAAGAAGAAATTCGAAATTCTTTTACGCTTCGCTTAATTTTCAAGCGACGGAATTTAAAAAGAAAACTGTCTTTCATTGTATTTCTAATGAGTCAGTCAACATTGTTTTTATTATTCTTCGCTTTATTTTGTTTTGTTGGCGTCAAGGTCGAATACTGTTAGGTTTTGATGAACTGCACTTCCCGTCTGGTGAAGCCAATAAAATGGAACTCTCCTTCTTCGCATACAAATAATAAACGATTAACATTAAATTAACACAATTAAAAAAAATATGCCTTTTCTATTATTTTATAAACAACGTATCTATTACAAATGAATGTCAAACAGTTAATCTTTAAAAAAAAAAAATTATAAAAAAAATAAAAAAAAAAGGAATGTCTGATCAACAAAAGGATCCTTTAAGGTTTTTTTTTAGAAAAATACTTTCTTTGTAGTATGATTGTGTGTGTGTGTTTTTTAAATTAATCTTCACAAAGCTAATACTTCAAACTCAAAGATTTAAAAAAATCTGTTGAAAGGATTTAGAAATTTAAAATTAGTTAATAAAAGAACTGATTTTAACGATAAACTTATTATTTCTTTTCACACACAATTATCCAAAACCTGTTGTTTCAAATGACTTAATTAATAAAAATGCTACAAAGACAGGAAAACAAACTTTTAGTAAATTTTTAACTTATTTCAAAGTACTTTAAAAAATATTTTTCTAAAATTACTTCAAATAACTAATTCTTGAAGGAATTTCTGGAGTAAAATAAAAAGGAAACGATTATATATATATTTATTTATTTGGTTAATAATAAAGGAAATTTACTTCTCAAGGAGAGGATACGATTTTAGTTCAGTCCACTACCTTCCGTGAATTTTATATTTATGTAAATAAGTCCCCGAATAATTCATCTCTTAAAAATATTCTCAAAATCCCTCAGCCATCTCTTATTACCTCCAATGAGATTTCCTTTCAAGTAAATTTAATTCTATAACAACAAAATTTAACGTGTGTTGGGAACAACAACATAAAATATAAAACATAAACGCACCAACCTTAAAGTTCACTGAGCTGCTGTTTTTGGAAATAGTTGTACCGGGAATTTAGTTTTATAGAACTTTTTATTTATTTTTTTCTTGGATTTTTAATCTTTTTCGTTTTTGCAGTTTTGATGAAGTAAAACCAAATATCAGTCGTATTCATTAACAGATACTTTTCTAATTCTAACTTACCTGGTAAAATTCAGAGGCACAGAGTGGACTACTCGCAGCGGTTCTTTCATCATGCGTCGGAGGAAGAGACCCTGAGCTCCGTTGTTGTTGGTTTTCTTGCGACGCCGGGCCTGTGTGGTAAACACTCGCCGCAGCCTCCCTTCCTTGGCCGGCTGTGAATGGGCGCCGCCATCGTCTTCGTCGTCTCGCAGGCGGCTGAGATCGACTGCCGATCCGCTCTTACTCGAGAAAGAATACTTGGACACGGGGCTCTCCCCGCCGCCCTCGCTGTCGGAGCCCCCGGACGAAGCCGTTGTGAAAGGGAGATGATCAACCAAACTGTAGCTCACTGCCAGACACTCTCCACAACAATCCCCTTACAATTGTACGAAGCTTTCGGCAAGCAACAAAAATATAGCGGCGGAATCAACCATTTTCAAAGATAAATATTAAAAACTAAGAGAATCTTTATTGATCTTTTAGTTTCGTTTCATCCAGAAAAAGAAGAAAAAAAAAATAGAAAAGACGATTAAGGAAGAACACTAATATGTAGAGAAGAAATACTTTAAAAAGAAAATATACTACAAAGACCAAACGCAATTTCCTAAGCCATTACACCGAGAACTTGAGGAAACCAATGTTTTAACAGAGTCCAGGTTATTTCTATCGATCGAGCAAATGGTTGAGATGAGAGTTGAACTTGTGCTGGAGATATTTGATACAAGAGGAGAGAATCACCAGAGTCAAAACAAAGGATTTGTACTCAGTTTGAAATCAAACAATAGGTTTTATAATTATTATTATTAACAAGTTTAATTTATAAGCTTAAGTTCAACAACATGATTGAAAATGCATTAAGTTCAACAAGTCTAAATAAATTGACACATTTACAAATGTTCATTGAAAAATACACTGTTATATTAAAAGTATTATTTTATGAAAAGTGGATTAAAGCTTTTAAGGGTTATAAAGTCCTCCTTCTCCTAACGTTTTTTATTAATAAATCAGTCCTCAATTATTTACAAATTAAGGATAGTAAAGGGGATCGTATTCCTTATTCCAGTGGCTAGTTTTCGAACCCCAAGAATAGACAGTTTTATGTTGTTGTTTTTTTTTACCCAATTCCTCTTTCACGTCCTCAAAGACGAAATGAAAGACTGTCTTAAATATAGTGAAGAAACAGTCGCTCTGGACTCAGGGATTTTTTTTTCTTTAGCAGAACAAACTTCAAAGAAACAGGAAAAAAATATATGAATGAGAAAAACAAAAGATGATTCTTAAATTAAAACAAAGTTTATGAATTTTAATTTTCAAAGATCAAAAAATCAAACGTATAAATATATTACTGGCAAAATTGGCAAAGTCCATTTTGTATCACACATTATTTTTTTAATGCAATTCTGGTGAAGATGTCTTAAGAAAATCTCTGCCTTGACAGTTATCTGTTAATTACGTCACTTTGGATTTTTCTTCTGCTGTTTTTTTTTAAAAGAATCACAGTCGATTAAGGACGGATTAGATAGTTATTTTTTGTTGTTTATTCAAATCCAGCGTTTGTCAGTTCGCGCGAGAACTAAATAGGAAACATCCAAATAATGGAAATAGAATGAATAGAATAGGGAAGAAAACTATTGGATTTTTGAGTTTAGAATGCCACAGAATTGATGAAGTCAAAAAACAGTAAAACGTCCGTTGCAAAATGCAACTATGCGGATACGGGGATTGATGCGGTGAAGGTGTCGGATGCAGGGATCGCCAACATGTCTGCTGGGCGTCGGTCGGTTTGAATAGCCAACTTACCTCAGTGTTCCTCCCCCCACAAACGTCCACCGGTAGCTCTGGCCTGTCGTCGCATCAGCCGCAGAGGACGACCAAGAGCGGAGAACAACAACGAACGACAGCCGCGGAGACGCTGCACTGAACACGTGACTACTGCATGCAGGCGCACCACACAGCGGCAGAGACACACAACCAATCATCGCTAACAATTCTTTCAGCACCATCGACAATAAAACAACCAGATAAAAAGAAAATCAAACACTCCGATGAATTCTTATCAATCTGAAAATCCTACTGAGTTAAGAAGCAAAAGGGGTTTGTTTTATTTACTTATTCTGTTCAAATTGTTTTAGATATAACAAAAATCTCCAATTTTTCCTCTTTTGTATTTACCTTTTTAAATTATTTATTATTTCAACTTCGTCCGTAGATATCTTTTATTCTGCTCTTAACATAATTAGTTTCATTAAATATCTCCACATTTCCGTTAAGACTCCCATTATTGGATAATTTATGACACCAGAGGTAAGACGTTCCATGGTTGAATTGAAATCTGGTGGTCAGTCCGACGCGTGCCCGAATTTAGCCATCGGCAAAGAAACCGGGTGACATAAGGTTGGGTGAACCCTAGGACCCATCTGGAGGAGAAAGAACCAAAAGGAACACATTTATGTTTACTTAAAAAAAAATATTAAAAGAAAGATTTAATTTGCGCTAAGTTGTTATTCAACACAAATGAACTCTCAAATTCGCTGATCTGAAATCTTCAGTAATAAGATGTTTTAATAAAAATTCATCCCATCTGATTTCAAATCGAAACAAGAAACAAAAATAAATGTTGAAATATTTTAAATTCCAAAATGGATTAAAAATCAAAATTGAAACAACGGAATCATAGTGGGAAAAAAAATAATATTTACTTAATATAAAAGATTCTACTATATTTCACTGGCTTCGTTAAGCTAAGATTAAAAAAAAAAGCCTATAGGTTTAAAACTATATTTTTTTTTCTTTTTATTAAATAATCATTAAATGTGGTAACTTTGTATCAATTATTAAATATTTAAAATGAATGTTGGAAGTTTTTTTAAATCATTTGCTTAGAATTCACTAACAGAATTTTAAATTTAATAATTAAAATAATAATTCTCATTTGAGTATCTTGTAAGAAATAAATTAAAATCAAAAAGAAAATTGGTTTCTGAAAAATGAACAACTGCTTAAACCCTACAAGGAAGATTTCAACTCCTTCGTCTTTTGTATTTCGAAACAGGATTCTTATGATTGCAAAATCTTCAGTTAAAAAAAAAAAAAAAATAGAGAATCTACTTTCATTATTAATTGAGAAAAGATACAAATCCTAAAGATATATTTAAAATCTTTATTCAAAACATTAATAAAAATAAGCCCACGTTATGTAATGATAATTACTGTTATTCATAAGAGATTGTTTTGTAAATGACCTTGTGATTGATTCAGATACGGAAATGGAAATGATACAAAGAAGAAAATTCAGTAAAATTTATTGTTTGTAAATTGATCTTAAAAACACACACACACACACACACAAACACAAAGAAAAACCCCACTCTTCTAATGAAATACAGTGTTGTTAACATTAAAGTTTAACATTAAATAGAGGGCTCTGGAGTGCGTTATAAGACTCCAAATGGAAAGAAATTTCAAACTGTCGCGCTTTTCACAAAATGAGTGTGTGGAAATTTAAAGCAAAAGGACAACATGGCGTTCTACCAGATAGATGTCGAAAAGGAGTGAGCTCTTCTGTCGTTGAAAATATGGCTACGGCTGTCGTGGATCTGTCACATCAATCTCCGTGTGGTATTGTAAGTGTACCAGCTGTTGCCCGTGCAGTGGACATGCTGTATACCACTGTAAAGCTAGTAATGCGTCAGATATTGCGGTACTATCCGTACAAGACAAGGAGTCTACAGCAGCGGCAGCACGGTGACGCAGAAATTCGTATAATATTTGCGATTCAGTTCCTGGCGCGAATGACAGTTGATATCACTTGGCTTTGGAACATTCTTTGGAGTGACGAAGCCACTTCTGCTGAAATGGATAAGTGAATACCCACAACTGTCGCATATGGCAACAGAAAACCCTCGTGTTATCCAAGGGGTCCCGTTGCATTCTCTAAAAGTGATGTGGTGTGGATTAACGGCTAATTTCATCATTGGGCCATATTTTTTTGGAGAGGTAACTCCAATTGGCCCCGCACCTGTTCCATAACCGGACAGCGGTATTACGATATGTTGGCGAATTTCGTGATACCAGAGCTTCAACAACGCGAGTCGAAATCATATTCTTGCAAGACGGTGCCCCACCCTACTTCACTCGTTGTGTTCGTAATTTGTTAAGGCAGCACTTAACAAATGAACGGGTTATCAGCCTTATTGGCCTCCCTAGTCATCCGACCTCACCCCATGTGGCTTCTCGTTATGAGGTTTTTTTGAAGAGCCAGGTGTATAGTGAAAGATATCAAACTTTGTCAGATCTGAAGGACAGCATTAGACGTCATGTTCTAGCAATTCCAGCAGACGTATTCTGGGGTGGAAGATGCCGTTTTGCAAATGGAAAACGTTGTTGACAACAATGGTTGACGCACTGAACATTTGTAACGCTGTTCAAAGGATTTGAATTGCTATAACGCTATCTATTGGCCATTTTTTGTACTTTTTTTTAAAATAAACGGCGAGCGCATCGTTTGAAGTACCTGTAGTCAAAATTTCCTTCCATTTGAAGCTTTAAAAAGCGTTGCAGAGCCTTCTATGTAGAGGAACTTTAATGTTAACTAATCCTCTACTAATCGATCTTCTTATTAACAATCAAGGGAAAATTCCTAATAATAGTAAGTGATTCGTGGACTTTGATGTTTGTTATTAAGTTGTCCAATAACAACTTAATAACAATAAGTTGTCCAATAACAAGACTCTGGTTTTACGAAGTATTTCTGCGAATTACAAAGTATACGAAAGTGAACATATCATTCTTTCGTATTGAAATTTAACGGTTTTTCAGTTTCAGGATTAGGAAGAGATTTTCAAAAGGACTTAAAATAATTCTTAAGGGTCTTAATTTTCTTTTTTCAGGAAAAACCCCCCTAAAGAATAAAGGATTATTATCTAGTAAAAATATCACCAATTTACAATATTTTATAAGAGAGTCTTCTTATTCCTAAACTTTTCTTTGTCTTAATAATACGTTTTTAATTTATTTCTAAAAAATATAAAGGTGGACTAATTACATTGAAATTTACTTATTAGTTCAGATTTTAATAACAGATAGATGTTTCCTAAATCCAGTCTCTTAAGAGAAACTTGATTTATTTTTTATAATTACTATTTCTTCAGATTGAATAACAAAAACAAAACGAACGATTGGGATTGAACAACTCAAGAGAAGATGAAAATTTTATTAACAAATAACTGCAATCAGAAATTGACCAAATAAGAATTCTTATCTCGCAGTTGAAATTAACTAATCTGCGAACTAACTGCAGAGTTCCGAACCACGATTTATCTTCTGGTTCATTTTTCTTGGAAGGAAAAGTCAATGCGAATGATACGTATTTAATGATTGGAATCACATTTGGATTCCTTTCTTATTTGACTCAAAGTGACTTTCTTCTCAGACAATGGATCAACCGAATAGCCATCAAGATCCCAAGGTCTTAAGCCCAGATCGTTACAATTGAGCTGAGAGGCTCAAAGGTTGCTCAAAGAACCAGATATCTGTTTCCATTGCTCTTCTTTATGCTGTTTCAGTGTATAAGCATTTACACGTTTCACTTATTTATGTTTTTTTTTCATCTGTTGCGGTCGGAATTTCAGCAGCGATATGTCTCTGATGGGAATTAATATTTGAAAGAAAGAAAGTAACGTTTCGTAGTCTTTCAATCTTTCTTTCAGGGCAAGGTTAAAACATATTGTTTGTGTGTGGAGAGTGTGGGTGGCAGGAAAGTCGAACACCGCGACCTTCAGGGGATTGTGCTATCCCCACAGAAAGCTGGATAGACGAAGAGAAAGAATGATACTGCAGGGAAAACGGGAGAAACTCGATAAAATCTGCCCAGCGCGGATCGTTCACCACCACAAACCCCACAAGAGAACAGGACACCGGTACTCAAGAGATAAGAGGCCAACGTCTTACGACAATGCCAACCGCGTGGCCATCATTCTAAGATTTCCATTTAAATCACTGCTCCGAAAGACGTCAAAAACACTTTAGGCAATAAACAACTTCATTCTTGTGGTGAGTTCTTCCTTCAAAATAAAAATGTTTTAAATTAAACATGAAAAAATGGAGAGAATGCACAATTTGGCACGTTTATCTTCTCCATTTAAGACTAAATGAGTGCTTGTCTTGTTTTGTCTCTTTCCTTTTGTGCTTACCACTCAGCTGATCGAGGTTTTAATACTATACTTTTTACAGTTATTTTCTAATAGTTTTTTTGTTTTTGGGAAGTCTCATTCCCGGAAGTGTGATCTGTAGTCTTTCAGGCCGTCGAGTGGATCGTCAATGGCTATATCTTTCTGATGAATTCTAACATGGACGAAACATCTGTCGCAGATTCCCGTTGCTGATAACTGAAGCCGTCAATGGAAAATTTGCTTCTTCATAATCCCCTTTTTTATCACATTTAAAATTTTTCAAGCTTTTCCAAGATCTACATCAATTCTAAAATGTATTCATTCTTTTACATCAGAGATTTTAACGGAAACCAGCTGAATATTGTTTTATTTTCTTGATTTGATAAAAATTATAATTTTCTTGATTAAAAGTAGTCGTTTTCATATGAATGTATTGTAAAAGTTATTTTTGAATCAGCCTGATTTTAATTAAGTAAAAGAAACTAAAAAAAAAATCCATAAGCAATTGAAATGACGTTGTATTTATATTATAATTAAATTAATTATATTACAATTAAATACTATATTATCCTAAGTTTGATGAAACCGAACATTTTATACTAGAATTCAAGTACAATTCTGATGTACTTAACTTTTAAATTTAACTTCATTTTAATTGAAAAAATATTAATAATTAAATATATCAAATATTTTATTGAACTTTTTATAACCTAAAAAAAATAACTGAAATTATGCATTGAAAATAAAAAAGAATTCATTCAAAAGAATTAAAAGCGTTCTTTCTTTTTTTTTCATACTTTTTAGAAATAATCTTACTTTGGCTTCGTAGTTTTTATACAAGGTGTTATTGTGTAGTTTCTCGTATGTTGATATACTTTCATGGATTACTAATCGTCACGGAAATAATAGAATAATAACAATAAACACTGAAATATAAAATACCTAGACCTAATTAATAATTGTTGATTAAATTAAGATGCAAATCTAATTGTTAGAAGATATTAAAACAAATTTTAATTTTCTAAAATAATATTTCTAATAAGAAAAAAAATCATTAAACCTTACAAAAGTAAAAAATGGAAACAAGTATTCAAATACTCATAAAAAGTTGTAAAGACTGAAGACATTACTTTCATGTTATTTATAAAAAACAAAAAAAATCCCTAATATTCCTCTTTATTTCTCCAAAATTACAAAGAACTGTCAAAGTCAAAAGAATTGAAAGATTTTGTTAGTTTCTTTGCAGACGTTATTTGAACTAGACTAAGCTAAAAATTAGAAGAATAAAGAAGATAGACTGCCTTCAGGAGAAAACCAAAGAAATCAATCCATGCCATTAAGAGGACGACACTTTAGATCTTTCTTCCTTATCCGAATCAAGTAACTCCTTAATGAGTTCCGTTACTTTAATGTAGTTTTGAATTTCTCTTGAAGAGAAGGATCCCAGTGGAAATAAGCAATTCTTCATTTTCAAACGATGAATAAATTCTTATCAAATACCGGATGGTTATAATTAAACTGACAATATTAAGCAGGATATACAGAAGGATTTGCTCGACGGATCACAATGAAAATTGGTGGATACCTTAATAAGAACATGGGGAAGAATATTACGAATAAAAATCTTAGTTATTTTAAGGGCCACAGGTGATATTGGTGTGCAATAAAAGTGTTAAAACATGCTAATTTCACGTGATATTGCAGCAAATCGCAAGTGATGCCTTCATGTAATCGCAAGAAGTAATCATGGGTATTAGCAAGAAGGACCGAGCTTTGCTAGTGAAACCCTTTTATCACAATGGCACTAATGCTGCCACCGCATTACACCAATACAGTCGTTTGAAAGAAATAAGATAAGACCTCTGTCGTTAAATAGACTGAAGAATATGACAATGAAATTCGAAGAAACAGGCGAGTTGGATGTAGCTCCGGATAGAGGTCGGAGGCCTGTAGCAGAAAGCAATGTGGAAGACATCCGCATTTAGTGCAAAATACGTATCCCGGCAACTGCAAGTTCCGTGGTCAACTGACCGTAAAATTCTACGGTCCATCCTGAGATGGTATCTTTATAAAATTCAGACAGTGCAAGAGCTCCAACCACGTCACCCTGAAAGCGCACCGACTTCACTTTGCGATTTCTGGAGAGGATGCAGCTCGACAACAGGTGGCCTTTGAAAGACTGATGAAGCGTATTTTGCTCAACAAGGAGCAGTGAAACAACAATCGAAAATGGTATTCGACACGTCCGAATGCTGTGTTAGTTGAGCTCCTATTGTAAGGTTTGAATTTACTAAAAAATTAATAATCGATTCATTTTTCTTTTAGAAGATCAGGCCTCAAGGCCCCATGCGTCGCTCGGTGAAGAACGCAACTGCTTAGACTCCATAAACTTCGTGCAGGATGGAACGCCACCCATTCTTCGCGAACGACCAAGCAACTGTTGCGTACTATATTGGCGAGGACAGAGTAATTTCTCGAATGTTCTCCAATGCTTCGCCAACACGATCCCCCGATCTCAACCCATGCGATTTTTGGTTTTAGGATTATTTGAAACGCAAGTTCCCAAGGCAATGTTGAATCGGTTGCTGAACTGAAGGCAAGAATAACACAAATATTGCAGCCATTCTCCGAGACATGTTTCAAACAACTGTGAACTACCCTGTATTATATTTCCAGCATATTTGATAAAGAATGATTCACATATTGAGCTTCTAGATTTCAATTAAAGATTATGTTGGTTCAACTTGAAAATTTTTTTTAGGCCCAAACGCCACCTGGTGGCACTCAAAATAGCTATTTTATATTTGCAAATTCTCTTGCCCAAGTTCTTATAAAGGTATCCACCAACTTTCGTGGTGATCCATCGAGTTGATCCTTCTCTACATCGTTCTGAATATTGTCAGTTTAATTCCCTCCACCCGGGTACTTCCTAAACTGACTGTGCAGTAATGAAATTAGCCATTGCAAACATTACATCCAAAGATTATTGTTTTTCCAAATATTTCTTAAACATTTTATTTTATCTATGAGTAATTGGAAGTTTAGGATTTCCAAAGAATTGCGATTATTTTTTAGCTAATTTAATTTCCATCAAAAACAAACCCCAAGGGAAAAAAATCCAATTAGTGTTTCAGAATCTCTTACTAACTTTTGTCTACTTAAATGAAATCAAGTTTATTTCTTATCAGAGAATTCGTTTTTTTATTAAATAAAATTGATTTCAAATATTCTGTTACGAAATGCAATTTTGTAACAAAAGTTTTTACAAAGGAATTGCAATATAAAACGAAATGAATTTTTAGAAACTCCATTGTTATTTCTATTGATTTGAAGTAAGAGTTTTAATTTGAATTTAAAGGAAGGTATTTTTCTATATTTATATCCAGACAGTGATGGATGCGGAAAAAAAAATCCTATCCATATTTATTTAGAGATCTTTTAATTCAATGTTTTTATTATCAGACATTAACCTTTTCAGTAACAGTACTGATTTAAATCAATGTTTTAAAGTAATTTAACTAAAAAAAAAAAAATATATGTCCAGTAAATAATAAAATAAATAAATCAATTTCTTTGCATATTTTCAAGAAACAGTCAAAATCCGAAATAAAAAGAGTAAATAAATATACTGAAATATCGGAAAAACTGAGACAATTGTTTCCATTTCCAGGACATGCCATCACACCAAAGAAATAGAGGGGAAGAAGGAGAAATTCCATAGGCACAATGTAGAATGAGACCGATAGTGACACTAGTGTTCTGGCCGAAAGAAGTATTGCAATGAAGCCTACGGCTTCGTTAGGACAGCAACGGTGCAAGTTGCAATGCAATGCATACAGCAAAAAGTTTGACTGCTTATCCTATTTCTTTGATCACGTTCATGCATTAAATGATATTTTCCTTGAAAAATACCTTTTAAGTATAAATTTAAGTAAGGTACTGAAGTATACATAAAGGCGGATATCTTTGCAACCCGTTGCCATATAATTCACAGTAACGATGGCAGAATATCACGACTTTGAACGAGGTACGACAGTAGATGCCAAAGAAATGAGTCACTCCATCTCCGAAATCAACACGAAAAGTTGCATTTTCAGAAACAATTTCAAGGGTGTATCGGCTAGACAACATCAGGGAAGATATCCAGCTTGCTATACTGTTGCTGCTAACGGAAAACTCTGGACGATCGTGAACAGCGTCCATTGACACTTATTGTATCATCACATCGTTGACATCGCAGTAGATAACAGTAGAATTCAATGCTGAGGCCGTACGTATCATCAGCGTTCGGAATTACAACGTTGTCTTTCATCTATGATGTACAAGACTCAATAGCACAGGATTCCACGCCTCCCGAACACCGCAAGGACAACCAGAAACATGCGTAAGTCGACTAGAAATATGCAGGCTGGTCCGACGCGTCGCGGTCCCAACTGCAATCGGGAATGTGGACGATTATACGTGAGGGAGAAATCCCACGAGACAATGATCAAGCATGCCAACAATGGGCAGTCCAGGCCGGCGGTGGCTCTGTTATCTGTGAGATGTTTTCAGCCGAAATGCACAGGATCTCTTATACATCTGCAAATATTACTGATCAGTGAACGCTTCGGTTGTCCTTGCGGACCATTTGCACCTGTTTATGGCATGCATTCATTCACACGGGAGCCGGCTCTTTAGCAGGACAGTCGCACTACACAGGTCCACAGTCACCAAATTATGTCTGGAAAAGGATTCCTCCGAGTTTGATATCATGAGTTGAGCCGAGTTGTTCGCTGGATTTGGACTCAACAAAAGACATATGGGGTGCAGCTTTACGTTTAATAATAGCCATCAGTGTAATGGTTCTACCACCGGCTATTATTAGGGACTATTACAAACCTCTATTGAGGAGACAGACTGTACACTACCTACAGACTACTTCAGAAAGCTCGTGGAGTCCATACCCGCAGAGTTGTTGAGGTAGTCTGATCGAAAGGAGGATGCATTACTAGACAGGATATCTCATTTTTCGGGTAAATCAGTGTAAATGAATAAATAAATAGTTTTTAATACAATATTGAAAGTAGGCATATAACTAACTGATCAATAATGATTTTAAGAGTTTGTTAACAAAATTTAATAGCTTTATATATTATAATTTACTTCTTAGCTGCGAAAAGCAAAAGATGATTTAACTCTTAAACAAATATTTTGTATTTTCAAGAAGTGACTAACTATTAAATAAAGAATCTACAATAATACTTCAACTTATGCTTTGGATAAGTAAATTATTTTATCTTTCATTTTTTTAAAGTTTTTTTAGCATTCTCCCTATATTAAAGTGTTCGTTCGTTCATTCTCTCTGTCTGTCCGTCATCTCTACACCTCAAACTACAAGCCGGACATACATGAGCGATTCCTTACAGGAAAACTTACGACTTGTATCATCAGATTAAGAAAGATGCGAGTTCTAGATCTGCGGTCATTTCCTTTTACAAAATGAAAATATACGGTGTCGTTTTGGTTTCGCGTACATTTTGAAACCAGTTTTATGGTTTCCTTTAATCTACCTTTTTTTAAAGTAATCCGTGTTACTCTAATCTTTTTTTCTTCAACTATAAATGAATAAAATGAATTCTCAAAGGATATTTTTCTACAATTAGTCTGTTGGAGTAATCACAGAACAATTGAACTGTGGATGCGATTTCAAAACTAGTGTCTTATAAGTTTGACTGCATTTGACTAAACTTCAGCAAAGGCTCCAGTAAATGTTCTGCCTTATTAATAATAAAATATGTTATTAGAACTTTATTGCTGAAATTCTAAATAACACTACCCGTAGATTTGATAACATTCAGTAAAAACTCTTGTGACAATAAATATGTTATTAATTCGATTACAAGTCCAAATATAGTTAAAATTTCAAAAGGTTAAAAATCAGAATTCATGGATTAACGAATCTGATACAGATGGAAAATTCCAACAAAAAAAAAACAAACAAACTAACAATTCCAATGCGTTTCTTATTATGTTTTTTTAACAAAATATAAGAAACATACATCAAATTCGATCATTTCACTTTATTTTATAGAAATGAGATTTTTAATAATAGATATTTAAGAAAAAAATTAATGTGAAATTTTGAAAACAAAATTAAAAAAAAAAAAAACAGAAAAAAATCAAACTTTTGAATCCACTTTTGGTTCTTTATCTACTGCTTTGTTTTAAATTCACCAATGATCTATTTACATACGATTCAATTATTTTATCAATCTTTTTATCAACAGGGGCGAGCAATAAAAACTTTTAAATTATTCCTAAATCACAGATAGTATTTTACGTTTAGAAGCTGACTGCATCGGTGTTATTAGTTTTTCCATCGGCAATGAATAAAAAAATATTCGTCTTCTTCCGTTCAAAGAATCACAACAGACTACAAGGCCCAGAAGGCTTTAGCAGGCAGGGCCACCCAGAGGGGGGGGGGCAAAAGGGGCAGATTGCCCCGGGGCCCCACAAAAAGAGGGGCCACATGAGGCCTGAGGGGCCCCGCCGTATTGGATTTTCCTTTTTTTTTTTTTTTGTTGGTGTTAAAATAGGCTTTTTTTTTTTTGTGGGTGGGGGGAGGGGGGGGGGGGGGGGGGGGGGGGGGGGGGGGGGCACAAATCCAAATGTTGCCCCGGGGCCACCACTAGTCTCTGGGCGGCCCTGTTAGCAGGGATCCATTTTGGATGAATCTATAATATTTCAATGGAGAGAAAATCGCCAACCGGACAATGAAATATGCTTTCGCCCATTGAGCCAACATCACCGAGAGTTCTGTACAATTGTTTCATCCTTATTATGGAATCATCAGCAGAACATACTCGTTGATGCTTGGCTCGGTGGGCGAAAGCTATACTAAAAGCAATCACGGTCCCGGCAGTGACCCGCCGGGATAAACAACAATAAAATAAAAATGATCCTGAAAGATCCAAAATATTAACCCCTTGTCCTCTCACTGAAAGGCACTAAGGAAATTAATCACAAAAAGGCAAATTGATAAATTCAATAGCCATTTATAAATGATTACGGACGTTAAACTTGCTTTCTATAATATTTCAATTGAAGGATGACTACTTACTGGAACTTATTTTTGCTGAAATAAAAGAACGTGTAATTATAATCCGTTATACTGTAGAATTCCATTTAGTTCCTAATTCGTCATCAGCTGATCAGTTGGGATAAACAGGGATTTTTTATGAATACCAAATTTAGAATAAATTAATCGAATTAGAACAAGGTTTCTTTATTGTTTTAGATGTTGTTTGTAAAGATGCATTGCATTTATTTCTCTGAATATCTTATATTATAACAACGTTATTTTGTCTGTCATAAGACTTTACGTTTTTCCATTTTTGTGACCAAACTATAAGAGATAGATTGGTCATGTAAATGGATAAAATGTAGATCTTTTTAAGACAAACAAAATGCTACAAAAATCTTTCGAAAAAAGGTTTTGGTTTCCAAGATGGCGCCTTTTAAAGGGTCATATTTTGACTTTTTCTCAATTTAAACAAAAAGTATAAAAGTTGGAAGAGAACATTATATTGAGAAAAATGTTGGTATTTGAAAGTTCTATCGAACGGTATATCAGTCATTAACAAACGTTTCTGCGTTTGGAAGATACATGCAAAAATGAAGTGTTTTTGCTGCAACCCCTCCCCGTGTGAGTGCCAACACGCAATACACCTGAGTTAAGTGGAGAAGCCCACAACGAGCTGGGAAGTCGTGTATTCTCCGAACTCCTTAATAATTTTCTAAATAAATAAAGGTTTTTTTTTTTTTAATGCTATACATGGAAGGGTTCCGGAGCGAAGCGACGGTACCCGTCTAGTATCAATATATAATTTTTTAACGAATTATGAATTTACAGAATTGTTAAAAAAAAAAAGAAAAGAAACCTAATTAAATAAAGAATTCAAATTTTACCCACCTTTGGATCTTAAACGAAGCAATAAAAAAGCTCTTACCTGCAAAAAAAGAAAAAAAGAAAGGTAAATTAATTATTAAAAAACTGTATTGATCATTATCTGAAGATAATTATTAGATGCAAGACATTTCTTAAGAGTAGACGAATTTTAAAACAGTTTACGAAAAGAAAACCATCAAAACAATAACGCTTTGAAACTTTCATTTCATGAAAGAAAAGAAAAAATTTTAATTGGTCAGATTTTCATTAAAAATTTAACAATTATAGAAACTGTAATTTTCAATAATTTTAAACTTTTTTCCAGTTTAGACTTCAGAGGCAACTTATTTTTATAAGAAAAGCAATGAAGTTAATTTTTGTGTCTTTAATATAATTTCTTTTATTCAAATGATTCTTCACTCCTTTAAATCCTACTTTTAGTCCAGGCAACGAAGACCAAAAAAGGCCGAATAGGGGAAATAATTCGTGTAAAAGCCAATTTTGGCAAAGTTGTAGGGGAAGGTGTCCTGAACAACATACTAAAAGTACTGATGGGGGGGGGTGGAGAAAGGGGGGGGGTGGGGGTTTAAAGGTCCTTTTTTCAGTTTTTCGGGAATAACTCGACAACTGCGGCCTACAGCAAAACAATGTCCATATACTAAATTAATCTACATAAAATTCTCTACAAAAAAGGTCCTGTACACTTTTTCATTGGGATTTATACTTAAGGAGATATGGAGGGAGGAAAATGGACAATTTGTAAAAAATTCATGTTTTGTTAAAAATGGCACATATATTCCTCAAAATGAAATCCACATCAATTGTCAAATTCCTAATTATCTTCGAAATCTAAACTAACATCATCGTTAAAAATCAATGGTGAGACAGTTACTATTAACCCTCTGACAATTTTCCAAAGAACTGTCGTAGCAAAAAAAGAGCGACGAAGATGTGGCAGAGCTGTTGACCTATGAATTCCCTCTGGCTCTGTTCCTCGAGGTTAGAATGCGAAAAGGGAAGAAGTCATCCCTCTACGATGTTTTGCCAGTAGAGAACAACTCAACTCTCGATCTCATCCAAAACACCAATGTGGTAGATGGTAGTCTCCTTCTTCACCGCATGAAGTGGAAACCGTCCTCTAACATTTCTTCAATTTGCCATCAGTACATCGCCTACGTACAGAAACATTACGGTCATTATTGTACGGTGGTTTTTGATGGTTACAGTGATGTCAACAGCACAAAACGAGCAGAGCAGAAGCGAAGAGGACTGACAAAAACTTTGGTTGACATTAACTGTAATGAAAGCACGATCATCACAGTTCAACAGGAGCAGTTTCCACGCCAATGAAAGGAACAAAACAAGACTGATCCACTTCCTCAACGAGAAAATGACAGCAGCAGGGATTGAAATAGCTGTTGCAACTGCTGATGCATGATGCTGATGGCACTATTGTGAGGTGTGGGTTGGATAAAGCTGCTGTATATCCCAACTGTTGCAAAAGTTGGGGAGGATGTGGAGTTGATAGTCCTCCTCATTAGCTTGGCTCCACCATCTTCGAACGTGTTCTTTATGAAACCAGGCCGTGGGAAGGTGGAGACCAAATTCAACAGCTCCCATTCGCCAAGACGATCCTCCTTCTCCACAGCTTCTCCGGATGCGACACCATCTCGGCATCCATGGGAAGAGCAAAATGGGAATTGCTAAGCTGTTCACAGCTAAACCTGACCTGAAACAACCAATCTCAGACATTTTTACTGACCCCTCAACATTACCTGAGGGTATTGCACAGGCTGGCGAGAAGCTGTTTCTGGCGATTTACCCAGCCCAGGAACAAACTCCAGTACTCGGCTTTTTTGAGAGCATCGACGAAGCCGAAATCTGATATGGCCACTCTTCCTCCTACCAGAGGAGCTTCGAAGCAGCACTCGTTCAGAGTGTACCTACAGGTATATCTATTTACATGTAGTTGTCAAATACAGTTTGTTTTCATTATAAATATTTATTTGAGGTAAATACTTATGTTGGTCTTATTAATTTCTTATAGCTACAATAATGGCTCGGCAACCCCCTACCACCCACCCCGTGGGGTTGGGCCAGAAGAGACGATGGCATCCTACAGCCGGTAACAACCAACGATCCTGTGGCACCTGACTCCATTCTCAACACCATATTTTGCCGATGCACGACTGGGTGGGGGGTGCGCTGCGGGTGCCGGAAAGCAGGCATTGCCTGCTGCAGTGTCTGCGGCGTATGCTTCGGCACGTGCAATAACGGAGCCCCCATCGAAGACCCCGTCGACGATGACGATAGTTTAGATTTCGAAGATAATTAGGGATTCGACAATTAATGTGGATTTCATTTTTTGTAATATATGTGCCATTTTTAACAACAAAACAAACATTTTTTCCAAATTGTCCATTTCCCCCCCCCCCTCCATATCTCCTTAAGTATACATCCCAGCGAAAAAGTGTATAGGACCTTTTTTGTAGAGAATTTTATGTACATTAATTTAGTATATGGACATATTTTTGCTATAGGCCGCAGTTTTGGAATTATTCACGAAAACCTTAGAAAAGGGACCTTTAAACCCGCACCCACCCCTCAGCTCCACCCCCACCCATCAGTACTTTTAGTATGTTGTTCAGGACACCTTCCCCATGCCAAAATTGGCTTTTACACGAATTATTTCCCCTATTTTTCCTTCGTAGCCTGGACTATTTACTCAGATAAAGAAAAACTTCATAATTTAAAATGTAAAACAAGTAATTTCTAACTTTTTTTTTTTGGTTGGAATTAGTTCCTTTGCATAAAACTGAGATTCTTTTACAAAATTCCACGTTTTTCGAAGAATCTCAGTTCTAAGCAAAGAATTAAAAGAATTTAAAAAAAGAGAAAATTATGAAGTTTTTCATTTCTCTTCAAAATAAACGAAATGGAAAAAAAAGAACGAAGTGAGGACTGAATAAATCTTTGAATTAAAATGACTGAAACCCTTGTTTTGTCATATGTGGTTCTAGATCTTGTGACGTTCAATTGTTTTTCTTTCCTTACACAAATGCTGACGAATAAAAATACCTTTACTGATTGATTCTACATGAAATACAAACAGAAATCGAATTAATGATAGAATAATTGAATCAACAAAATCGAAATTTTTACTAAAAGTTTCGTAAATTCTTGATTTTCACAAAAGTATATTATAGAAATAGTATAGTATAAAAATAGAATTGAATTTTATTACAGAAAATTTACCAAAACGTAATATTATCTTCTAAAGATTCATAATTCCTATCTTCTTAGCTTTGTTATAATCAAGATTATCTATTTTAAGAGTTGTAAATTTACTTCTAATGCTCTTGGTATGTCTTGGTATGTATGTTGGTATGTCTTGGTATGTCCACAATTTTCATTTGATTGTGGATTTTACCTTTTTTACCTTTTCTCCTTTTACCTTTTTGTTTTAATATTGGAAAAAAACCCACATTCGGTTAATTAAATAGTTAATCTGTACATATCATTGAAAGTAGACGCTTCCTTCATGATGCTTCGATTTTTTTTTTGTCACAGTTTTTTAAAAAAAAGACACAAAACAAAACCTGTTATTATTTTGAACACTACAACTAGTGTAAGATAATGTTTTGAAGTAATCTTCATTTTTCCGTGATTTTCCTCTGACGTAATTTTTCTCATTACAAGTTCCCTGAATTTACATAAAAAACATCTCCAGTTTCAATTGAAGGTTTTAGAAAGAAAGAGAAAAAAAGGAGAAAAACATTATTATGCAATTCCTATTAATATTTTTTCCTTTTCTTTTCGATGCTTTTTATCTAAAATTAAAATCTATCCTCTTTAGATCTGTAGAAAGAAATGGCGAATTATTTTAAGTACTTCGGGAACAAAATATTTAGAGTAGCCCGATTCTTTAGCGATGGCAAATAAAAAAGTTTCTTTACTTCAGTTCAGGTACATCTTTGTGATGAAGAGGGGCGGCCTCCCTCGAGCCTGTGCCTGAACAACGTCATATTTGTGAACTGAGTTTGAATCCCAGAGCGGTATGGATGTTCTCTTTATTTCTTGGGCTTATTTTCCGCTTCTTTTCTTTCTCTCCTTTCGCCGTCTGTAGCAGATTCGTTTCATTTCTAGGGTTTCTACAATAGGCCTAAGACCGCGGTACGTAAGGGGATGTACCGAAGGTCCTAAAACAAAATACCGCTAAATAATAATTGATAATAAACAAACACTATATTAACTCTGATTAATGATAGAAATGGTTAACCATTGAGTAATGATTAAAAATAAGTAAAATTGAGCCTATAGTTAACCTTAGACTTTTGAAAATAAAATTAATATTATTCATTTCAAAACAAAAGAGTCAGTGGAGGCTAAACAGTTGCATTAATTGAAAAAGTCCTTTTGGTATTTTTAATGCTCAAGTTCAAAAAAATCATTTCTAAAATAATCAGATAACTAATATCTAATTGTGGTTAAGTCGATCCCTACCACTTAAGAATACAATTATCATTATTATTCACCATGTTTGAAAAATAATGTTAACGATATTTAATTCCTAAATGTAAAATAATTTGGTTCATTTAAGCAGAGATCCAGAAAATACAAGAAAATCTTCCCAGAAAAGCTTCAGGCGATGAATCCATCTTTTTCGAAAGGAAAAACTAAAGTATATTAACCGTCTGACACCCATTCATGATCCAATAGCTTCTTCTTTTATTTGGTTAACATACAGAAATGCAAGCATCAAACATTTGACCTGAAATTAATCTAAAGTAATTTTGTATCATTACGAAATTAATTTGATCATGAAGAGTACATTCCACCCACCCTAATTATCATAAAACCACAAGGTTTTTATAAAAGAAAGAGACATACAGAAAAACAACAAAGAAAAATAATCAAATCCAGCCGAGTTATCAGATCGTCGCTAGAAATTACATGCTCACGTCTACATGCCACGTCTACGTTTACTGGCCTACGCCTGTAAAAAATATATTTAAAAAGTAATTTAAAAGAAAGCATAAAATATTGGTTTTTTATGAACATTTTTCTTAGACAGAGAGAAGTTATCACAATCTTCAACTAATAACTTTGCTATCGAAACTAATTATTGACATCTGAACATACAGACAAGAGAAAATGAAAATGTTGGTGAACTAATGTAACATTAGGCATTTGGTGAGAAAACCATTTGTTTTTCCCATTTCAATTTCTTCCCTTGTCAGGAAATAGCTTCGACGTCAACGATGCCATTTTTGAATAATTATATCAACTTCAACGAAATCGATTTAAAGGTTACTTTTACATGAAACTGAAGGAAACATTACTTCTTTAAACAAGACTCAGGCATTGGATCTCCAGTAATTGCATCTCCTTTGACTAATAAGCTCCATAATAATACTTTGATTTAATATAACTCATTTTATTCTCAGCTCAGTTTCTCCTGCAGCCAAATCTTGAAAAAGGTTGCACTTGGAGATAAGCTCTTGTAGTTGCTATGGTAACACCAGAAATCCATCTTTGTCGTGCATCCCATCATGCTTTGCACAGAGTCCTTATCAGTCAGTGACTGTTCAATTAAAGCAATGGATTATCTTTTAAGTGGAAATGTTGTTATTGTTTCTTCTTTGGTAGAGTTGGCTTCAAACAAAACTTTCCATTTCTTTTTCTTTTTTTAGTTCCATTGTTTTCGTAGATGACTCCAAACACGATCTATTTCAGTTAGAAAGGAAAGGATTCACAATATTCATTCAAATCTTTCTTTTTTTCTTCATCCCATTTCCTTGGAATAGAGTTCGATGTCCTTCACGTATTATTTTTTGAGGTGTTTTATCCCTTCTTAGACATCCAACCTTATTTTAATTGATTAGTAATAATTGGTTTCTATTTTTTTAGCCTATTTTCCTAGAAAACTGAGACTCATCAGATCATTCAATCTGCATGTATGTATGTACTCTCTTCTCCAATAATGTTTAAACAGCTGGATTGAAATTTAGTGTGCACATTTAAGGACTCGAGACGACTTTCGTCTTTGAAATCTGTTAGAAGTGGATTTTTGTGGAGAAATTGGCGCGAGAAGACAACAAAAATTTCCGTAAGAAAAGCGTTAAAATGTAGACAATGGATTTCTATTCTATTAATATTCCATTGTCTTAAACAATGAATAGTAATCCTTATAGGTAATCTATTGATTCATACGTTATTTGACATGATTAAAATTAATCCGATTTATATAATTTCAGTAATGCTGATTTAATAATTTCACATTTATATCGATTTCAGAAATGCAAAATACATAATGTTAGTCTTCAGGAATTTATATTGGAATTTAAAAGAAATGTAGAGTTTCACTTTTTTTTAAAGAAAGTTCAAGAACTTTCATTTAACCGGTTAAGGAAAGTATGATTTAATTTCGACCTGCTTGATAAGGTTTCCAGTTTTCTATATATTGGAAAGTATTTTTCTTCCTGTACTGCTTTTCCTTCTATAAGCGAGGAATTACCAGTTTAAGGTTTCAAAATGATCCGAAGGCGAGTATTTATTGGGAGAGACATCTTAAGGCTATGGAAAGAGTTACCGAATAAATGGGAGAAGAGGATTTTCTTAAACAAAAATACTAATGTAAATTAATTTACTATTAATTAAGTAATGAACTTTTGAATTTATCCAAGATAAAAAGGAAATGTTACCAGATCTTAGTCTTATTCACCAAATACCAGCTGTAATTCCAGGTAGAAAAGTAAAATATTCTTTCTTTTCTTATGCACATACACTGGAATATACAGCGATACTGTCTTCTCCCCCATTCTTCCTTATTTTCCAAAAGATCTCATTGTTTGGCTTTGCATTATTCTTACTTTCTTTTCTTTTTTAAAGCCTTTTCTATTTTGAGGTACCTTTCAATGTTCTGAACAAAGAAGTGGAACACACTAAGAAGCGATTTCACCGAAAGCAAATGAACACTTTAAATAAAATCCAACCCCACCTACAAAATATTCAATACCACTGATTGCATCCTTTAGAATTTATCAGAAAAGCTGTTTTTCTTGAATCAAATGATTAGTTTCATGTTACCACTTTCTAACAAAAGTGAGAGCATAATTTCTTAACGCTGGACAAAAGTCTTCTTTTGTTACAGTGAAATTGACTTTTGTGATGTAGACACAGAAAACTTCAGCTCGTGATTGTTTACATCACAAAAGTAAACAATCACGAACTGAAGTTTTCTTACAGGTACCGTTAAAGATGTTAACGGTTTACTGTTAAAATTCTACAGGTACCGAAATTTTTTGTCGTAACACTACAAACAAAATGCAATCGATAAAGTTAATAATTCCTAATCTGTCTCTGTTTATTAGATATCAGTTTATAAAAGTGCGTTGGAATTGACAATCTCGCTCCGTGAAAAGTCTTTTCTCTATTCAGTCAGTCCCATAAACGAGATTCAAACGAATTCCTCTTCATCTCTATCATCTTCACGTGATTAATACAGAAATTCCTCCTCTATTTCTATCTCTCTAGCACTGGTCGAGTCCAACTATTCAGAGGTAGATGGTGGAACAATGGTAAAACATTGAAACTTCAATTGAATCTTCTCAATTTTATTGAAAGCGAGTCCTCATTTTTCTGGAAGCTTTTTGAAGACATCTAAATCGTAGGTTATTGGCTCCAACGCGTGATTCCAAATTCCCTCCATTCTCACTGAAATTTTTGCTCCAGGTCAAAGAATTTTAGTTGTTTTGAAGACTTACTGCGTTGAAGAAGACCTAACTTGGGATTATTGATGAACTACTTCTAATGCAAAGTAATTATCAGATACATTCAATGTTGAAACACGGACCGAAGATTTATTGTGAACAATAGAGGTAGTGAAATCAATTAATAAGAAAAATGATTATTATAACTCAGTTACTTTCTGTGATTAACTTCTTTTATGTTAGGATATTTAAGTAATTAAAGAGTTTTGTGATACAATGTAATAATTCAAAGAAAAATTAAATAGAGTGAGTTTTATTTTCAACTTAGACTCTTCATACAGATATTTTATAAGTACAAACCATTAAAAAGCTAAATTTCTTAGAAAATAATTTTGATACGAAGTATACAAACAAATGACTGGAGACTTTTTTGAGTTATTACAATGAAGGAAAATATCTTACTAAATAAGAGAAAGTTATTTAAAAAAACAATACTTAAAATGAAGAACTATAGTATTAATTCATCAGCAAATAACATGGAACGTATTTCATCTATTAGGACTAAACGATTAGCTGGATTTAAGAGAGTAGTATAACTTCAATTGTGAAATCGCTAATTTACAAAATGGAGAGTTCAGAATGATCAAGAAAATCATAGTAGACACTGAAGGATTTATGAAAGCTGGCAAGGGTTGGAAATCTATTCTATCAGATGATAATAGTTTGCAAAGATAAAAACAAATGAGTTTAGTAAGTAACAAATCAATTTCAACGTGAATTAAACCTCCATCATTTATAGCTACTTTGTATAAGATTCATTGGATCTGATTTAAACGAAAAACAGAACTGGATTGATTTTCCAATGTTTAGTCTTCCACTATTTTCTTATACATGGAATGAAATGCTTGGGAGGAAAAAGCAGATGGAATGTTACTGATGACAATATTGTAAAGTACGTTAATGATGGATTGATGATTTACTAATAAACACAAATGCAGAGAGTTAATCAGAAGAAATTTATAAGATCAGAATTAAGGAGAGCACAAGCTAAAACAACACTTGTCCAGCACTGAATACGAATTAATTTAATTAAATTTTTGATAACAGCTCTATCTTAAGAAGATTTGAATTCTCAAAGGTTTAAATTCTCTTCCCAAAATATCATGAATCAGTCAACAGAATAACTACAAATTTTACAACAATTATAAGGACATTGCCAATTTTGACAATTTTTGAAGCAAAAACCGCGATTTGAGTTTATAAAATGAATTGCTTTGTTCAATCTCTTTTCTTAATTCTTTCTCAATTAGCCCTACTTTTTAAGTTGTTTTCATTATATGAAGTGCTTTGTTGCTCAATGGGAGTTCATCAACGTAATTGTCAGTCTGCTTCCCTTTCCCTGAAGCCACAGCAATTGCAACAACACAAACCCTTTGGTCTTTCTTCAGTACATTCATTAAACAATAGGGAATTCTGATTGTAAATGGCTTTTAAATAAAAGTTATTTTAAAATTAGTGACTGTTAGCTTAGATTTATTTCAAATTGTCATCTGTATTTCAAATTATTATTGTTAGGAAAAAAAAAATAAATCGAGTAGAAATAACCAGAAGGATACGTGACTGGAATAATCATTTGTCTGCAAATCAACAAAGGATATTCTCTTGTGGATTTATGAATTGTTATTTAGGCTTATTAAACTTCTTGGAGACTACTAGTTTCTGTAAGTATGGTGGATTTTAAATTGGTATAACAATCAGGCATATTCAAAATAGTTTATTATAAATTTATAACAATCATTCTCAAGTAAAAATAGTTATTTTAAAGAAATTACCATTCTGTTTCAAAAAATTATCTACCGTTCCACTTCAGTGAAATTATTGTTAGGAGGTTATCAATAATACTAACGAAGTTTTCTTTATTGTGTCAGCAATGAATATTGATAATTAAAATTAATTGTTGCAGTAATCAATGAATGACATTGTTAATAATGATCAACAAATATAAACTATAAAAATTAAGTTCATCAATTAATTTATATCTCAGATGATATTAATTTTGTTACCTAAGTGTTTAATAAACAAAATAGAAAAGATGTTAACTATCTAATAACAATTGGTGTTTTCTGTTATTTTCATTATATATCAAGCTTTTTTTTTCCTTTAGAAGATCTTTTCAAGAGGAAATTGAAAAGAAAAATGATCTAAGTCAAGACGAAAATTTATTATTCTTTTAGGAATTTCATTTCCTATTAAATTGACATTCTGAATCTATTACAACTAAATCACATCTAAATGAACAAAAAGATTTATTGATTTCCATCTATTTTTCCTTAGAAGATAATAGAATGCTATTTCCTGACTGAAGTCATTTCGTAATATCGAAGCCATTATTTTTTAAATTAAAACTTCATCAAAAATCTACAGAAGCTTTTAATTTACTTGATAACGTCACAGGAATGGATTATCATCAAATTCTAGTTCTTCGGTTTCAATTAATAGTAGGATAATTAGCTTTTAGCAATATAATTACAGATGTTGCTTGTCTTTTTCGTGACCTTTAAGTTTTCACTTCACCAGGGTTGTAAAACAAAAAATGACAATGAATAAGTCTTGTTTGGAATACAGTATCAGTTGAACAAAATATCCATTTGATGAACTATTAATAATAATTAAACTATTTACTTCTATTAAATAACATTCTTTTAATATTTCGTCCTTCTTATCGAAAGACTTCCTTTGGTGGTTATAGAGGACAAGAAGACAAAAAACTATTTTAACTCTTCCTTAACATAAGGGTTACAAAATAAGAACTAAAAACATTTTAGTATCCATGTTAGCAATCGAAAACTGTCTTATTCACCAGCATAGTTATTAATAATGATAACATAAAACACATAAATAAAGATAACAATTAAACACTAACAACAACGATGCTTTTTAGTTCTTATGTTATGTAGAGGAAAAAGAATCGTTTTTTGTTTTCTTGTCCTCTATAACTACCTGAGGAAGTCTTTCGATAAGAAGGACGAAATATTGTGGATATTAAAAGAATGTTATTTAATAGGATTTCTAGGAGTAAATTACTTACAAATTTTATGAAAGATACCTTTATTAAGAAAACTATTTTGTAAAAATAAATACAAATCATTAATATAGTCAGTAAATCTTCAATAAACTTGAATCTAATTGTAAAGGAATTTTATTTCTTTGTTGTGGTTCAATTTATTCTTTTTTACTGAAATGAAATTTTTCTATATGTTTATTATTTATTGCTTTAAATATGACTGAGAAATTAAATTCATAATGAAGATGACAGACTAATGTCCTTGTTATTATAATCGCTTAGCAAATCATTGTCTGCTAAGTTCTTCAATGTTTTTTTTTCCTTACTCATTTAGTTTCTATGACAACCTTGCTAATTTCATGTTCTCTTAATGTTGCTATGTCATCGTGACTTGGCGGGACATATAACAACAGATTCTATGAGGAACTTCTTCTTTTTCGAGACTTCTTTCCGTTTAATCCTTATGATTTATGATCAAAGTAATAAAAGAATTCAGAAAATATTAGAGCTAGAATTTTAATAAGAAATTGACTTTATTTCTAAATTCAAGTTTATTATCGCTTATTTTTATTCAATGTTATCCGAATGTTGATATTGTGTCAATAGATTATTACCAAAAATAAAACTCAACAACAAAGTTAGTAGCTACCAATACAATTACATGCAGTTTGATTTAGAAAAAATAGAGAATTTTTTGGAAGTCTATGATGATGCAGTTGGTGAAGGTTTTGAGTATTTTCATTCATTTCGAATTGAATCAAATCTATTAATCTGCTATAAAAATGTACAATATTTTGTAAAGTCTTATTTTGTTGTATATGACAAAACAAATTGAAGAGACATTTCTAAATAATATATTAAAGTGCTATGTTCAACGTTTTAAACAATTAAAAGAATAACTACAGAAATAAATGAAGCACACAATTTATAGATTTAAATAAGAAAAAGACTGGCAGATATAAAACACCTTTGGTTGATAAAAATCATAAGAGATCTTTCTGTTATTTTTAAGGCTAAGTTTTTTTACCGAGATTCTTGTCGATGGTAGCCCAAGGCGTGAAAGCAAATTTAATGTGTATTCTTTCTATTCTCCTTTTCATGTTACATTCCTGCACATTAAACTGTCCTATTTAAGATTACATACTGTTTCTGAAAGGACCACTCCGAAAACTATATGTAGAATACCTTTGTATCTTTGAATGGGTTTATGTCAACTGTTTTATAAAGAAAGAATAGAAAATATGATAAAAAGAATGTGATTTTTATCATGAATTTAGTAGGAAGGTTAGAGAATGAACAATATTGTAACAATTTATATGTAAATATTTTTATATATCATTTATTTGAATTATTTCTGTTCGTTTTTCTGTCTGTTGTCTGTGCTGGCCAGCCAATTTGTCCCTGTTTTTAATGTAATTTGTCCTTAATAACTGTAAATAACATTATTCAGAACTTAAGTGTATTATATATGTGTTTACATTTCTGTGTTTATATTTAACTTTTACATTTTTGCTCAATTTCTTTATTAGTGGAATTTTTATATCGGAATTATTAATACTTTTTTTTTTTTTTGAGGACAAAAGCTCTTTGCGGGGGGAAAATTGTAACAATTTATATGTAAATATTTTTAGATATTTATTTGTATTTTTATCTGTATTTTATTCGTTTTAATTGTTAACCGTATTTATTTTAAGAATTCGTTTTCTATTTCCTAATTACTGATATTCTGTTTATTTTTAAATTCGTTTCCGTTACAGCCGTTTAATTAGTTAATTAATTTAAGTTCGTTATGTTTTTAGCCAATCATGATGCATATTTTTAATTAATCTTCCAATCAAATTATTCAATGTGTAATCTATAAAAACCCATGTTTTTTGTTTAATTAAATTAATTCAGTTCAGTTCCAGAACTTGACTCTTGTCTTTCGATCCCAAAGACTCTCCCACAAACACTATTGCAATATTCCAACAATATTAGCCAACTTAATAGCTGAAAGGCCTAGATTATATACATGGTAATGGTCTCATAGAAAAGAAAACCATTAAAATACGTAATGAATGGGAAATACATTTTAAACGTGGCTTTTGTTATTAAAATCAGAGAGTTTATTTCCTTGATCGCACTATAATTCACTGCTCAAAAGCTATAATGCTTCAGGAACAAGATATCATATCAAGTCGTGCAAAAGAAGAGAAGTTTAGAGATTCTTTATAAAAACAATAGAAATGCTTACTCGCTCCCTTTCATTCTGATCACTGCTTTTACTGATTCTCTAACAATAAGATTCAAGCAAAACTTCACTTCATTCTTCAATTCTAAAATGAATCATGTTCATCTAATCAATCGTCTAATGAAAGAAACTATTAAAAGATAAAATAACATTCCTTCAATGAACAGATCATGAAATTAAGAACCACTTTTATATTATAACTTTTGAAAAATAATAAAAGTAAGAAATTACAAGATGTTTGTAGTGAAACGATCCCGTACATATTTACTGCAATACGGCACACGTGTCGTAAGATTTATTATGTAATTTTCTTGCTGGCACAAACCGCAAACACTGAGGAACCACGTTTATTGTTGACAAAACGCAATACAGGCTTCAGTTGGAGCCTAGTAACGGAATGACTTCTTCATTACATCCTTGTTAACAAAAAAGGTGTGAAGGCGGATTAGTGAGTCCTAGGTATTCGCAGTGGTAGCGATGGCTGCAATTGTCACATCGACACTATTGTCAGTTTCTGGATTGAAAATAAGCATTAATTGCAATCAAGTTCAACTATTTGCGAACACATCTTGACAGAAAGTGTATGAATTTCAGATCAATGCTACTCTCATCACGCTGTCTAAGAAATCTATTTAGTTTGTATGCTGATCACTTTGATCCATATAGGTCATTTCAGTTTTGCAGTTTTATTTCCCTCGTCGTAGTGGTTCCGAAGATCTGTATAATTTGAATAGGAATGAAGTCATTCTTGGAATGAAGTCATACTTGGCTTTCGACTATTTTCTCTGAGACAAGAAGTGACCGCAGGACCGAAACTCGTATTTTCTCTGCAAATCAATAAAGTTTATGACTCATTTCTTCCGATTTGTAGCTTGGACTGAAGAGGTGGACAGACACAATCTCCCCTTATATACTTTCGTGTTAAAACGAAAAGAAGTAAGTTGATATCCAGTTTCGTAAAAACTGTAAAAATCATTTAGTTGTGTCTGGTCAATACGGACAAGTCAACTATTTCTCAATACAGTTAAACAGTGAAGTAATGGAAAGAATAACTTACTAATGAATTGAAGTTTTAAGATTCATTAAGATTTTATTTCGGAATCCAGTCAGAATCCAGTAGAAAGCTGAGGTGTTCTATTGAGTTTATGAAGCCGATTGCTGTTCATTTTTATCTGAATTGCATTCAATCGATTAATTTCATGGGAATCACTTTTTATCGACCAGATATTTGTATTTTGTGATATATTCACATTAAACTGCATATGGTAAAAGCTCCCCCCCATTTTTATGAATCCACGTTATACGAAACAAATTAAAGATGATTTTACGAGCAGTTGACGTATTGTTTCTTTGTTACTTTATATTATGTATTTAAATCTTTTATATATTTTCTAATCCAGTGTTTTTGTTTTTTTGTGAGCATATTTTTAGGAAGATCCATTTGTTTCTAATGCCTTCTGGTGATTTCACACAAACTGGATTAAGTGGTAGCTTTAATTGCACGCCTAAATTCTAACCGGTCTCTAGTGACATTCGTTCTCTAAGGATTTGATAGAGGAAATGAAGATCCATTATGACTTTGTTCAGTTTGCTAACATCTTTGAAAGCGATCATTAAAGAATTAAAACTTATTTCGTTATTTGTTACAAAATTTTAATTTTTATCAATCCAAGTGAGTCTTCAATGCTTGTTGAATCCTGTACTAACTTAATCCTGTACTAACTTAGTCTGAAGGTTTACAGTGTCCAAGTATATTTCAAATCCCAATCACGTGAGACGAGGGTTATTTCATGGAGTTTTAACTTTGATATTAACAAATCAATTAGCAACCCTGTCAATAAGATATTATTATTAATTATAATTAGTATTTATTATTAATAAATAAGTTATTGTCAATAAACTCGACTAAGAGGTCGGACTATTTCTTACGTCTATCAGAGCCTAACAAACTGTCGATTGAAGATTTTTTTTCCATTTATTGGAAGACTGTTGGTTTTAATTTGTTCATGCCAAAGAAATCCAGAAACTGCCTAAGAATTCTGTGGAATATTGATTATCTACATAAAACCTTCATCGACAAAAACATAACAAAAAAGATTTTGAAAGAAAGAAAATCTAAAAAAGGATATTTAAATTATCACAATTCACTATTCGCTAATCACTAATTTTTATGATCAAAAAATAGAAAACGCATTGTAATTACGAAAAATAGTAAAAGTCATCCCAAAAAAATTACATTCAGAATCTATATTACTAAAATCTTTTATATCTCTGTCCGGCGCAATTTCCTGTGAGAATGGAAAATATATGTAATTTTTACAATGAAACGACGGGAATCGAACCTGCACCTTCTGATCCGAAGTCAGACGTCTTATACATTAGGCCACCGGGACTACAACTCACTTTATATTGTTTTTTTGACTTATGTGTCCTTCCCATTCACCCATCAATAAGGAATGTATTCAACCTGTTTTTTGAATCTCAAGATTGTTTATTTATTTCCGATCCGTCTATTTATTTGTAATTCGAAACTGACAATTAGAACGATAATTGCCGAAACGTTGCAATATTTTAAATATTCTTTCTTAAACAAATTCTATGTGATATTGAAAAACAAGCGCGTGTACATGGGAGATGGCCTAGTTCAAATAAAAAACAAATACATTTCTCTTTTCTTTGTAAACTGTAGAGAAATTACAAATGTTTGTTTTGAACTAAAAAAAAAGGTCCTATTCTTAATTATTAGTAAATTTGAATTAAAAACAATTAAGAGTAGATTTGAGTTATTTTTTCCAGTTGGCCTTAATATTTTCCTTCTGCAAAATATTCGTCAAGTTCTGAAATGTAAACCAACTGATTCTTGTTTCTACAGTAGAATTCCATTCAGACATTATTTTTTTTTATTTATTTCTTTAATTGCTGAAAAGGAAAACAGATTCCCTTTCCAATTCTTCAATGAATGCTCTTCACTTCACTGTGATATATTTCTGGCCAGAATTCCTTTGCATTTGACTTTATTCAATAAATTTAGTACAACAGCGAGAAATGCTTTAGCTTTACTAAATATTTACTAAATACCCTCTAGGTATTCTCAAAATCGTAATATTTACTTCCAAAATAAAGATGAAATTTATATATTAGATAATACAGTAAAAATGATGATTTACGAAAAATACTTAGAGCATCTCTTATTCTATTCATTTCCTAATTTGCCGCTTTATATTAGTTTAGATCAATTGTTAAGAAATGTGAAAATACAGAATCAATGTTTAAAATAAGAATAATAAAAAAAATTTCAAGGCAAAACGAAAAAATAACGAGTGCCAAAATCTTCTTTCTAATGTTTGGTTCAATTCTTGCAGATCAACTCCTTTTGGCGACTGCGCAGATTCGTCCTTGAATTAAGGAGACTTTTTTTTTTTTTTTTTGGCAAAAGTCGATCTTCCTGAATCCGAATCCGCCTGTTGCCAAAACAAGTATTGAAAATCAAAACAGATTCAAGACCTTCCTTCATTTCCTCTCTCCCATCTTCATTCCAAATAATAATAAATATTTTCCAAGTAATTTCGAACGTGTTTTTTTCCTTTTTTCCTCTTCACCTTCTGAATAGTTTTTGGTTAAATTTAACTTACTGGTTTTTTTTTTTGTGTGTATGTGTGTGTGTTTTCATTTCAGAATTAAGTATTTTGAAGGATAATAAAAGCGTTTTGGAATTTCCGTTGTTTTTTTGTTTTGTTTTTCAAAATAGCAGAGAAAGGGAAAATATTGATGGAAATGAGATAGAAAAAAAATAAAATCAGTGAAATCCATTTTCAATTCAGATCAACAAAGTTTAGATCTCATTTATGTAAGGGATTTCCAATTAATCACACATCAACAATAAAGCGTTCCTTAAAGATATTAAAAAAAACAACAACAACATAATTACAATTTGTTAATATATATTTTGAATTGTAGATTACGTAACTAGCAAAATTTTGTAATTACAGTTATTTCCACAACTTGTTTATACATAATTTTGTATTTCTGGTGCTTTTTAATTTGTTCCTCACACACAGCGATGTTAGATCTACAGTATTTAGGAAATATTAGATGATAAAATTACAGAAAGAAAACACCAATTGAAACCAAGTTATCTTAAGTCCACAAATATGTTTTCTGATCTATCATAAATCAACGAAGCTTCAAAATTATTTTAATTGTTGGACTGTTTATTTACTTTGTTGAAATTGACAAGTGGGACAGGAAATTGAGACTAACCTTTTCAGGGAAATGACAGAAGCCACAAGAATCAGAACTCATCATTCACAGATGACCTTTCACCTTTCAATGGATGAAATAAAGACCAGTGATATGGAATAACGGATCCATTCTCCCTTCGATGTAAAAGGACGTAGAGAAAATAAAAACAAGATCATCAACGAATATTGTGGATTTAAATCGATGTAGATCTAGTTCTTGCGCAGTTTAAAGATTAAGATTTTACAAAGGATTTTATAATCTGAAAATAAAGAATGGCTATAATGAAAGTTTTATGGCTTCTTACTGTAGATGGCGCCAGGAAGGTTGTGACGAACAATCGATTATCCACATTTACGTCATTAGATTATCATATTTAAATAAAATAAAGCGTTTACGGTATTTGGAATTTCCTCTGTTAATCAAAACATATTAATTAATTCAAAACAATAAATTTAATTCCAATGAACACTTGATAAAATACTCAATATTTATTGTAACTAAAAAAAAAAATCATAGAAACGAAATCATATTTTAATCTCGTTATTAAACAATTGATACTTCTAATACATTAGAAGTATTGCGTTAAATTTCTTACATATGTCACGAATGAAACAAGCTTAAAGTTTTATAATTATAAAAGAATAAAACGAGTCAATACAATTATAAAATAAATCGTTATTTATATTAAAAATTTTATACGGTTCGTGACTGATGGATCAAATTCAGTTACTATAGGTTTGTGGTCCATCATTTGTGAAGAAATAGATAGAAAAAAATAAAACTGGATAACATAGGGAAGTTTCTATACAATTTTTAAATAAAGAAATAGAACAATGACTGTTATGTATTTTCTAAACATGAAGTAAAATTTAACAATATATTCTACTGATTTTAATAGTCCAAAGCTGGGGGGGGGGTTCAATTATTTTTATAAACCTAAAAACAAAATATTTATATATATATACTACCCTATAGTAATGGACCGGACACCTGCATATTTACATAAAATCACACGAGATCGTCAAAGTGCATGTGCCCACGTGATCAGTGAGTTTCAACAGGCATCAGGGGTTACATTGAGGAATACATCACAATCACAATACATTGCGGAAGGAATTGAACGCCCTTAAAATCCACAAACCACACATCTCACCATTCAACAGAACCGCCAGACTCAAGTGGTATTTGCAAAGTCGCAACTGAACTGTAGAGCAGTGGAAAACAATTTTATGGAGTGTAACGTGCCTCATCACCTTACTCTCTCTCCCAGTCGGATGGACGTGTTTGAGTGTGGCGAATGCCAGGCGAACGTCTTTTATCCGAGTGCATCGTTCCAACTGTGACTTTCGGCGGTGGGGGAATCATGCTGTGGGGGTGATTCTCATAGTATGGCCTGGGACCATTGCATGTTGTTGCGGGAATCTTGAACTCTGAAGGCTACAAAGACATTTTGGATAATCGGGTTGTTCCTACTCTCTGGCAAATGCTTGGAAATGACGATAGTTACTTTCAGGATGACAATGCTCCATGCCATGTTTCAGCCTCTGTCCAGCAGTGGCATACAGAGATGGCTGTAAAGTGGCTTCCATGGCCTGCTCAGAGTCCCAACCTAAACCCTATCGAACATTTATGGGACGAGTTAGAGCATCGATTGAGGGCCAGGGGACCATGTCAGATATCTATAGCTGCACTGGCCATGTTCTTGAAGCAGGAATGGACATAAAAACCCTTAGCTCTGTATCAAAACTTTGTGGAAAGCATGCCCCACAGGGTGCCTAATGTAATTTCAGCACGTGGGTGCCCATCCCACTCTTAAATCAGTTACACTTTCACATGTTTCCAATAAAGCGCACTGTCCGGTCCATTAGTGTAGGGTAGTGTGTGTATATATATATACATATATATAAAGCAAAAGCAAAACAAAGAAGATCAAATCGAATGACTCCCTCACCTTTTAAAGGACATTGAGGAAATAATAACGAAACAGCTAATAAAGGAATTAGAATATACACTCACTTCCAAAAGTTAAGCACGGAGAGGAAAACTGTTTATTTCCGTAAGAGATCTGAATTAAAGAAGCTGAAATTTGCTGCAAAGGTACAAGTACGCAAATTATTTAGGTAACAGCCAATCACGGTTTCGCGTCGAGAAATATGCAAAACAGGCAGTCATGTAAGAAGCCGGTATTGTGAAGGTTTACAGGAGTTGCATGTAAGTGCTGATGAAAGGTATTTAGAACATTCGTACGATTTGTTTTCAAGCTAGACGTGTTTCCAGAAGACGAATGGAAGATTCCGAGGGCTGTCGGACGCATTGAAGCAGGACAGTCTACAACAGATGCTGCTCGTTTCTTCGGCGTTCATCATTTGATCATTTCACGATTATGGAAACAATTCCAAACCAGCAAAACAGTTGTCCGAAGACATGTAGCCGGTCGTCCAAGGGTTACGACCCCCGCGGAAGATCGATATATTGCTGTTGTAGCCAAGCGGAATCGAAGATCGACCTCCACACGTATGACATCTATGGCTGCAGCGGCCATTGGTAAGACGATATCTGCCACTACTGTTCGTCGAAGGCTAGACATGAATGGTCTGTACGCCGGGGTACCACGAGTTTGTGTTCCTTTATCCGTCCAATCCAGAGGGGCACGATTACAGTGGTTCCGCCAGCATATGAATTGGACTATGTCTGATTGGGGTAACGATATGTTCACAGATGAGTCCAGATTTGCCCTACAACTCGATAAGCGTGTAAGGGTCTGGAGTGAACAAGGCACACGCAATCGGCCCCAGAACATCACGCATTCCGCAGTGGAAGCATCATGGTCTGGGCAGGGATTTCATTGGGATATCGCACCGACCTGCACATCTACAGGCGAGGTTCTGTGATGGCTGCACGGTATCGAGATGAAGTCCTAGAGCCCATTGTGAAACTGTACGCTGCAGCAGTTGGTCCTTCTTTCGTTTTAATGGACGATAATGCGCGTCCTCATAGAGCTGCCATCGTTGACGACTTTCTGGAGAGTGAAGGGATTGCGCGTATGGAGTGGCCGGCTTACTCGCCGGACCTTAATCCAATTGAAAATCTTTGGGATGCCCTCGGACATGCTGTATGTCGACGTTTCCCACCTCCAGCCACTCTCAGAGCTTTAGAAATTGTCCTACAGGAGGAATGGCGATTACTGGACTCTGCGGTGGTTGATCACCTCATAACAAGCATGATCACACGCTGTAAACTTTGTATGTAGGTGAGGGGTGCTCACATACCCTTGTAATGTCGGTTTTTATTGTTTGTTTTGAATTTAAACATCATTTTGTTAATGACGCAAATAGGACGTCATCTTATAATTTGTGAAAATTCAATATTTTGTTATCTCTCTATATAATTCTTTGTTTTGTTTCATGAATAAACGTAGAGCTACTTACTTGCAGCATTTCATGTCAATCAAAGCAGTACTTGTCCATTTTTTCGCATTTTACCGCTCCGTGCTTAACTTTTGGAAGTGAGTGTATATAATATTAATTATAATATTACAGTAGGGGAGATGAATCTCAAAATACTGTTCGTTTTCATTTACGAGAGCCTTCAACGCTTTTGCGCATGCGTCAGGTCTCCTTGGATTTCATGAAAACAGGGATGAGGAAAAATAAAGAGAGGATATTTACCTTTTAACAGTGTTAGTTTACTAGTAGCTGCGTTCTATTTGCGCTTTTCGGGAAAGAATAAATACTATTGCAAAAATAACAGGTACTAATAGAAAAACAGGTCTTATGAAAGTGCCCATCTCAGCGTATCACCCCTTTGCGGAGTAGAATCGTCTGTGTTGTCGTGATTCTCGCTTTTCGAAACGGGCAGTACAAGTTCTTCTTCTTAAAAACAAACAAACAAACAAAGACAAAGCAAACCTTACCGGTTTTTTTTTTTTTTTAATACGTAGGATAAATCCTTTCAAAATATTTAAAACAAAATGTTGTTGTTGTACTTCTCATGAAAGTTGGAAGAAAGACGACTTCTTAGATCTTAGTAAATCAGTTAATCAATTCAGATACTCTTATTTCTTTTAAGTAAACCGAATTTGAAGAATTACATAAGTAAATTTTGGTTTTTTAACTAAATAACTTAATGATGTAGTAAGTGCACTTAGGAAATACATATCATATTAACCTTATTATTTATAAACATAAGTAAATTCAATTTTTATTTTTATAATTCTTATTTAGATATTTATAGTGAACTATAAGATAACTAAAAAAATGTTCCCATTACTTATTTAAAGTAACATTTAAAGAATATTTTTACGGTTTGGAAGAGCGTTTGATTCAAAACCTTTCTATTATTAGCTCTCTACCAGAAGAGTTCCTTTTTATAAATAAACCAAATTAATATTGTGAATGATTAAAAAAAAAAAAAAAAAGAAACTCAATAGAAATATGACAGAAACAAAGTCTTACACTTTAATACAAAGCTTCTATTTCAAAATAACTTCATAAATAATTTTTTAAAATCGTTTTGTTAATGATTGAAACGCGATTATCACTTCTAACGCTACGCTAACAATATTATTCTCAATTTCTTGGAAATGGAAGAGGTTCAACAAGGATCAACAGAATCCGTTTCTGCACACATCCAGGATTCATGAACGGCAGGAATTCTTTCTGTTCAGATGTTTATAGATTAAACAATGTGGAATATCATTTCAAATAAATCAAATAAAATAAACATCAAAGGAAATAAAATAAACATGCATTTTAAAGGATGTTTGTTCAGGCATTTATTTCTTTTTTGAATCAGGGATAGTTTCTAATATATGATCTGTTGATTTCTTTTTGAATTTCTGTTTGTCTAGGAATCACATTTAAAAATACCTCCAACGACATTTATTTCTTTTCATAGTTTCATAATTTGAAAAAATCGTCTCAAAAATAAAAATACTTCAAGGAATCGTAATTATTCGATTTCTCAAACGTCATAGTCTTTATTTTTATAGATTTATGTAAAGTTTTCAAAACAATATAAAGAAGACTACAGTATTTCTGTAACGTTTTCAAATAAAGCTCCTCTCTATAGATGTAGTTATAGAAAAAAAATCAACCTTATAATGCTTTGCACTTAAAAAAAGGATAATTTATCCATATTAATAGAAAACATTAGATTACAGTTGACGAACCAATTTCCAAACATCTACAAGAATCAAATCTTAGTCATTCAATAAACAATGCATAGACAGCTTCTGTAATTTCGAATTTTTGACTTAAATCTATTCGATGCTTCATCTCTTAAAATTCACAGACATTTGTTCAGATTAATTTATAATTTATAGAAGTGTCTCCTTTCAAAATCGTTAAGCTTCGTTATCTGTTTAAATTCTTTAACTACCTTCAGATCTAAATTACAATGATGAGACGTACAAGAACACTTCAATGAAACGATTCACAGGTAAAAAGATTTATTTTTTTTAATCAGTAGTTTTGTAAAAGAGTCACTTCAATACTCTGTTGAACAAAATGATTTCTATTAAAAAAAAAACCTAAGCTTTGAGATCAGGTCTTTGTTTTCTCATGAAATGTTTTATAGAATATCCACAGGCTTTTTTTTTTGGAAAAAGAAAAACAAAAAAAGGTTAAATCTGTAGCGCAACAGGCCATACAGATGCTTGCGTGCGCGGGAGGTTTAGGATCCCAGAGATTCTCGACTAACAGCACAAGTTGAGGTCGGATGGTCAGCCCGACGCCCGCCCACCTTTAACGTCCGCGAAAGAAGCCCGGTACTCATTTGAGAGAGGGCTGGGTGAACCCTAGGGTCTATCTGGAGGAGAAATGAAAGTGGAAAATTCCAGACCACCGACGGGAATTGAACCCGCAGTCCAGAGCCTAAACCACTGAACTCCGTAACCTCATTGCAAATTAATTATATTATTTTACTTTTCAATGGTTTTTAAGAATAAATAGTAAAATTTACCAATAAAAAGTATTATTAATAAAAAGTAAATACTTGTATTGTGTAAATATTGTAAACTGTGTAAATTTTAAATTATTAAGTTAATTCCCGACTTTGATTCGCATGAATATTGAAAAATATTTTTAATCCAGAAAATTATTTTTCCTGATTTTTAATTTTTTAAGACCACAATGAATCTAAAGGACTTACGAATTTCTTGTTAATTTATTTAAGAAATTAAAAGGAAAGAGGAAGATTGAATTTCAATGGATAATTTGTAATCAAAGTTGCTTTATGTCGCTGCTCCTTCACCAAATCTTCACTGAGTGGGGGAGTGGTAGGTGGATGTTTATTTGTAGTTTTCAGATCCAATTTTGTTGATCGGATGACTTAGAACCGGAAAAGCGCATCAAAGGAAGCCGCCAGGATCTCGCTTCGATTACCAGAGAAATCGAAAAGCAATTAAAGGAAAAAGGAGACAAACACTTGGAATTAAAAGAAATCGAACCACCAGTAACTGAATAGTTATATAATTACATCTGAGAAAAAAGAAAAAGCAATATTTTTAACATCTCAAATCACCAACAGAAAGAAAAAATGTAATAAGTTTACAACGTTTATAGATGTTTAAAACAAGCCTACAGCAATATTGTATTTAATATTTCCAGAGATATAAATATACATTTAAAATCCCATTGTAGTGAGATCTGTTATTGGCCCTCTTACTCTGTAGTAAATTAACGATATTTGCTTCTATCTGCGACTTAAAAAAATGTATAAAACACTTTCACATTATTTCAAAACGTTACATTTACTTTACTTAATAACATTGAAATAGCATCTATTTCAAACAAAATAATTAGATACAAGACTCTTTTGCTTTTTGAGAGGAATGGATACATACAGGGTGATTTTAAAATTCACTGTACAAATTTTAAAGGTAGGTCAAGAATATAAAAACAAACCGTATTCATAGTGGAACGTATATCCACAAACGCCACCCGCATATGCTAAAAGATACACTAAGGTTCAGAAATAAAAAACAAGTAAGGTAGACAATATGTTTATTAGCCCTATGTTTGTAATATGACATTAAGGTGCGCCTGTTTCCGTCGAATGATCCAGTTTCACACAATCTCTGGTGCAAACGCGCAAACAGTTGATGATTCGGAACACGTCTATTGGGGAACCGTTCACGATACAATCGTACACCGGATCGTCCGTTTCCGTTCGCTGCCCCATAGGCTAGGTGCATATCTGCCCTCTCAGCATTAATGAAGCGATACATCCTACTCGTATAAAGTCAATGTCTCAAATGACAATGGCTCACAGTGCCCTCTAGCAAACAGCGCCCTCTAGCCCATTCGGCCATACGTTCCACTGTGAATACGGTCTGTTTTAAAGTATTCATGACCTCCTTTAAAGGAATTTTGAATCACCCTATACAGGGTGTTCATTTTATCTGAAGACATTGAAATATCCCGAAAACTACAAATCGGATTTTTAATTAAAGCTATTAGTTAATTTAGAAAAAGTTAATTTTCTATAAAAGTGTTGTGCTTATACATAATACTTAACTAATTGAATTATATTTTAAGAATTTTTATTGCACAGTTGAACAATTAGACTAGTTACAATAATATAATAGGGTTGACGTATTGAAAGAGGAAATCTCAGAAAAGCGCTCTGATGCACGTCTGTGAAATTGACGCCCTTCCTCAATTCACAATCTTAAAAATGGACAATATGGTTCATTTCTGATGGCTTTCTTCCGAAAATCGCTTGTTCCGGAAAAATAATACTTAAATGTCTAATTAAAAATCATGGGGGTTTAGATATTTAAATCAATCTTAGAATTCTTATCCATAAATTTTAATGATTCAAAAATTAATTATTTTAACTAAACTTCAAGAAAAAAACATGTTAGTACAGGAAAGAGTTTAATATTTTTAATTAAAAAAATTAGAAGTTAAAGAGAATATTATTTATTTATTTGCACTCGTATATTCGTTTTCTGTCTAATATTCATACATAACCGGAAAAAAAAAATACATCATCTTACAGAAGAAGAAAAAAAAATAAAGAAAAAGAAAGATTTAGAATTTAAAAAAAAAAATGCCAACCACAAAATTAAGCCTTAGCTCCTCATTTCAACTGCTTAAGCATTTTGGCATTTCAACATTTCCTCTGGAATAGAACAACAGGAAGTTAATAAGCTAACATATAAAGAAAACATTGTAAGACAAAAACAGATAATGGGATTAAGAGCAGATGACTGAGCAGCCGTAATCTACCTGCGATCTAATAAGATCTCTACAAATGCCAGTGAAGTCAATTCCTGGAAAATACTTGAAGGAATTCAGCTTTAAAATACGCTATTCCCAAGATTGATGTTTTAGAATCATTTCGTCGAAACTGAAAAATAAATAAATAAATAAATATCTTCAAACCTTCAAGTAATTAAAAAAAATTAAAAAACAAACTAAACCTGAATTGTAATTCCTAAAGAAATCATAGATGGTATCAGTGTAACAACAATAAATGAAATATTGACTTATTCTTATACGGATATCAACTTATATAATTGGCTATGTTCGTCTGTCTGTCTGTCTGTCTGTCCGTAACTCGATATAACCTGGGCACACCCAATCGTAGCGCAGCGTTGGAACACGTCACGCATGACGTCATGCCCATGGAAAAACATGGCACCCAAATAAATTGCCGTCGATTGAAATTGACGGACAGCGATTTCAGATAGAATAACAGATATTTCTGAAATTCCTTCACGCAGAAAGAAAGTTTATATGGAAATGCATTAATTTCATGCGGTAGAATATTACAGAGGGTTGGATAAACCTCCGTATTTGCAATTTTACACTGCAACAATCAAAACAACAATTGCTGCCAGTTTCCCAATTTCTGAACAAAGCCACGGGACGTCATTGTTGGCAATTCCCACTATAGCCTGTAACATATAGAAGACAAATGGGGACCACTACCTACAGAGCAGATTTCGGGTCCCCAGCGGACACAACACACAGAAGAAGACGAAAGAAACAACCATGCCACGACCGGGATTCGAACCCAGGTACTGGCGCATTGGACGCCACGGCTGGCCGCCGCCGAGACCGCACGACCACGCCAGCACGGCACTGTAATAATAGCGACTGTTGATCATTGTTTTTCGTGTTTCGCATTATTGCCTTCTCCTGCGAATAGTCGAAGAAGAGAAGGAAATAGTCTCTTCGAAAATTCCTTTATAAATAAATGTATTTTAAATTTATTTTTAATTTTACATTTATTTTGTGACTAGTTGACCCGTGCGAATAATTCGCAACAAAAAACCACATTTGAGAAATAATAAACAAATCCAACAATAACATGTGTGCATGTTAGTTAAACACATTGTCAATAGATGGCGTCTTCTCAAGTTTTATAAAAAAGTTGACCCGTGCGAATAATTCGCATGGTATCTTGATCAGTCACCGAATGGTAATGTGGAAATAAATAAATGAACAGATTGTCAATAGATTGCCTTCTACATTTTTACAAAAAAGATTTTTAAAATAATTTTTTTTAACGAAAACATTAATTTTAAACAATCTGTTTATTTTTCATCATTAGCGGTGAACGTAATCTTGAAAATATCTCAATCATTGATTTCGATGAAGTATTAAGGGAAATAAAAAAAACACCTTTGAGAAATAATATATGAGAAGTTGACTAATTTTTATGTTTCTATTGTTATAAATCGTTTATTTTTATTAAAATATAAATCTTTGTTTGTTTTTTTTATCTGTTGTTATTAAATAAACGATGAAATATCATTTAAAGTGCATTTTTATTCAAAAAAAGGAAATATTTGAAGGTTACAACGCTAAAGCAATATTTTCGCTTTCGAAAAATAAGGCGCTTTGTTAAAGCGTGTCTACATTTTTATAAAAAGTTTTTAAAAATAAAGTTTTTTAACGAAAACATTAATTTTAAACAATTTGTTTATTTTTCGTCATTAGCGGGGAACGTACTTCAAAATGATGCCTCAATCATTGATTTTGATGAAGTAGTAAAGGAAATATGGCGTTCCGACAAAAAAAAAACCCTTTGAGAAATAATATATAAAATAATATATGAAAAGTTGACTAATTTTTATGTTTCTATTGTAATAAATCGTTTATTTTTATTAAAATATAAATCTTTGTTTTTTTTTTTATCTGTTGTTATTAAATAAACGATGAAATATCATTTAAAGTGCATTTTTATTCAAAAAAGGAAAGATTTGAAGGTTACAACGCTAAAGCAATATTTTCACTTTCGAAAAATAAGGCGCTTCTGTTAAAGCGTGTCTACATTTGTATAAAAAGTTTTTAAAAATAAAGTTTTTTAAAGAAAACATTAATTTTAAACAATTTGTTTATTTTTTGTCATTAGCGGGGAACGTAATCTGCAAAATGATGCCTCAATCATTGATTTTGATGAAGTAGTAAAGGAAATATAGCGTTCCGACAAAAAAAACCCTTTGAGAAATAATATATAATGATGATGATATGTGAAGAATAAAATTACTTTCTTTCGTAGTTAGGTAAATGTTT
>JAFIDM010009631.1:309338549-309402004 GCA_023159025.1 Thereuonema tuberculata | reverse complement strand
CTTCCCTAAGGCACATTTTCAACCAAAAACAATTAGGATTAGGTTAGTTACAATTAACTTCCCTCAGGCACATTTGCAACCAAATACAATTAACATTAGGTTAGTTTCAATTAACTTCCCTAAGGCATATTCGCTTCCCTAAGGCACATTTTCAACCAAAAACAATTAGGATTAGATTAGGTTAATTTAGGTTGTCTCAACTGCAGGATGTATATATTGGTAAAAAACACCGCCATTTCCATCCACTCACATTTCAACAACAAATCATGTCCGCCATCTTGGATATAGTGCCAAAACAACGATGACATCACAAATTGGAAAAAAAAATTAGTTCCACAACAGAGCCGGATTCTGTAGTCTGACCGTCATATCATATTATAGTATAGGTCGCCTGCATTTTATTAAAGATTCCTGAAATTCTTAAATGGTAGATTAATAATTAGGATAATTAAGTAAGATTTCTCGAAAACAATTGAAAGGAGTCACAGGATAAGGAGCATTAAAAAACGAAGGAAACAAACAGAATATAGTAAAATTTAAAGATTGAAGGGAAAAAGAAGTAATTTAATAAAAGAATACCTTATAAGTATGTACCATTAAAGCTATAAAAAAATACGAACATATGTCTTGAAGAAGATATTGCAAAGGACACAAGGAAAAAAATACACTTGAAAAAGACAGAATAGGTTAATGAAACGTTATATGTATCTTTACTAATTCAGTTTTTTAAAAATTATTGTGCGTAATTTGTAGAATGTTAAAAAAGAAAGAAAAACTGTTACATATAGAAAATATTAAGGTTAAGGAAAAATGGTGATTAAATTTATTAAATTCAAATACGATTAATATAAAATTGTGTAGATATACTTTGTTCTTTCTTAAAAAAGGAAGATAAGTTAAAAGCAATTGATTGTAATTGAATTTTGAGTTTTCTTAGAATTGTAAATTGCTATTCGGGATATTGATAATTTAACTTGACTGATTACTAATTTCTTAGTTGTAAACATTTATTTAATTGCAAACAGTACTTTTTAAAATTGAAGCTATATTAACTTTTGTTTAAGTATAATGTAATTTAAATTAATGTGCCACACCTTTGTAAAAAGGCAAATATCCAGATAAGTAATTATTATTATTATTATTGTTACGTTAAGGAAAGCACAAAAAAAATTGGTTAGAAAAAAATATGATCCCTCCACAAATCTAAACTAAAAACAAGAAATACATATTGAAAATAATAACAGAAAAGAAATTCATATGCTCACCTCCGCCAGCCTCAATGAATGTCCTATTCACATTTTAGTAGACATCATCACGAACTCAGCCAGCCTCATGTCGACATGGAAGCGTCGAACAGATGGCTGACGAGTAGTGAGCTGTTTGGGGAGACCGAAGGGTTCATGATCGCAATACAGGACCAAGTCATCTCCACACGCAACTACAAGAAACACATTCTACACGATGCAAACACACATGACGACAAATGCAGGAAATGCCACACTACGCATGAGACGATCGACCACGTAATATCAGGCTGTCCCCTTCTCTCTCAAACAGACTACCTCCACCGACACAATCAGGTAGCATCGATCGTTCATCAACAACTAGCACACAAACATTCACTTATTAAGAGCACGGTCCCGTACTACAAGTACATACCACAAAGCGTATTAGAATCACCCTCATATAAACTATACTGGGACCGCCCCATTCACACAGACAAAACCATACATCACAACAGACCAGACATCACACTTGTTGATAAGGTCAACAAACAGACCTATCTAATTGATATTGCAGTGCCTATCAGCAAGAACATGCAGAAAACTCACGCAGACAAGATCAGTAAATACACTGATCTAGCACACGAGCTCCAGAAGCAGTGGAGGCAGGATCGAGTACGTGTTGTACCCATCGTTCTGTCTGCCACTGGTCTGGTGCCTCACACATTGCACCACAGTCTCAGCACACTAGGACTTCACAAAAACACTTATGCACAACTGCAGAAGGCTGTGGTACTCAACACTACACGCATAGTTAGGAAATTTATGGACACAAGCACACATCCCTAATCATTCTTGCACACATCTTTACACTTGGCAGTATGTGCTTTGGTCCTTGACCCGCCATATTGTTTTTGCTGGGGAAACCCAAGATTTGAAACATACAAACATAATAATAATAATAGTCTCAGCACTCTAGGACTTCACAAAAACACTTATGCACAACTTCAGAAGGTTGTGATACTCAACACAACACGCATAGTTAGGAAATTTATGGACACAACCCCACATCCCTAATCATTCCTGCACACTTCTTTACACTTGGCAATATGTGCTTTGGTCCTTGACCCACCATGTTGTGTTAGCTGGGGAAACCCATGGTTTGAAACTTCTGGATCAAGAGGTTCACGTGCCTGCATGGGAAGCTAGCGCTTACACTCACTGACATAATCCAATACCCAGAACATATGCCTCGTTTCCTCACACAGGGTGTCACATACCTACAGAGCAAGAACACTGAAACAGCACACCCTGCTAACTACTGTCCAATCACTTGCCTCCCCACACTTTACAAACTCCTCACCTCCTGCCTCGCAGACAAGATCTACCCACACATCGAGACACATAACATTCTTTCCGAACAGCAGAAGGGCTGTCGCAGGAATTCCCAGGGTTGTAAGGAGCAACTCCTTATTGACTCTGTAATCCTGCGCCAGGCGCGCACGATGAATAGGAACTAACATATTGCGTACAATGACTACAAGAAGGCATTTGATTCTGTCCCTCATTCCTGGCTCCTACACACTCTTCATATCTACAAAATACACCCCAAGATCATTCTTAGATGCAACGATGAAGAGTTGGAACACAACATTACACCTATGCACCTCCAACACCTCCATCGCTACAGATCCCATTCCCATAAGGAGAGGTATTTTCCAGGGAGACTCCTTGAGTCCTCTTTGGTTCTGCCTCTCCTTGAATCCACTGAGCCACATACTAGATAACACGAAACACGGTTATAGGCTTACCTCAGGCACTCTGACACCATACAAAATCACACACTTACTCTACATGGATGATATTAAACTCTACGCCACAAACATCGCACAACTTATTAATTTACTACAAGTCACAACACAGTTCACCAAAGACATTGGGATGGAATTTGAAATCGACAAATGCCGCAAGCTACATATAACACGCGGGAAGACCACGAATTTGGAGGGTTTTGAACTGGACCATGGGTTGGCCGTCCAATCCATTGAAGAGGGAGAGACCTACAAGTATCTGGGCTTCCAGCAAGCGCGCGTCATTGACAACACAAACATCAAAAATGCACTCAAGAACACATACCGTGCTCGCATTCAAAACATCCTCAAAACACAACTCAACGCCAGTAATAAAAATAAAGCCATCAACACTTTTGCCGTCCTCACACTAACATATTCATTTGGCATAATTCCATGGACAAACACCGAGCTCGAAGCACTACAACGTACAACACGCACTACATTCACGAAACACAACATGCACCACCCCAAGTCCGCTACGGAAAGGATGACTCTTCCCCGCAAGGAGGGAGGCCGAGGACTCGTCAACCTCATCACCCTACATGCAAAACAAGTACACACACTTAGGGAACACTTCCACCAAAGAGCACAACACTCCTCACTCCACTCAGCCATTGTCAAGGCTGACACACACTTCACACCCTTGGACCTCGAAAACCCTTCTCCAACACTCACCACCCCTAACACCCACACTCAGCAGCTGCGTGAATTATGGGCTCGTAAGGAACTCCATGGCAGACATCACCACGAACTCAGCCAGCCTCATGTCGACATGGAAGCGTCGAACAGATGGCTGACAAGTGGCGAGCTGTTTGGGGAGATCGAAGGGTTCATGATCGCGATACAGGACCAAGTCATCCCCACATGCAACAAGAAACACATCCTACACGACGCAAACACACATGACGACAGATGCAGGAAATGCCACACTACGCATGAGACGATCGACCACATAATATCAGGCTGTCCCTTTCTCTCCCAAACAGATTACCTCCACCGACACAATCAGGTAGCGTCGATCGTTCATCAACAGCTAACACACAAACACTCACTTATTCAGAACACGGTCCCATACTACAAGTACATACCACAAAGCGTAATAGAGTCATCCTCACATAAGCTGTACTGGGATCGCCCTATTCACGCAGACAAAACCATACATCTCAACAGACCTGACATCCCACTTGTTGATAAGATCAACAAACAGACCTATCTCATTGATATTGCAGAGCCTATCAGCAAGAACATGCAGAAAACTCACGCAGACAAGATCAGTAAATACACCGATCTAGCACACGAGCTCCAAAAGCAGTGGAGGCAGGACCGAGTACGTGTTGTACCCATCGTCTTGTCCGCCACTGGTCTGGTACCTCACACATTGCACCACAGTCTCAGCACACTAGGACTTCACAAAAACACTTATACTCAACACAACACGCATAGTTAGGAAATTTATGGACATAACCACACATCCCTAATCATTCTTGCACACGTCTTTACACTTGGCAATATGTGCTTTGGTCCTTGACCCGCCATATTGTTTTTGCTGGGAAAACCAAGGTTTAAAACATACAAACATAATAATAATAATAGTAATATAATAATAATAACAGCACTAAAGATGCCTTTTTTTTTGTGTCAACAAAAAATTGCTTTGCTTGAAATTTATAGGATTTTAAAGTGTAAAATGTATTGCCAAAACATTTTTCCCTCCCTGGGAAACTTTCTGATGGCGCCCAACGCTACCTTACAAATTACTACAGATTCATTTCTACATTAGGGGTTCTTCAGTAATGTTCTTACATTTGGGGTACCAGATGAAAAAAATGATTAGTAGAAAGATCTATTACAACTCTTAGCTGACGAGGGAACAGTCCTGATCTTAATCCTATAGAGAAATGTTGGCATCTGGAATCTTTAGTTGAGAAAAATCAATAAAAGATCCTCAGAGAACTTCAGGAAACTATAGATTTGGAACATCGAATTACCGCTTGACTTGATTTGTCAAAGCCTCGACGATGTACTGCCATCTTCATGTCCAAACAAAATAGTGGAGTTTGCTTAGACGATATTTATATATATCAACAGGAGGACTTCTGATTAATTTTCTGCCTTAATTTTTAGAGTTAAACATACTGTTAATAACGCTCTTTTTTACAATTTTGGAATATTTGGAGAGGAAATGAAAAAATAATTATGTAGCACAACCATTAACAACTTTAATATAAATTACTGTTTTTTTTTTTATTTTATATTTCTGTGTTTGTTTTATGTTTCTTGTTATTAATGTAACGTGTTAGAGCCAAAAGGCTTTGAACTGTAAAATCTTGGGTGAGGCAGTTTCTTGGAACACCGCTGTATATAATTTTTTTTTTCAATATCCTAACCTTTGCCTAACCTACTTAATTAAGTTGCGATGATGTTATCGCCATCTTAGGAATCTAATTAAACATAGAAGATCTCCCGAAGCAATTTGATCTCAATTAACTCCCTCGTATTGAGAGACTCCAATCCACCCTCACTTAGACCGAATTAAACCTTGGCTTGCTAGAGGTAATCGTTAACCCCAGTGGTTCTCCCATTTTTAAGGGGAAGAAGAATTTCAAAAAAAAAGTTTTCAAAACTTTCTATAATTTAGAAGAATTTATAAATACGTAAACATTGTAATGTTAGAAGGCACTAATAGCCAGAAAGATCGAGAATAATCCTATTCACCTCACAATCTACATTTTCAGCATCCATCTACAAGTCGCTGTTAAAAGGTTATCCATATGGAATTATTATTTTTAAACAATTTAAATCAGAAATCATTCGAACATCTGAATATTTTTTCTTTAGAATTAAACAAGATATATGTTACAGCAAAAATGTTCAGTGATTAAATAAATTTCGATCCAGATACTAACTAGTATCTGTACATTGCATTAATTTCAAAACACGAAATTTTAGCCAAATATCAGATCGAATTATCTTCCTAACAGCTATAATTACAATATACGAAATACAGTTAGCTCAGTAGCAAAATAAGTCAATACTAAATTAATAAAAAGCAATATATTTTTAAAACATAATTTAATACAACCGGTTTCAGTCTTTTCAAAGACCTTTTTCAAGCACTTGAAAAAAAAGACTGAAACCGATTATATTAAAATGTATGTAATTTTATTTAATCGTAATTTATTTAATCACTGAAGACTTTTGCTGTAACGTATATCTTGCTTAATATATTGCTTTTTTTTATTAATTCAGTCTTGTGTGTTGGCTCCAATTTATTTTGATACGGTTACGAAAGTGGCATACGTTAAATGTTTTTTAACTGGCGCAGCTTAGCCACAGCTGCTTTTGTGCCATTAAAAACCCAACCAAAAACAAAAAAGTTTTTTAATCACAGTTAGCTCATTTTGAGATTTTGAATTTACGTTTTTTTTTCTTTTAAGAAAACATTGCAAAAGATTTCTCTGGCCTAAATATGAATAGTTGTTACTTATATTACATTAAATCAAGTGACGTAACTACGATAGATTATTTTCTGGTTTCATCTTATCTTACAACGGGGAGAAAGATTCTTTTCTTTCTAGCTGAAGATTTACTCTATTTTGTCTCAATTCCTTATCATTTATAGGAAAGTGAGGCTTATTGCATCATTCTGTGTTTATCGCCTCCCCCACCAATCTATTCTTTAGCCACTGCTTAGATATTCCTGAAACTTCGTATTCATATTATCTTGTCAAGAAATCAGCAAATACGACGAAATTCCCATAGAGAAACATTTTCATAGAAAACAATAGAAAGTAGTTTTTGTTTTAAATAATAAGTTTCAATTCCCTTTTAAATGATCCATTAAGTAGCTCACAATTTTATAAGATTAACGTTAATCCGAGTTCCACGACTTAAGCAAAGAGGCATTTTTTTTTTTTTTCAGAAAATCTAAAATTTGATTGTTGGTATTCAGAAAAAATACGATTGTTAATAAACGCAGACTTTTCGTTTTTAACGTTTTAAGAAAAAAGACATCTCATATTTTAAATAAATTCTTATTTTATATTAAGCCTAATATTAATTAACTTCTCCATTGTCTGTCGGAAGCGAGGATAACAAAAGAGAAGCAACAACTTCGTTAAAAAAAGCCTGGGCTGAGTTGATGCCGGCTGACAGTAGCCACTAAAGATCCCTTTGTAGAGTTACAGGATTTTGGCCACTAGATGAATGTATAAGAACTCTAATATCTAAGAACCGAAGGTCGTTCGAAAGAGTAGATTGATCTCTTAAGTCCTACGAAATTAATCAGTTTAAGGGAGGACAACACGGACAAATGCGACCAGATAGGAAGATAATACGAAGGCAGTCCCATCAATTGTCTACATTGCAAGAGATTGGCAGCCACTTCCAGGGAAAACTATAATTACTTCTTTCCTCCAAAACTGTAGAAACCGGAATGATTTTAGTTAAACGAACTCAACAAGGAAATGATTTGGAATTGTGGAATCGTTCAGAAGTGCTAGGTGGAATGTTGGAAAGTTATCACATAAAGAAGTTGAACTTAAGAAGAATTAAAAAATCCAAATATTCATGTGAACATAATATCGGAAATTAAGAAAAAGTCTACCGAACTGGATGAATGTTTTTTTATATGGTGGGCCTCAAGAAAAAAACAGATTCAGCAAAAGTAGCTATTTTAATAAAAGACAAATTATCTGACGTTAATAAGTTTACGTATACCAGAAGAAGACAGAAAACAAGACTGCTTGTTATTTTACGTAGACCTACAAAATACACTCTCGAAAATAAATAAAAACGATTACTTAACTACGTAGATCTAAATGTTAGAGTTGGTAAGATTTCTATTATAGACACCATTGAAACTGAACGGGAAATTATCTTAAATAATAATGAACAAAGTCTTATTGAATTACGTATCAAGAATGCCTTCTTTAAATATTAAGAGTCATAGCATATTTTAAAGGATTTCCACTGGGCGACTTACGGGGGTTCGTACCGGGGGTTTCCCCCCGGAAATTTTTTGAAAATTTGAAGCCCAAAAACGTGGTTTTAAGCCTTATTTTAGTATTATTGGGGAATCATTTAACCAGAGCCGGCGCTAAAAGGGTGCGGCGCCTCGGGCGAGATGAATTTTGCGGGGCCCTTGCTTTAACAATCTTACTCTAACAACCAAAAAAAAAAAAAAACAGAAATCTTACTTTAACAACCATTCTGCCGGCACTACCCACAGTCACTGGGCGACAAAATCTCGGCACTTGGCGACTCAAGTGTCGCCCAATTAACATGTTATTTTATGCACTGTTAAGAGTACTTTTCATTACACTTGGGCAGCCACAGGATTCTGTTCAGTAATTGATTATTTCAACGCAAACAAGATAAATTTGCTTCTTAAAAAAATAACAAGACTAAACAGAAGTGGATGAGTCGATTGATCATTTTTTACTATTTTGTAGGAAAGCCATACGTACGAGATGGAAGAAAAACGCAAAGGCTATGCGAATTGAAAGAAATAAGTTTTAGGTTTTATTTACTGAAAATGTACATTTTTGATACCAGAGAAGAGCTTTTTAGAACATTACAATTTTTTTTCTCCTATCTCAAATATAAAACAAGAACTGAATAACATTAAAAGAGCTTTTAAAATCAACTGAACAAGCATTAGGCACAAGAAAAATAATATACAACAGAAGTTTGAAAAGACGAGATAAAATCATTAATTGAAGAGCAAGAGTGAAGCATATCTTCGATATTTACTTACCTCAAATCTTCGAAAATTAAGAACTTAATGTAATAAAAAAATCAACAATTTAAACAGAACAAGTCTCTCCGAACTATCTCTTTCTTCCGATAGTTGGGAGAGACTTGCAACATGTGCTTGAACATGATTTTCATGGATAAGACATAATAAAATAATAATAACAATAATAATTAAAAAAAAACTAAATAAACAGGATAAAGATTCACTTCATAAAATTATCATATCAGAGGCAGAATATTTTAAGAATCTTTGGACAAGTACTGAAAACATTCCAACAACGATCATACAGTACAAACTGAAGATATTGTGAATCCTCTAACAAATGAAGAACTTCATGAACTCTCCTCCTCAATAAGAATAAGAATAATAAAAAAAAATCTCCTGTGATGGAATAAACGTAGAGTTAATAAAATATGCTTCTCTTAAAGAGAATACTTGGATTTCATCAATGCGTGCTGGCTTAATGAGTCATTCCTGAAGAAAAGAATATGGCCAAAATACTATGGATCTTCAAGCAAGGTGATAGAACAGACTGTCAAAACTTCCGTGGTGTAAGCCTTCTTAATTCTTGTAATAAGATTTATGCTATTACAAAATTGTATGGCACAAAGTGTTGGAGCAAATAAATGTATAAATACGTATTTTAGATCACCTACGACAATGATAAAGATTTTTATTGATAAAGATATGAGTAAGTTTAGACTTTTTTTTTGCTGAATTTTAATTAGTGTGCTAAGGAGATGTTCTAGGAAAGATATTATAATTAAGTTTTAGAAGGTCATGGCCCTCCCGACTTTGTTGTGTGATTCTGAATGTCTGACCTTTATTAAGGATTGAGGCAGAAATATATATTTTTGAGAGCAGTCTCAGACTATGTTCTCTTAAGACAGGAGAGATGTAAAGATATAAGAGCTGAACTTTAAATTAGTAGAATAGATGATACCATTGTTTTGTATAGGGAAAGTTGGAAAGAACATATTGAAAGGATGGATGCGAGAAGACTTAGTACTAGACATTTTTCCTTGGAGTAGTGACTCTGTACCAAGGAAGATTCAGAAAATGATGGAGTGACCAATTTGAAGACGGAACAGATTCAAGTGCAGAAGAGGATGATTAATATTATTTAAAATCTTAAAATAAATAAATAAATAACATTTTAAAGAAAACGTAAAGAAATTTAAGAAATCACATAGTAATGAAAGCAGGCTTTAATTTCGTAAAACTTCTTGTTAAATTTTTGTATTATGTTTCAAAATATTAGAAGTTCTTTTAATTTAAACTTACTTTGAAGCTTATATCTTTCTCTTTGCATACACAGCAATTTGTCCTCAATTATTTACTCATTAAGTTCTAAAATGACTGACCGTCAGATACCAGCAAAGTGTATTGGATTGCCTGTAGAGCCTCATGTGGGTTCTCACAAGAGTATATGAAAAAATAGATATTTTGAAATAATTAACCTTTGATTAGACTGAAGGAGTTCAACCAAAACTAACATTTCTGAAGTAACTCCTTAAGAAACTATTTTTTTTGAGGAAAAAAATTAAGGATAAAAACGCACAGCAATTAAAGATCTACTGAGTTAAGTTTGGAATTTTCCTATCATCTTTTTTTATTTTTAATTCCCCAAAATTTCTGAATCAAAGAAATGAAGTTGGATGTTCCATTCTTTTATTTATTCACTTATCTTTCTTTTACATAACTTATGAATTTTATATTAACTTTTCTATTATTAACAGAACGCAGGAGGGGAAGGATGGAAGCAGAAGGATTTTCACCCTGAGCAAAATTACTTAACGAACCCAAAATGGAAATGAAAATATTAAAATATGAATTGCCTTATGAGTGAATTTTCAATTTCTATTTCATTTTATGTAATTCTAAAATAGATGAATTAACGTTTTTGATGTAGAAACTTGTTGTTTAGGTCTCTTTCTTTTCTTTTGTCTTTTAGGAAAGATTGATGAATGAATTTCTTTCTCTGATAAAAAACTAAGTCTGAAAAGATCTCTAAATTAAAAATAAGCCAATTAGTCTTTGATCAGAATTAGAGCGATTTTTAAAAAGAATTACAAATAAATCATTTGGAAGGTTCTTGGAAGCCCCTGTTGCTTATCCATCCGCTGCTAATTACTGTTCTCTAACGAATGTGGTCACGTGACATATTATTAACACGTAATTTGTGAGGCAGAGCAATTGATTGGGTTTGGGAGATCACAACACCTACGCAATAACACCAGAAATTGACACGTGGCACTCAACCGATTGAAACGAACGAGCAGAATAAAAACCGACATTATATCGATTTTAATTGCAGGGAAGAGGAGGATCCAGTGCATTCCCATCAATTGGAAACCTACTTACTGATTACGAATAAATATCATATTTAATGAACGCGCAAAAGGTGCAACTTTTGAATTTGAAAACAAAAATTCTGTCTTTGTTATTTAGTAGTAAAGGAAAATAAAATATTTTTTAATATGTTCTTTTATTAATACTGCTCGACACTGAAATATCCTCAGCAAATCTGCCTGAAATATATAGTAACAGATTAAATAATGCTTGATTTAATTTCCAAGGCACTAGATCAATTCAAAATTTACTACATTTCTGCGTTTTATTATTTTCCATCATACTCGTGCATACGAAGCGGCCATGGGACTTTAATGGTGGCAAGAGACTGGCCACATAATTCATGACATTCCTGGAGGTTCGCTAAGAGTACATGGATGATATCTCATTGGTCATGAAAACATAATTGTCTCCGGAGATATTAATACGAGTATGTGATCGAGCATGGTAATAGGCCAGATGCGATATGTAGGCCTCCATTGATAGGCGTACGCAGGATTTTGGAATGGGGGGGTTCTGATGGTCGCACTAGTCAATCAACCAAAACAAAAAAAAAGGATAGGAGGGTGGGGGGGATTATAGACCTATCAATTAACTCTTCAACCAAAAAATAAAACACGTATAAAATTCTACATTTCTTCCATTTTCGAATGCAATGGCCCTATTTCAAACTTTAATTCAAACAATATTCTTTACTAAAGAGTTTCCCCCTTTGCTTCTACCAGGGGAAGTAGACCCTCTCAAAATTGTAAGCCCATGACTCTACACGGGAAAGGTCGAACGTTATCTTCATGAAAAAGGCGTCCGGAATACCACTGAGAAAGGACAATATTAGCCGTGATTGGCTAGCTTAACTAATGGAATCAAACAATAAGGTGCCTATTTCAAGCGCAAAAGCTGTTTGCGAGAATAGGCAGAATCAGGGCTCATTGGGAAATATGATAAGGAAATGGCACGGTATGTAAATCTGTCATGGTGCACCCGAGAGCTCAATCCTACCTTTATTTAATATTCGTCCAAAGAGATGTTTATAATCACCGCTGGATTCCATCAAATGCCTTTTATATTAGGTTATGGCTCCGCAAATTGCTTAGCAACGAATTCATGCTGAACCTATCAGTTGTACCACGATGACTGGCAATCCCTTCGTATAACCAATATTCAAGTCTTATACAATCCACAATTCAATTAAGTTAATCTACAGCTTCTTTCGGGAAACAATTATGGAAAGAATAAATACTATTGCAAAAATAACAGGTACTAAAAGAAAAATAGGTTTTATGAAAGTGTCCATCTCAGCGTATCATCCCTTTGCGGAGTAGAATCGTCTGTGTTATCGTAACTCTTGCTTTTCAAAACGAACAGTATATTGCTAAAATATTTTATTTCTCTGTCTGTCTGTCTGGCGCAATTTCCTGAGCGAATGGAAAATAGAAATAATTTTTACAATGAAACGTCCGCGACAGGAATCGAATCTACAACCTTCTGATCAGAAGTCAGATGTCTTATCCATTAGGCTAAGGTGACTACTACTCACTTTATATTGTTTTTTGACTTATGTGTCCTTCCCCTTCCCCAATCAATAATGAATGAATTCAACTTTTTTTTTTTTGAATCTAAAGATTTTTTATTTATTTCCGATCCGTCTGTTTATTTTTAATTCGAAATGACAATTAGAACTATAAAGGCATAAAAAACAGGGAGTCAAGAAAGAAAGAAGCAGTATTTCTATTAGGTAGAATACTGAAAAATCACTATTTGTAACCTAAAAACCTAATTTATTTTTTTTTTTTCGCCAACGCCCGGGCTCCTAGAATTTAATCTATTGGCCTCAACAAGGGGCGAGAAATGTGAGTATTTCGCCGAAGAAACGTTGCCCAGGGTACGCCATAGGAGGCACTCACGCTATACCCGCAGAAACGGACGAAACACAGAAGGAGAAAGGAACATCCATGCCGACGCCGGGATTTGAACCCAGGTACTGGCGCAGTGATCGCCACGGCTGGCCGCCGCCGAGACCGCACGACCACGCCAGCCAATACTATTTGTAACTCAAAAACCACTCAAAGATTTAGTATATATCTACATTACTAAAATCTTTTATTTCTCTGTCTGTCTGGTGCAATTGTTGTAATTTGTGAAAATAGATTTCTACGGGAATCGAACATGCAACCTTCCGCTCCGTAGTGAGACGTCTTAGCCATTAGACCACGAGGACTACATTCTAATCCGTATAAAAAATAAAAATATATCATAGATATATGATTCACACGCTGGTTCTAAAAGCAGTCGTGGATTGAGAGAATATAGACATCAAAAATTAAATTAAAAAAAAAAAAACTTTAGTTTTAGTTTACTTGATGTAATTTGTGTGTGTGTGTGTGTTTTTTTTTTAATAAATAAAAAGTTGTTTTCCGTTACATAAGCGAGGCTTCCGGAGCGAAGCGACGGGTAGCCGATTAGTAAATAATAAGTAAAAAAAGATTTATTCAGGAAATGGAGGAGAATTAAATGGCTTACTAATTCATTAGTAAGAAGTAGTCAATATTAAAGAATGGATTTCAGCAAAATGATTAATTTAAAGATATAATTTTTAATATTTCTAAAAAGAGTTAACCAAGTCTAAGGGAAGGGCTTCAGAATAAAGTAATTTGAGAAAAATTTCTGTTTTTCTTTATTTCCATGACTGTAAAAGGCGTGTCTCGTGAGTTTAAGCCTTCAATGGAATGTTAGGAATGCAATAATTGAAAAGAACTGATTTTCTCGCGTCATCGCCTCCAATAACTCAAACCAAAATCAACCATATATTAAAGTTCCTCATATTGATTTTTTTTTTTAAAGTTCACACGATTTTTCATTAGCAATTTCCTGTTCAATTAATTGACCATTTTCATTAATTAAAAATCGTAATGTTTGTTCAGATCAAGGTTTTTTTTTTAAAAGTAAAATTAAAAAACAAAAAACATTTTAGTACCCACGCCAATCTTCCATCCATTTTCCAAGAGTAACAATTTTTTAAGAGTAAATAAAGATTAATTGACTATTAAGGTCAGATAGAGGAGTTATTGATTATTCGTGAATATTTTAAAGTAGGAAGAATTTCTGTCTTGTTTTTGAGATTAGTATTTTTTTATTTTTAGTGTACGGCTTTTGAATTTTCGATTACGGATTTTTATTGGACTAGATTTTTTTTTATCTTAATAGAGGAATAATATAATTTTCGATAAATATATATAATCAATAATTTTTATAAGATTTATTATGTTTATTTTTTTTATAATGTATCATATTATAGAATGACTAAATATCTTCTGAACTAAATAAAAGCCGATTTTGCCTATTAGTTTTAATATTTGTTTTATCAATGATTTTTGTTAATTATTAGTCCTAATTTTATTGGGATGAGGCACTAGGATTAGTTTCTTTTTGTTTGATCATTTTTATTATAAAAAAAAAATCGTTCTTAATACTGGAATATTAACGATATTATCAAACCGAACTGGGGACGTGGTTTTATTTATTTCTTGAATATGTTCTTGATTACGGTAACTGAAATTATTTAATTAATATTGAAATAGGGGATAAGGTTGAATTACGATAAGTCGGAATATGTGTTTTAGTTGCTGCTGTAACAAAAAGAGCTCAAATTCCCTTTTCAGTTTGATTTTCTCTCTATGTCATTTAATGTCAACATTATTTACTCTCCTGAAGGTCGTTCAATAAAAATATAAACCAAGAGCTGCACAATGAATAAACAGAAAATGCATTTCTGTCGATTATCAGAGGGAATCGGGAACGGCCGTTTCGTCCTGCTTGGGACTCATCAGCCCGATCCGCCCTCACCGATAACAAACCCAAAAGGCGGGGACATAAGTGAATGTCACTCCCGCAACCGACCTCGGGCTGATGAGTCCCAAGCAAGATGAAACGGCCGTTCCCGATTCCCTCTAACAATAGACCAGAAAGGCATTTTTGTTTATTCATTGTGCAGCTCTCATTGGTTTGTATTTTGATTAATTTATCTGCACGTTAAATGTTTTTATTTTGTTTAATAAACTTTAAACAAAAATTCATAAACCCAATTTCGAATTTGAATTTCATCTGGCATTTATAATTCAGTTTTCTTTTTTTTTTTTAATGAAGTAATTCAATGTTCTGATGTCAGGAAAACTACTCTAATGTTCTGATGTGAATACAGAAATTAGGAAGACTTTATTTATCTTTCTTATGTGATTTAGTGTCATCGCTGTTCTTAACAATATTACGATGCCATTTTGAACAATAATATTAAGGTTAAAGAATTATCGTAAAACGTTTCGTGAAAGAAGTGAAATTGAGTTCGAAAAAAAAATAAAAAAAATTCCAGACTATTTCTGTTGTTTCATTTTGATTCTTTTCATTTTGTTTCTAATTTTTTCTTTTATAGTTAGTTACTTTTTAGTCAGGCAGCAGAAGATGTCAAATTCAGGAGATTTTTAAGATCTCATTCAAGAGGCTTTTCCACTCAAAGAAAGTCGAGATCAGAATCAACAGACTAAAAGATCGGGGGAGGGAGAGGGGTTATCATCCACGGTTCATTTTTCAGGAGGTCTTCGAATTATTAGGGAATCCTCGTTCTTCTAAATTGCGGTTAGCTTTGGAATGTTTGTTTTTTCAAGAATAATCAAATACTTACAATTTACTTTCTTTTGAAATTGAAATTGAAAATCTCAATCATTGGAAAAATGAGAAATTTCTTAATTCAAAACAAATGTAATAAAGAAGGAATGAGAGGGATGCAATGACAAATCACAAAGTATAATAGTTTCAATCTACTTTGATTCCAGTGAAGTTCAGAACCCCTTCTCTATTTGTAGGATTTCTTCATTTATTCAACTGTTATTCAGCTACCCTATATTGTTCAATAATTATAACAAGGAAACCGAAACTGAGTTCTATTAAGTCGTGTAATACTTCGAAAGAGCTTAAAAACAATAAAGAAGTGCATTAATGCATCCCAGTGACTTCCAATCGTTTAACACATTTGAAACACACAAGAATCGCTACTAGGGTATAATTTACAGTGAAACCAGTATTTACGATATTATACTGAAATGTTTATTGAAAAACAAAAAAAAATTATTGTGAAGAAAATGATATAAGATAATTAACAATTTAATATTGTAATAAAGAAAATAAAGAGAGGACTACAGTTTAAAAAAAAATCGCAAAACAATTCAAGACTTTTATTTACGGTAGTTATTATCAGATTTCTTTATATATGAATTTTGTTTCATCCCTGTATAAATTTACCTTATAAGAAATATTTACATAAAATCGTAACTAAAGCTATAATTTTTGTTTTCATTTCTTAGATATGGAACTAAGCTTTGAATAATTAAGGTTATTGCTTTTTTGATGGTTCAAAGCCAATATCTGTACTCCTTTACTGAAAGACTTTAGATCATGGCAACGGTATAAAATAAAGGATGTTGCATTATTTCTGCCATCAAAGTTGATGAATATTGAAAAAGAAACGTAAGGAAGGAAATAGGAAAAAGAAAAGAAAACAAAGACATATACTAATGAGAGCGATAACAGGAAATGAGAAACAGATTCTCAGCATATCTAATATGTTTTAGAGTAATAAGCTATTAAATCTAATTCCAATAACATCAACATCTAGAAATTGCAAGTTATATATCAAACCATAAGGAAAAGATTTAAAAGGAGTATAACATCACCCCAGTTGGGAGATGAAGTAAAGACAAAATCAACAGTTTTGTAGGTAATTTGTATTCTACGTAATTCAACTTGGTTAAATTTTCAAGTATCATTTTCGAAGCTGTTTCGTTTTTAAGACCAAGACGATTTAGTTATTCTCTGTTGCTGATTAAAGAGATTTAGTCATTGTTGTTTATGACAAAGCTGGAGACTAGGACCTACACTACGAATGACAGAAGGACGGGCGAACGCGATCCTCGTCATAAGCCAAAACCGTATTTTTTTTTTTAATAAAAAAGAGTAGTTTATAAAAAAACTATGCTAGTGCAATGTAATTTCAAATTCATAATTCTGAAAAAGTAGCAATTTTAGGAACTGTGGATTAAAAGTACATTGAGTACAAAAAAACAAAACAAAACAAAACAAAAAAAAAACCCAGTTAATTCCATGCATTAATGTGGAATTCAGGTTTTTCAAAAGCCTCTTGATGACAAATCACTGGACATTATAAAAGCATTCCAGTATAACGCCATTCCGATTATCCAGAAATGCATGGAATTTCTTTCGTAGGTTCATAGTTAATGCAATGTAAACTATGCAGGAAATCCTAGTTAGTTTTAATATTTTAATTCCAAATTTCTGAATCTGTAAAAGGAATAAATCAGGGATAATACTGTGCATCTCTTATAACATTACAAATGAAGTATTCTTATAAATGTCTTCGATATTCCCCATATAATAATGATTTGTAGGATAACAATCATGAGTGTCAAATGTTTCAAACTCTAAAAGAAGACAATTGCATTGGATAAAAGATTAACATTTTCAAATATAGTTACATAGAAAATGTTAAGAAATGTACGTTAAGAAATGTCATAAAGAAATGTTAAAAATGTCATATCCCGATGTTGTTTGACAGTCCTTTAATTTTTCTCTTGTTTTCATATTTCTTATTAGTAACCACTCGGATGAAAAACTGAAGAAGTATCCTTTTTTTATTTTCTTTACATCGTAATTTATATTTTCATTCTTATCATTTTTTTGTTTTGTTGAAGAAATTACTACAAACTTCAAGTCCTACAGACTTATTCGTTGATTCAATTTTATTAAGCTGTCCCTTTTATCGTTTTATAAAAACACACTATTCTTATAAAAATGCATTATAAATCTAAAGCTCAAATTTCTACAGCAATATCTATGTTCTTTTATCTCCGAATTCAGACTGCCATAAATAGAGTGGACCATTTCTTTGGTTCTGATTACTTCATTAAGTAAGATCTTATCGTTATCAACGATTGTCAAGAAATTTCTTTATTAATCCTCTTTCAGTTGATTTTTTAAAAGAAAATTAAAAATTAAAGCTTAAAGTAACTTACAGATAAGTTTTGAAGTAAATGTAATTCTGTCTCAGACATTTCCTTAAAAACGCTAATGAGGCTATTTTTTTCCCTCTCCTTCGTTTCTCCAAAAGGAGAATTTGAATTTCTGTTTAGAATTAGCATCATTTGACAGTAGAGAAGTATTAAAAAAAAATTAACAGTAATGACGAAATTGCAACAAAGTAGTGTTTCTTTTAGAAATACGCCTAAGTGTTAAGTGGTTTATTTCCTATGTTTTTTATTCCATGGCTGATGATAAAAAGAAACAGAACAGCATCACAATTGTCGCTACCCATTGGTGTATCTATTGACTGGTGGATCGATGGGAACTGAAACCAGCAGGGAAATCAGCAGAGAGAGAGGAACAGCCATCAAATTCCTTTTCATTTCGTCAAGATTAAGCAAACAACGTTTCATCTTTTCATTCGACTGTTGTGGAGATAAGACACTTGAGGTAATGGATCGTTAATACTCTCACTCTCCTAAAAATACATCACAAAAGAACAGATCCTGGATTTACAATAAAAATTAAAAATAAAATATAAAAATAAAGTCAAAATCCTCGTCGCTACAACAATAAGTAAAAAATAACAGACTTGTATCCTTCAATTTCTGTTCATCATTTCTTATTTCTACAGAATTTTTAACAGATTTTAGATAATGATTTTAATTAAAATTAATCACTAACTTTTCTTGTTTTTCTTTTCTTTCGTTAATTAAATTTTAATACTTTCTTTCTTTCTTTATTAGACAGATTATCAGAAGATTATTACACATTCGACTGTATTTAGGTTAGGTTTGTCCCAAGGCTCACAGCCCATAGGGCGCTGAAGGTAATGATCCAACTTTTTGACCAACGAGACTGAGATGAGATCGGGTGGTGACTGTATTTAAATTTTTAACTTCAACGTGTGGAATGAATATTTATTAGAAATCGAACAACAAATAAAAATATTGCACACATTTAAAAAATAACAAGAAACATTAATATAAGCCAGGACGTTTCGATCTGCGGAAAATTCCATGATCATCTTCAGATGGAAAACCGCCAAACCCAAAAGAAATATTTGAAGAAATATTTGAGAGGCATGAAAGGTCAATTAAAGATCCATTAAATAATTTTAAATAGTGGGTGTGTTTTTCGTATAATCATTCAAAAGATAGTTTAATGTAAAATATTGACTTTGAGAGTTAATGATAAGTTTTTGGGTGTTTGACGGTTTTCCAGCTGAAGATGATCCTGCAGTTTTGCGCAGATCGAGACGTCTTGGTTTATGGTAATATGTTTTTTTGTTATTTTTTTAAATGGGTGTTAAATAAATATTTTTATTTGTTGTTCGATTTTTAATAAATTTAAATTTAATAAATCACAACTTTTAATGAGATATTAATTTATAACTTCTAAAAGTAAGAATTATGATAGATGCTTCCAAAAAAAAATACTTGGTTATCTTTTTTTTTAGATCAAATTATTCATTGAAACACTGATATCTTACGATTGAATCAAAATATCACAACATCAGAATAGAAAAGAAAAAATCCAAAATATGAATTATGCTTATTTAAAATTGTTACAGATGTTCAAAATATGCTGAGCCATTCATCATTCGAATACTTTATTATTATGATGAAATAATAGAAGCAGTGAAATTATAAACCACATTGTGTTGGAAACACAGATTCTACAAAGTTCTTGAGGCAGTATCCCAAAATTTCCTTTCCAACTTTTTTTTTTTTTTTTTTAAATTGAAAATCAGTGAAAAAAATTAAAAACTTGGAAGAGATTTTGATATTCCTTAAGAAAATTGATAAAGGAAGGATGTGTCTTGGATTTCATTAAAGTTGAACCAAAGCTATTTGAGATTCGTTCCAAAAGCACCACGCCTTCATCTTTCCAACCTCCAACACGCAATAGTCGAGTACTATTTATTCTTCGCTATAATTAATAATAATTATGCTCATAATTTCAGTGGTATCGATCTACCAATGACCAAAACACTAAAATAACAGCAACAATCTTTAAAGGGGCAGTGCCCTTACAAGAATATAGACTAAACTATTCGTTTTTACTGAATTCCAGAACATCAAAACAAAAAACAAAAAACAAAGAACTACAAAATAAAACTTATACTTAGGCGTATCCATATTTAATACTAATGTGACAGTTATTATTAGAAATAAAAACAACAATATATTGTCTTCTTCTCAAACATAGCTATATTTCGCAGGCTAGACATTTTACCTGCTTCTTCAGGCTTATCCGATACATGGAATGTTCTTCATAAAAACATAAAAAGACAAAGTTTTTATGAATTGAATATTAACAATATCAAATCATATATGGTAATTATAATAAATAATGTTTTTATTTTTATTATATAACTATGTAAATGATCCTTGATTGTTTTCCAATAATAATAACTATGTAAATGATCCTAGATTGTTTTCCAATAATAATAACTATGTAAATGATTATATATTGTTTTTAATTATAATTACAATGTATGATTATAAATACTATATATGATATTGTTAATATTCAATTCATAAAAACTTTGTTTTTTATTTTTTTATGAAGAACATTCCATGTATCGGATAAGCCTGAAGAAGCAGGTAAAATGTCTAACCTCCGAAATATAGCTACGTTTAAGAAGAAGACAAGATTTGTTGTTTTTACTTCTAATAAAACTTATACTTCTTTTATTTTTTTATTAACATTAATTGAAGAGGCCATTATGAAGAAATCAATGCGACTGCCGAAACCATTAATTATATTTAAAAAAGTTAACTTTATTTAAAAAAATTGTATTAAAATTTAAATTCTGAGTTCTAATTCTTCAAAAGTTTAGTCACTGAAATAGAACGGGCTTAGTGAAGAAGCGATGTATTCCACAAAAATTAGTTTTCATATATTTAAGATGTCTAATGAAATTAAGCAGCCAATGGGAGTTTAGTTTACATCCCATTTGCAAAGGTTAATTCAAGGATAAAACAATTAACACAACAAAATTCAATTATTCTGAAACTGTAAAACAACTTCCTCCTCCTTCGTGACCACCATGCAGAATGCTTAAGGTATTTCTCTACTCAACGTAAATGATCCTTAATATTTCGGCTCAATCACTTAATCACGTAAAATTAATATTTCTGTTGTTAAGTTTAAATTTTACGTGTGTTTAGTTTAGTTTGGTGGGCAAGAAGCTGCACAAATAATTGAAAAAAATAGACGAAAAAATTAAACGACCGGTTTCTCAAGTTACGAACGTGTTTCTTCAGGTCTATTTCTATTGTTCTTTCTATCCTGAGGAAGGTTGAAGATGTCCAAATGTTGTGAGTCATTTACCTGGAATTACTTATCCCTTGTTACAATTGGTCAACTGATGTAGAATTATACAAATGAATCTTTGACAAAGAAATACTGTAAGCAAATGTCAAAGAAATACAGTAAGAAATCAGAGAAAAGATATAGAAGAAACATAATAACACTAATGGGAGGAAAAAAAAAAGTGATCCATTACTTTTTGGACAATTAAAGTATCTTTGAATTTAACTTTCAATTACAGTTTCAAGAATATAGAACCATTTCGTCTAATAAATTAAATTAAGCTTCGAAAATTTAAGGAGAAAGTCATTTTTGATATTGAAAAAATAATCAACTAATGACAATTCCATAAAACAGTTAATATTAATGTAAATAAAAGATATCTTTCATCCATTGATCCAATTTCCTACATTTTTAATCAAATTTTTTAGCAAACTTTTGTGAAATCTTGATTCAAATGAAGTAATTTCTACTCTTACAAAGAGTTTATTGCAAAATCAGAATATGACATTAGCAGTGACTGAAATGCAATTTATACACTCATGTTTGTGAAAATTGTAATACCATGAAGGAACCATCAGAATGGAAGGAAATTTATTACACACATTACTATAGTGATACAAACAAACTATTAAAGTTTTAGAGAATGCAGCAAAAACCTCAGTATGGTATTTGCAAAACCTCAGTATGGTATAAACCCTCCACGAGCTGTCATAAGATCTATACGCTGTGGCATCGAATCAAATAGGCCTTGGATGTGTTTCTGGGGTGTCGTCTGCCAGCTGCTTCTATCCGAGACCACAGTTCATCGGTATTGGCTACTGGAGGACAATGACGGGCTAGTTGCCGAGTGACCATCACCACCATATATTCAAGGTGACATGTAGCAGGTGCTGTTGAGAGGGCTCACAATTCGTAGCAGCCGAGATCACCTATGATACTCAATTGCTACCCAAGCCATCATGCCTATTGTTCGTGCAGTATGACGCTAGACAATGCAGTATGGAAGATGGAGCTCACCTTGATATCATCTATTGCGTATGCGGCAATCATTGTAATCCAAGTTGAAGCGGGACTCGTTCGGAAACACGACATAGTGCCAATCTGCATGCCAGTGGGCGTGTTCGTGGCCTCATTGCAGCTGAGGCCAAAGGGAATCCTCCGCAAGGAATGTGTGCACATCTTCTGCGCAGCAGAAGCCGTCGAACCGTGGAACCAGACAATGTCACACACGTTGCAGTGCTCCAACGTTCTGCTAACATTCGAGAAGAAGCGGAACGGTCGGTCACTGCCATGCGGATGAGGTGGCTATCATTTCGTGATGTCGTCACATTTTGTGGGTCTACTTACAGATTTTTAACTCGTCCTGTTCTCGTCTGTCACTGTTTCTATACTCGCATCGCTGTCGTAGTATTATGTTCCGTACGGACGGCAATTTCGCGGTTGAAGATCTTCCTTCACGCAAGCCGATCATTCGGCCCTGTTCAAACTCCGTAGCTTGCTTATAAGACGCTCTTGCTTATATGACGTCTACTGACTCAGTAGGCACGTGTACAGCTCACTGACGATGAAAAACTACGTGTCTGGATCCACAACAGTCCTCTACTTATACGCTCTTACACGACAGTTCAGACGGCGCTGCTGAGTCTATTCATGTAAAGTCACTGTATGGTCTTTGTATCCATAGACAAGTACGGAAAGCGATTGATCTCGGCATTTGCCGACAATGCGAATACGCGATTGGCTGAAGACCGCCACGTGACCCCATGTCCGCCATTTTCGCGACATCGCTTAACTTGTGTCGACGACAATACATTAGACGCTGATTTTGCGAGGCGACTACATCAGTTGCTCATACTTTTTATCATTTTTTTTTTGTGTAAAATAGAATGACTAGTTGTGCTGCCTTCGGGTGTAGCAACAGAACAGGGCTTTTGTTTTGCTTTCCGACGGGAGAACGAAATAAACTTCGTTTGAAATGCTAGCTACACAACGTTGGCAGGAAAGATTTTGTGTATAAATATGCAAGACTCTGTGAAGTAAGTATTTATTTTCTTCTAGAATACATTTATTATTTACAAAAAAATAACCTCTATTTTTAAAACAATAATTGTTGTTTTCCTGTAATTACAGAAGCATTTCACAGAAGATCAATTTGAAAAACATCGTGCTGACGGTAAACGAAAATTAAAACCAAATGCTGTGCCCACGATTTTCGTCCATCGTCCTGAGGAAAAACGAAGAGAAGAAAGAAGGGTTGCTGTCAAAAAGGTCCTTTTCAGGACCAAAAATTTATATGGAAGAGAAACCATTTTGATGATTATTTAAATAAAGTAAAAAAAAAAATGTTTTTTCTAGGTATGGAAGACATCATCAAGAAATTTGTGATTATTGCTGTATCACTGTTATTAAGAAGATATGGCCAGTACATAGATTATATTTCCTCATTTATTTTCATGAATTATTTGATATTAACGTAAAAAAATTAAAACGTTCTCGTGCGTACTGAAAAAGAATTCTCTTAATAACTAGACCTGTACTGGAATCACATTCAATTGCAAAGGAGAAAGGTAAGTTACTGTTAAGAAATCTCAGTATTTAATAATCATTTTATAAGTCAAAAATTAACTAAATTGCAATATATATATATATATTGATTTGTGTATGCATATAAAATATAATTTTTGAAAAGTAGATTTCGTGTAATTGCTGTTCAGTGGTTTAAAATTAGACGAAAAATAATACTAAAGAAATAACAGTAATTTGAATAAATATTTTACGTTTCGTTGAATTCATTACTAAAATGATGCTTCCAAAATCAACATGCTTTTATTATTATTATTATTACTATTTTTTATGAAGATATTGTTATATCTATGAACATCATGCTCTTAACAAAATGATTAATATTGTTTCATATCCATAGCAAGAAAAGTAATGCAATTTACTGGACTTAATTATGTTTCTTACACAACATATTTTAATTTTTTTTTTGGAAATTCAGTAAAAAAGTTTAGAACTGTAACTTAAAAATTTTAAACTGAAATTCTCAACATATATTACATGAATATATACCTAAGTTGCATCTGTGTGTAATAATTTGTTAGTGAATATGAGCAGGATGAATTTAGCAGTAAGTTATCTTTTCTATATTTTAATAATATAAATATCTTAAATAATTTTTTTTTAAATAATAAATTTTATGTTTTTAAAATCTTTTTTTAAAAAAAAATAACTAAGTAATTACTAAAATAAAACGAATCGTTTGGCCTTTTCAAGTTTTATTTTATTATTAGTTTGTTGTAACTTAATAATATTTTTATAAATTTTGTCTTCTATATAATCAATTGTAAAGTTAGTATTAAAAATAATCAAATCATCTATATATCTATAAATTTTAAAATGAAAAGGGGAATTAATACAAATTGATATTCTTAAGCCAATAAAAATAAATTAGCAAGAATGCTACTTTAATATATATATATATATATATATTATTTTATTTTTTTTCATGATTTATTACAATTTTTTTTTTCTTTTTACTCATTTTAACTACTAACATAAGTTTTGATATGAAAGTAAAAGACTTCGTTTATAATGAGCTAACTATAATAAATCAACGATTTTGACATTAAATAAACATTGTAGATAAGGTTTATAATGATATTACTATAAAATTCCTTCAAATACAATGAAAAAACAAATTAAACGGAGAACGTCGTTAACGCTTTGCGCGACTCACGGCAGTGCGTTGTCGCGAAAATGGCGCCGTACGGAGAGATGTCCATACTTGTCTTTGGACACAAAGACCATACAGTGACTTTATATTCATGGGCAATCATTCCCAAATTTTAATCATTTGCATATCATACCCTGCTTTACATTTCCTGTAAGTTTCACTTGCATGTTTCCTTCATGGTGCTACATTTTTCACAAAAATTAGTGTATTTGAAAAAATGAAAATATAATATAAACTGTTGGATGTTTTTTTTGCTGAACTACTTAACCAATGTATTATTTTCCATTATATTGTAATCCTCAATTACAAAAATAAACTAAAACAAGGTAGGATAGCGATTAATGCTTCGCAACGGCTTCTGAGTCACCTTTACTTTAGAGTAGACTGCGCCGGGATGGTCTAGAAAATGCGCGCGTGAGTCTCTTTGCGACCCCATGCTATCTTATCCCCCCCCCTATTTATATGGAATAATCGTCATTCTTAACTCAAACCTTGTTAATACACTGAATTCCTAATAATGATTTTAAAAAAAACTTAAGTTGAGAAACTGTGAAAAGATTAAAATAGGGAGAAAAAAATGAAGAATAAGAATTGCCCATGAGGGGATCGAACCCACGACCTTCCCGTTAATAGCACGACGCTCTAACCAACTGAGCTAATAGACTACCTCCAACATTCAAGAAAACCTAAAGCAGTCGCTTCCTAAGTATCTACTTTAAACAACGTAATTTTAGAGAAAATAAAGTAGTTATCAAAATCCCAATTCTAAAGGATTACATAACCAATACCAATAATTTGTTAGTTTTAGCTCCACATTGATGCCGACGATATTTAGTAGTTTTAATTAGTTAAATCCAAAAAATTACCAAAAGAAATAGAAAAATCTAAGTCGAACAGAAAATTCAAGAAAAAGCCTTTTAAAAACGGAACTGTGAATTATTCTAAAAAAATTAGTTAAAAAAAAAAAGATAATAATGATATGAATACGTATTCAATTTAAAAATTAAAAAAAAATATTAAAGAATTATAATGCGCAAATTTAGAAATTTTTATGCGTATTCTAAATAAAAGCAATTGTTGTTCAGTCATCTTAACAAACAAATTTATAAATTTTTCATTTCTTTTGGGAAAAACCTTGTCTTTTCTTGTAATTTTTCCAAATGGCATTGCTTGATATGACTATGTTATCATGTGACCAACTTAAATCAGCTACTTCCAGTTTCGCTGAAGAAACTTAGTTGAAAAATATAAGCTAAACTGATGAATATTGTTTATTCATATTCTTTACTCTGCTTGTATTACATTAAAGACCTTTCAATAATCTAATGTGAAGAAGAATAATCCATCATCTTGTCCTCAAATCTTGACTGTTCTGAATTATTCTAGAAGACTAATATTGGCTCGGATTCATTTCTCATAAAGCAAAGGATAATAATACGGAATGTCTGCATTAGTCAATAAATTGTTCAAACACAGCTTCATAAAGTGGTTAAGATTACATCTGTCTAATATGTTCGAATGTTAAGAAGAACAAAGAAAACAAAAGTGTTGAACTGAGAAGAACTGAGTCAAAGGCTCATCTGTTTTTCCATTTGACATATGATCTCAGTAAATCAGAAATGATTCTAAAGGATTGATTTTTTTAATGAGACACAAAGACATGTATTAAAAATAAAATTGATCGACGAAACAAGTAGAATTCTCTATTTTAATCAATTCATTTTCAAATTTAATCCATTTTAATTCTAAAACAACATCAACAGTTTTGTACAAGTCATATTTCAACACTTCAGCTTAAAATTATTCCTGAATCAATATTAGATCCTTTGATCTTTTATTTTGTTCTCACATCAACGGAATTCTTTTTTCCCTTGGCGGAAATTAAGGTGTTTCCAATTTTTTTTTAGCGGTCCCTATGTTATAGCTTTGCCTGTAAAACATAGGTGACCGCTCTTGGTTTTATGTCTACTGGATGTGATCTGTCATACTCTGTAGTGGCCAAACGGTTAGAGATATTAGAATGAAACTTCACCATTGTGTTCAACATCAAAAAGTAGGTGAACGCGTCAAAAAAAATCAGACCTCTAGGATCACTCCCTGACCAAGTGGGGGGGGGGGGGTCAAAAGTGTTTTTGTGCTTTCCGGATGTCACACTCTGTAGTGGCCAAACGGTTAGAGATATTCGAATGAAACCTTCACCATTGTGTTCAGCATCAAAAAGTAGGTGATCACGTAAAACAAAATCAGACCTGTAGGACCACTCCCTGACCCCCTAGGCATGTTTTAGCGGCCCCTGTTACAGCTTGCCTGTAACAATGAAACTATCATTGATATTGTTTTAATTTCCTTAGTATTATAAATGTGATTGTTGCGAATGCAAAAGACGCCATTGTTGCGATTGTTGTGATTGAAATTGAAAAAAATGTCTCGACGTGCGGAAAAACGAGATGTTGATGCAAAGCGAGAAGCTTCACGCTTGCGTAAAGAACGGTCTCTAAACAAAAAATTTTGTTTATAAAATTGTGCATATTATGGGGCCGCTTTGTTTTTGACACTGTCTAAAAGCATTAATTACCTTGTTTTTTATTGAATTCCAAAAAAGAAAATTTTTTTTTTGCTCTCAAAATGTATTTCTTTATTTTCTTTACTTTATTTTCTTATATGATATACCAAATTGATAATGGATAGGTTGTAATTTCAATCTTTTCAGTAGCCGATATTTGTAATATTTCTGCAGTTTTCAATAGTTTGTTGATTATTTAATTTGGTTTATTTTCAAAAATCAAATGCTTTCAATTCAATAAATTTAAACAGCTATCTGGTTAATCATATTTCAGATTTCTTGACTACCAGAAAACTAATGTTTTTAAATCTTGTTCCAAAACAATAGGTCTTTTGTAATTTCTATTTTTCCAGATCACCAATTAGAAAATATCAGATTTTTTTTTGTATTTATGATATTTATTAATTTTACGCCAATATTCCATAGAAGGAATTAATTCGACGAATACAAGTAAAGCAAAAGGTTTTTGGTTAAGTATTTTTTTTTAAATTTCGTAGAAGTTTAACATAGAACCATTACCGACTGAAACGAGACTCTTATATTTGTTTGATAGAATACGGAATGTTCAATTGCTGCTTTTCTACTTGGAAAGTTTCCATCATGCTGTGAATTTCTTAGGATTTGAATGGAAAACACTGAAGAGGAGTTTAATTCTTTTTAATTCCTCTCCAATTCAGAATAATATGTTTATGTAGCTAAGAGAAAAATATCCGTTTATAAAATAGATTCAAAGTTGAATACTTTCTTGAAAACTTGTTAAATTGCTGAAAATACAGAAGACTTCACAATTCCCCAATACAAAGATTTTTTAATAAGAGTTATACAGATGCAACATGTTTTTAATATTTTTATTATTATTACGCGTACTGTTAAAAACAGTTTAGATTCTATGCTTATAAAAAAATGAATTGTTTTAAGCAATTTTGAAGTCGAATCGAATCGATTTTCTTTATTTTCGGTATTAATATTTAAACAAAAATAATAAATATTTCAGTATTAAAACCATTACAACCAAATAGTTTTTTATTGTTTTGTTTTTTTAATCCTTCGCTAAAAAAAAAAAATTGCAAAAGAATCTCAACCCGTCTTGAAATTGGTAAATAATTCTCAGTTCAACAATTTTCTTATAATTAATAGAATAAAAGAACTGTTTGATGCAAATATTAATACACTTAACTCAGAATCGTAATAATGCAGATTTATGAAGAAATTACACCTTTTCCCTGTATTTATGAGGAAATTTGGGAAGAAACGTGATTGTCCAAAACGTAAAATAAAATCCACCCTTTCTTCAATTCCCAAAGATCAAGATCAGTAATGTTTTGTTCTATAACTTCTTCAATGAAATATTTACTCCAATTCAAGCACAAAGACGAATCTAATTCCAGTCTGTATTTACAAGTGGCAGAGAGGTCAATAAGGCAACGATGATTATGTGCGTGACTCGTGTAGTTACAAGACCCCAACAAACATCGATTTTGTTTGGTGACAAGTGGATAAGTCACAGTGGAATTGAATGTCATCTGCAATGGATGGAATAAACTAAAGCTGCTTTTCGATTTCATCGTATTTCGTGATAAACTTCGGAATTTGGGATTTTTGTTTTAGACATTAATGATGCAAATAAATAAATAAAAAAAAATTACTATGAAAAATTTTTTTGTTGACATTAATCTCTTGAGAAACCCAACGATTTAACTGTAACTGACTCTATCACTGAATTTCAATTATATAGTGCAGAAGTTTTCGAGCATTCTTATAATGCATTAGATTTTTATAAACACTTTATTCTTGTGTTTTGTTAATTGGAGAAGTTGTGACAGATTTACAGTGCTAGACAAAGTATAAGACCGACCTCACATTCGATGTATTTTTATAGAAAAATATTCTCCTTTTTTCTAGCAATGTAGAGAAAGCAATACAATTTCCATCTCTAAATGAGGTCCTAGGGTTCACTCAGTCCTGTGTAAACTGAGGACCAGGATTGTTTCCTGAGGGTTAAAGGAGAGAGCTTTAGGCTCTCAACCATCCATTCTCAACTGGTGGATAAAACATCGGAGCCTATACCTCCTACACACACTTGAGCCATCAAAGGTTTTTAATAGGAAACACCTACAGTTATATATTGTTATTAATTATTCTAACCAAGTATCAAAAGGAAACTTTTACCTTCTGACTTTTTAAGCACTAAAACTAAAAAAATAAATAAAAATATTTTAAACAAAGATGTGGAATGAGTTCTTACAGGATCTCTTAACTAATCCAAACGCCATTTAATAAAGAACTCAATTTCATTGAAGATATATTCGAGAATATCTGCATTGACATTCATTAGCTAGGATTAGTCAGGATGTAAGGGCACAGTAATGAAGGAAGACATTCAAAAATTAGCGAGAATTCCTAATTCATCCTTCATGTCGATCACAAAATGAATAAATCAAACATTATTCATATTTATTATTTGTAAGATGATTCTCAAACCTCTATGGTAACTTCATCTCAAACTGAAGATGATCACATAAGAACTATAACAGTCATCTCCCTTTCTTACATAAGAACTAAAGGCTTCCTTCTTGTTCTTTGGTCTAAGGTTGTTTTACAGGCAAATTTCCTTCTCTTATTCAGAAACTTTCTTTTTAGTTTCAAATTCAACCAATTTTCCCATTACAATGAAAGCAAGCTTTGCGAATCCATTATCTAACTTCTAATCCACTGCGAAATTCTCAATGGTAATTGATTTACTGAAATGACTTGAGGTAATATAATTATAAATTAGAATATAGTCATTGACATCGATTTTCAACCCCCCCCCTTCCTTTAACTCCTAGAATATTAGTAAATTCAGAAATATGGACAAAAACATGATAAACTTAATAACAAACGGAAGAGAATGATAAGGCAAATAAATATATTAATATATAGATAAATAACATTTAGTTAAGAAATATTATCAAAGACAAATGATTGTTTCTATTGTATACGATTCTTTTACTTCTATTTTTGCTGCTACAGGAATGAACGAAAAAAATTAAAACGTTTAAAAAAATACCTTAGAAAACTAGGTGATACGTAGATCATAATCTTTTAAGAAAGTTTCAACTTTGATCCCAGACGGATGGACAATTTTTAGCCCCTACCCTCTATTGGTCTGATATTTAGAAAATGAATTGCGATCTATGTATAATAACACACAGGGCTTTAGAGGAATAGTTTTATGTACTTCTACTTAATAATTGCTTCTTAATATTTTACGTTGTACTTTTTTTTCCGACTCATCTTAAGGTATTTACAAAAATTAGACCAAACGTACAATATCCATTGGTAGTTACTATGACGCTAGAAACAGCAGTTAAAGGTACCAGTGTAATGACAAGGGAAAGATACAGTGTATATTCAAATTCATCAAATCTTAAGAAGAATAAAAAAAGAAAAAGTTAGTTGTAAATGTCATCTCTATTCTTTGACACACCATTTTTTTCAGCGTGTTTTATTGTTTTAATTAAACAGGAATTTACAACAGAAATTTCTAGAATTTGGTCTTACGAAATGCTTTCAATATTCAGTTAAGTGAGATGAAATTAAAATGAAATAATATTGATTTCCTTTTTCTTAACAACATTTTGTTGAATAAAATAATAAAATTGAATCCCCCCCCCCCCCCCCCAAAAAAAAAATTGGACTCACGGAATGCTTTCCAAATACAAATTCATGGAGATTTCTTTCTTTCATTTTTTTTAATTACAGCGGGATTTAAACAAACAATGAAACCTAATAGAAAGTTAATATTAACACGTTGTTCGTAAAATATTTCAACATTTTTCACTTCCTGTAAAAATTATATTATTCTTCATTTCCTTGTAGAATCTCTTAATATACCCAATATTTAACCTCAGAACGATTTCCGAATATTTTCAGATAAAGTTCAGAAATCGTTCTGAATAAAATATTGTATATATTATAAAAGAGGTTGTACAAGGAAATGAAGACTAACACGTTGTGTCAGTTGAATCTACATTATTCAAAGGCCAATTAAGAATTCTATATTGTTAATTCTGAAATGATAGTTTCTCTTTCACTAATCCATCTTAGGTAATGTACGCATGGGGTTTCAAATAGGACTTAAAGCAATTTCAAAGACTCAATCGAATTAACTTGAGATGTTGATGTCATCTCCATACTTAAGGGATTTTAATTGTTAGTTTTTCAGGTATGGATTTCCAATTCATATACTTATTTGTTAAAATCTGATTTAAAAAAATCATATTTAGATCCTCCATTCAGTGATTTTTTTTGTACAATTGTTCTACAATGCCTTCGTAAACACTGGCGTTTTTAAAATAACTTCTTTGTTATTCGTTTCTATTTTAGTCGACTTTTTTTTTTTTAATCTTCTACGGAAACAACGGAAATCAGTTTCTTCATCGATTACATTAATAAAGAAAATAAAAGTAAAAAAAGGCTTAGCTTGAGAAAGAAAACATTAAATACATCAATTCTCCATGTAAGTAATCAACAACAGGACTTCAAGATTGAGGTTTCGACCTTATTAATACTCAAACAGCCATTTGATGAAGAGTTATGGTGTAAGAAGTTATGGATTTCACTCTCCTACGTCACCCAAACCCAAACAAGGAAAAGAAAAGCAAATTTACTATCATTCACTATAGGATCCTGGACAGGAAACTCATTTGAATGAAACTGGGATAACTATTATTCTTGATGTGAAAAAGTTATCTTCAGTTTTAGTCTAATTTTCATGCAGACATTTGTCAAGATGTAAACTTAAGAGATCAGAGAAGTTTGTAAAAATAATTTCTCATAGATTGCTAGCATCCGTCATAACTTCAATTAACATCGATTTTGTACTTGTACATTTTTTTTAGAAATTAAAGATAGCATGCATTTGCTGGTAAAAAAAAGAAAAATCCTCTTGTCAAATCCCAGCTATCAATGCTGAAGAAGTTAAAGAAACAATTGCTGTGGATAATATCAGGCTCTAACTTATTCAAAAATGAAGTAATCGTGGGTTTTAAGAAACAAAACTAGCAAACCTATCATCAGCTGGCTTTTATTTTTAGTTTTTATACAGATGATATAATTATAAATTAGGATCTAAAAAATGTATCAACAATAATTAAAATGTTAATCTTCAACATTTCCACATAAAAATAAATGTAAAAAACAATACATTTACCGTATACGCTCCAATAGAGGCCCCCGGCGTTTATTTGCAAAACTAGCCTCGGCTCCCGGCGCTTAATAGAGACCGGCTGCTATTAAAGGCCGGCCATTATTAACAAAAAGCTTCAGAACGCAATATTTTTACACATAAATACCGACTAACATTACAAACAGCTACTTTATTTTCCGCTTTCTGCTTGCACCTTTGTCCACTTTCGCAGACACAAGATTATCATATTGTTTCTTCCACTTTCTGATTCTTTTCGGATCAACACCATAATGACGAGCGGCCGCCTCACTGGAAGTTTCTTTCGCGTATTCCACCGCGCGAATCTTAAAGGCAATGTCAAATGACCGTTTCGTTGGCATTTTGTAAGGCAATGTATCGTAAGGTATTACGCACGACTATAAAGATACGGACGCTTACACTAGTACGGGTAGGCAAATATCAAAGACCCGGCTACTATTAGAGACCGGCTACTATTTGGCCGTGTCCCCTCTGTAGCCCTGCGCTTATTAGAGACCGGCCACAATAAGAGCCTCGGCGTTTATTGGAGCATATACGGTATTAACTAAGCGAATTTTCGAAAAGATAAAACTTCTCTTCTTTCTCAAGCATACAAATAATAATAAGAAACGTTATGAAAATAAAATAAATGGAGGAAGACGTGATAATACTTAATTATGCAATTCTTCAAATTTCACTGTATTATTACAACTTGATGATAAATTTATTAATTCCTTAGCCATCTCAATTATAAATTATTCACTTTTATTCCTTCATTCCTATTAATATTCTTGTCTTTGGTATTTCTAATATATAGGATTTCTATTATTTTCCTTATTTTATTGTCTTTTTCGATGCACAGAATTTTGACTTCATTATTGATACAGTGCGTTTTTTGTACATAATGCTCAGCAAATTCAGATTTATCTATTAATTTAATTTATCTATTAATGAAAAGAAAAAATTATTTATTCCTTACCTTAATAAGAATAGTGTAAAAATACAAAAAAAAATTGTAAATATTTTAGCGTTGATATTGGTTTCTATTATAATAATAAAATAAAGAATATTCTGTGTAATAAAATAAATATTAGTCACAAAAAAAGGTGAAATGGGAGCCAGATACAAAATAGAATGTAAGAACTGTGATGAATTCTATCTAGGAGAAAGTATAAGGACTATAAGGGAAAGAGCTTTGGAACATGGTTATTATATAAAAAATAAATTACTAGATAAATCTGAATTTGCGGAGCATTGTGTACAAAAAAAGCACTGTATCAATAATGAAGTCAAAAGTCTGTGCATCGAAAAAGACAATAAAAATAAGGAAAATAATAGAAAGCTTATATATTAGAAATACCAAAGACAAGAATAGTAATAGGAATGAAGGAATAGAAGTGAATAAATTTATAGTTGAGATGGCTAAGGAATTAATAAATTTATCTTCAAGTTGTAATAATACAGTAAAATTAGAATTAGCATGTTAACATAATTAAGTATTATATATGTAATTGTTGATACAATATGTTAATGTGGATGTCATGTCTTCCTCCATCTATTTTGTTTTCGTAACGATTGTTATTATTTATATTATTCGCTTGAAAAAGAAGAGAAGTTTTATCTCTTCGAAAATTTGCTTGAAGACAAAATCGCTTAGTTAAAAAACGTATTGTTTTTTACATTTATTTTTTTGTGGAAATGTTGAAGATTAATAGGAATAGAATTTCTAAAAGAGGAGAACTTAAGAAGATTTATAATAATTAAAATATTATTGTTAAGACAATTATTATTGTTAAGACAATATTCCATTTATGGGCAGCGAAAGTGGTTATTCTTTTCAAAATTTCATTGTTCAATTCTTTAGTTAAATAATTCCTTCCGCTTTGATTTCATTCCTTTTCCTTTTTATGTATTGGATCTCATCAAGGGCGAATATAAGGGGGGGGGGGAGGCCCGAGGGGGCCCGGGATAATGAATATAAAGAAAAAACTAAGTAAATAGGTTAGAAGAAAGAGGATAAAATAGGATTTTCCTTTTATATTTATTATTTTGAAGGGCCCGCTCCCCCCCCCCCCCCCATTTTTTTTGTTTGCCTTTTTTTTTTTTTTTTTTAAATTTCAACTTTAAATTAATTTTGGCCTCCCCCCCCCCAAAAAAAAATATATTCTATATTCCTCACTGGATCTCATTAACATATTCCACTCCGGGTATTCATAGCATTTAGGTGAAAGTTGTGGCAATTTCGTGAATGAAGAAGTACTATCATCAAAAGATGTTATTTGCAAATAGGAAGTCAATTCTGAACAAGAAAATAAGATAATAAAAAGATTCGTCAATCCCAGTGATAAATTTCTCTACAACAGAATATCTCATGTTTATTTCCTAATAAATGATATAAGAGTGAAAATTAGTTTAAATTAGATGAAGACTTGAATACACGTTCACACAACAGGATCCAGCGCTAGATTAAGAGAAGTTGTTGTGATAGAGGTCAATCATTATCATAATTATGTTGTTAATAGTAAGCATTTACTTTACAGCTTAAATTTCATATGATCAATTAAATCAATATTCCACTTCATCAGTTTTACGGATGTGTGGATTTAAATTAAACGAAAAGCCTTTCACAGAATAAATGTAAAAAACACAGAATTATACAAAATTAAGGATTTAATTTTTAAGAATTTATTCTATCTAATAGAAGAGTCTATTAAAACAATTTTAAGTTTGTCATATCCTCAAAAATGTTGCGTATTTTTTAAGAATTATACTATGCATTTTTATAACTTAATATAGGATTATTAAAATATGATTAAGAATATTTAAATTGAAAACAAAATATTAATGTAGTAGAAATACATTCAGTAAATTCAGCACTAAAGTATTTCTCTTTTCTTTTATAAATATTAACGATAATTCCTAGTTTTTTTTTTTATAAATAAAAATATTAGAACTGCAGCATTAAATGCATTTAGTGGATCTCTAGCCTAATTGAACGAAGTCACTTTGTATGATAACTAATTGAGCAACCCATGACGTCAATGGTTTTAAGGACGTAAATAATTAACTGAGTGAAATGGGTTCACGCAAACAGCATTTATCAACCCGCTGAGGACCTCTAGTGGTTGGAAGTCCAAATACAAATTCCTCCGAATCCCGTTAGTTGGCGCCATTGGTCAGACAATCTCACGACAAAAGGTCTGAATAACTGATGTTCGATTTAAAGGAAACGAAAGACAAGACTAACATGACTGAAAAAGAGATTACTAATAAAATACAACTACAAAATTTATAATCTATATTTATAAGATTTTGTATTGTTAATCTATATTAATAAGATTAATATTTTACAGGATTGAGATGCTACCATTTGATATAAAAAAAAAAGTGATCAATAAGAATAAATACTTAAAAAATTTTTGACAATAAAGGGACAGTAAAAATCAATGTTCGTTCCGACATTTATTGATGCAATGGAGATGTTTGTAGTTGAGCTTGGTTTAAAATTTCATGCAGGAAATTTCTGGACTCTCTACTTTAAAAAAATTGTACTTAGCCACTGGCAAAAATGCAATAAGTTATTTAATATAGAAAATGGATGTTTATAAAGAAAACTAATGATATGTTGACTCCCATCTGGCGTTTCAGTGATAGTTTGAGTAGAGACGTGTCTGTGCCTTGTAGTTTGGATTCATTTCCTCCTAATAAACAGCAGTCTTTAGTGATAATAGAAAATACAAACACTTCAAAAAAGATAGCAGAAAAGTTGCTTTATAATAAAGTAGACTAAGAAAAGAAAAGAAAAAAAAAAACAACAAATCAAATCGTATCAGAAACACAAGAGGGGTATCCCACTAGGGCCCATGGGGTCGCTGGAGGTAAGGCGCCCAACGTTTCATTGACCTCGGGACTGAGATGAGGTCGGGTGGGAAGACTGAAGATAACAGAAGGAAAAATGTATTTTGTAGAATTATATCTTAAAATAACGACTGAAACTTAATAGAAATATCTTCTGATTAATAAAACTTCAACTCTTTATTCATTTCAAATCTATACTTAAATAAAAATTATAAAATCATATTTTCAAGAAACTGAAATAGAACACAAACTTAAAACACAAAATATGATAATATTCAACATGCAAAAATACCAACATGTCTATTTATATTCTAATTATACTGTAACAAAAGAATTTTTTAGCGCAAAGAAATTAAAAGTTGTAAATATAAGAGAAAAATGATTAATCGCAAAGGAAAGCATCTAAAATTGAAAACTAATAAATTCATTTACCGTATATTTCGGCAGATAAGACGATAGTTGAATCATTAACAAAGGCCCCCAAAATCCGGGGTCATCTTATACGACAGATACAAAAAATAAGATTGAAATTTATATAAATTAAAATCATTATAAAATAAAACAAAACACTCACTTCAAACCAATGTATTTAAAAGCACGTGCTTCTATGTGTTTCTACGTCACTATTCACACGATTCACAGGTTCCTTTTTCCTTTCCATTCCTGACCTGTGACGCGTTCTGCTCATGCGCAGTAGCGTTTAATGGCCGGCGTGCCTACTGGAAAGCGACTTGAAAGGAATAGCCGGGCTTTGCTACCGTGGGATTCTGCATACGCTATACAGTATTATTATCAAAATGATGATCGCTGATTTAAACTGAATTCATAGGCCGTTGATAGTTTGGGGGTCGTCTTTTAGGGCAGATATATGCTTAAATTATAAAAATTTGACGAAAATTTACACCTCGTCTTATCTGAAGGTCGTCTTATCTGCCGAAATATACGGTAACTTATCAATATTGTCGTTGAACATTATAAATAAAACACTTTTTTTTTTAAGATACGGCAGCTTTCATTGTTTTATAAGCTACCGTAACTTAAAAAAAATATTTATAATCCTCAACGACAATATTGGTAAGTTAAATGAAAACAATTAAAATATTTCACGATATTAAGCACAGTAAGACTATTAATTTATAGTTCTGAATATGCAGGCCACATCCAGGGTGTCTGAGACCACCCCGTTTAAAAGGAGGAGAAATTGGGTTTTATAGGAAATTACGAAAATATTGATAATTAATGGAAGTATGTTCTATCGACTGATGAATATTTATAACCTCTGGTAAAAACCGGAAGTGAACGAACCAGACCTGCACTTTGTGTTATTAAATGGAAGGACTTAAACGTAAAAAAAGACCATTGTTACAAACAAAACGTTTGTTATAAGCATTTTGTTTGAAAATGCCTTCATTAACCAAGAAATCATTTTGAAAATACGATAAAAAACAAATAACATTGCTCGGTTGCTGGGTATTTGAGTTGTGTTTATTGCAGCGTAATTTTAAAAGGTGTTGATAATAATGAATTGATTTGTTTAGTTTCAGAGAAAAATTCTTAGTCTTTTTTGCATAATAGTACTTTAGTGTGCAAGGCACAGCAAGTTATAGTAACAGTGTGTCAGCGTAACGTGAATTCTGTTTCGTTAAGCGATATGTTCAAACTGAGTATCATTTTCTGCTACATTGCTTCACGGTTCGTCCGACTACAAGAGAAGAGATGATAGAATTAGTGAAACACGGCAATCGATGATGCTGAAATATTTCGAGCAACTACTCGAAAATCAAGTGTTTTATTCTTTCCCAAACATAATAATCAAGGCCATTCAGGTAAGGTGATCGGGGTGGATAATGAATTGGACCACATTTACCTATCAACCTATTGGCAAACAGTGTTTATACTGCACGAGCATCTCTTGATGTATGTGACGGGTACCAAATCCTGTAGGAACCACATTTTCAACTGTGTCTCCTTGTTCGATTAATTCCCAAACTATTCGTGTAATAATGAAAATGTTTCGAACACGTTGTTCTAAACACACATACATAACATGTTCTTCACGCGACACAACACGTGGAAGCAACGTGTGATGTATTTTCTGTGACTTCCACACTGCAGTACTGTTAAGCAAATAAAAAAAAAAACAAGAATTTTTCTCTGAAACTGTAAAGAAATTAATTGATTATCAACAACTGTTAAAATTACTCTGCAATAAACACCCAGCAACCTAGTGAAGGTTATTTGTTTTTTTAACATTCTTTCAAAATCATTTCATGGCCAAAGGGGGCATTTTCAGACAAAATGTTTACAACACAATGTAGGTCTAATTCGTTTATTTCCGGAAAATATCACTCGATAGAGCATACTTCCATTAATTATCAATATTTTCATTATTTTTCTATATAACCCATTTCTTCTCCTTTTATACGGGGTGGACGGATGGTCTCAGACACCCTGTAAATGCGAACGCCCCACATGTCATACCGCAAGTGACATGCGCTATGCAGCTATAAACAGTATTAGTAATGTTGTTCACTAGGAAAAGATCTTTTTAGTGGAGTAGTAAAAAATCTTTTTAGTGGAGTAGTAAAAAATCTTTTTAGTGCAGTAGTAAAAAATCTTTTTAGTGCAGTAGTAAAAAATCTTTTTAGTGGAGTAGTATTTCCACTAATACGGAAGAGAAAGGAAAAATGATCTTAGTTTACGGTTTGTGTGTGAACAGTTTACAGAAGACTTCTGAAGCAACGAAAGTGTGTTGCACCAAGGGAAGGGTCGTGCCAGAAAGTCCGAATACATCAACGACAATCGTGAACATGTTTTCAACCAATGTATGGAATCACCATGCCGAAGACAACGGAGAACTACCTTAAAACAGGATTTGAACCGAGGGCCATTCCAAAAAATATTAAAAACATTGAATGTCTATTCGTATGTGATTTCGGTGGCCCAAAATTGCGAATCGGTGTTTATGGTGCAAGGCATTAGTATTGTGCCACAGTGCTCCCTTGCAATACAATATTTCAAAGATATACTTTGTGCGACTCTTCTGCAGAATAGACCAGAACGAAATACAATTAAGTTAAATTTTTTATTTGTTTTCACTGATTTCCTTAGTGGTGAATAAAAATCCTCAAATAAGGATTTCGTTATCTTAATTTTCACTCAATTCTCACTCCTTCTGTCTAGTTTCTTTTTTTTTCCCCTCTTTCTTTTGTATTGTAGCTACTAGAAATATTTTTGTCTTGCTTGCCATCTTGTAATTCAATTGTAGATTTCCCTCCACTTTCATAATATTCTACTTCTTGTGAAGAGGCAAAAGAAATTTAAAACAATTAAAGACACTTGTACTATTCCTTTGAAATTGTTACTCAGTAGTTTTACGTTTGCAGTCATTGTATCTGATGTAAAAGAATTAACAACATTCACAACTGAGACGGCTATTTTGGGCTTATGGTAGAAGATTCCATCATAGAAAGGAGTAGAATAACTAATTATTCAATCATATAACATGATATCAATATTGTTTAGAACAATAATCGTATAATAAATTAATTAGAGAAACTAATTTTTGATTTATCTTGAGAAATAAATCGTGTAATTTTACAAAACAACACATAACGGGGTGCTAATAATAATGAATTCTTGTACATGTTAGTTTTTATTTTATTTTAATAATAATCCATCCTGAGTCATTATTTATAATCACAATCAAAATAAAACAGAATCACTCTAAATGTTGCTTAGGAAAATCTACAATATTTGTAGTATACAGATGTAAAATATACAGTTTTCGACGTAATACAAAAAAAAAAAAGCAAAAACTTAAATCAGAACAATTTGCAGAGGAGCGACCTAAAAGGAATGGCACTTGCTTAATGCTCTACACTTAATAGATTTTGAACAAATGAAGAAATAATATTTTCTCTATCGAACGACAACATACTAAATGGTGAAGCCTTTGGAAAAAGACAAGAACTTTCTGAAACGATATAACGTAATCACCAAAAAGGATGCTGTACTTTGTGTTCATTATTTTTGCATTTGAAATCATTCTGTTCTTTATGTGTGTATATTATTTCTGTACATTAAATGGAAATTAAAAGTTTTCTCCTTCCTCCCATCGCAAGCAAAATAGATCATTGCTTTCTTCAGATGTTCTGTATGAACGAACAGACCTTCTATTTTTTGTTTAATCCTTTTAATAAATTACGATCTTTCATTACTTAACTGTACAAAAGCAGAATCACTACAAATTTCCCTTTTTTTTAACTTAAGTCAAAATTGATCAGTTGTTTTTTTTTTTCCTTTAATGATTTTGAATAAAACAAAAAGTTATTATTTGTATCAAATCTTAGGATCAGTCAAAGTTTATCCCCAACTGTTTTTGCTTTTGAGTCTTCGAAGTAAGTCCTCTATTCTTTCGCATAAACAACTTTTCCTTTTATAGCTTTAGTAAAACTATAAAACTATTTCTTTTCTCTTGAATTTTAAAGAGTTCGTATGAAAACAATACCAACCAATTATAACGATTCTGGATTCTCAAATGATAAGCCAAAAAAAAAAAATGTTTCCATTGAGGATTTTCTAACTTTAATACCGGTACCATTTTTTTTTAATCGGGTTCTTCGAACTAGAAAAGGAAAAATTAATTTTTTTTTAATGAATAAATGAAAATAGAAAGTTTGTCTTCCATTTCATCCAATTTTGTTTTACTGTAATGTTATTCGAAGTTCACGGTAGTTTCTTCAATTTAATATATGAAATACGAACAATCATTAAAATATATCTTCGAATCTATTGGGTTCAAGGGGTTGCCATGACATCCAAGTAATTAATTAAATATTTCTGCACTAAGCTCTGCTTTTTAAACAAGTTTACTTTTTGAAGAACATTGTTGCAAAATAAATATAAACAATGTTGTTGTTAACTTCCGTCAAGTCGTCTTCGACCCCTGGTGACTCCATGAACAATGGATAGTAAGAGGGATTTAGATGCAAAGGTAATTAATCATCTGTATCAACTATTTTATTCATTCTATAGAGAAGAAAAACCTATAAAAAGAAGACAATTCTCATTAATGATCTCGAAAACTAATTAATTCGTCTACACTAAACTATTAGATTTAAACTTAATTGTTTAATGAAATTATCTAGATCCCATTAGATTTTGCAAAATTTAAATCTCTGTTAAAGGTCATTTTATGTAATGACTAAAACAAAACCAAAAACAAACAAAAAAATCCACTGATCCAAATCAAATTCTAAATTTCAAAGTGAAATGTATTGTCCGGCTCTGATTTAGGTATTTGGATATTTGGTTTCGGTATTTGTAATCCTTGTTTACTGATATTTCACAATAAGAGAAGAGCAATTTCTGTAACCTAAACATTAATTACGTATTTTATACCGGATTTTTAGAGTCTAATATCCTCTTTCTTACACAAACATCACTATGTAATTGTTCTAGAGAATTGTACAATTAAGTTTTGTTAAAATCAGGCCATGAACATTTAATAGACTAATGTCCTATTTTATATATTTTAAAAACAAAAGCCATTAGATTTATATTGAAAAATTAAGTTCTGTATTGATTATTTTTTGGATGATTACGTTCCCATTATTAAGGAGAAAATAAAAACTAAGCAAAAAAAGAATTCCTGTGTATTAGGAATTTCTTTAACATTATATTCAGGTAGCTTAAGTTTGCAATATTATTTTTTTATTTATAAAATACATTTTTTATACTTATAAAATAAATTAATGAAATAAATGCATTGGCCAAAATGTATGTATTTATTGGTCGTTTATTGTTTTACGACCAAATAAGGCAAATGCATAAGATGCAAGAACACAACTCAGCAAGATTCCAGAGAATGAAATAGCATCATTGGTTGTTTTTAAGCATCCCGTTAGATGGCGCAATGAGTCCATACAGTGATCTTGGGTTTTGTTGGCTTTATTGTAGGAAACTGAAAACAAATTTTCAAATGTACTGCTTTTAAAATTTGTAAAATCAATTTCTTACTAAAGCCAATCAAAAACGTAGACATTGTTATTAAAATATTGAAACAACTTAAAGCCTTCTCTAGGGTTGAAACTTAAAGTAACGTTTTAAGAATGCTTTTTTTTTCTCAAAGAAAAATCAAGAATAAAATAAGAAACAAAATAAACAACAGAAATGAAAATTTCTTTTCAAATTCTAAAATCCGCTGAATATAAAAAGCACAAATTTTCTATCTTCTGAAAAAAAATCCAACTAAGTTGTCCAAACAATTTAATTTCAATCATATCCCCCAAACAAGTACTAATTTAATGGACAGAATAACTATTAAGATAATACGATAAAACTCCAAAGTTTAGGTTCTAATGCTTTTCTATGGGGATTTTTGTCACCTTCTCAACAAAGGACCAATCTTGGAAAATATCTCAAATATGAAAGTTACATCATCTGTAGTGGTTCAATTTGATTGGACGTTTCCAGAAGATCCTTGTAGCAATCCAAAAATTACATAGACCTACAGTGGTTTTAATGCCGGGGTATTTAGAGCTGATTTTTAAGTATAATTGAGGTACTGAATCCAAATATAGCATTAGTTTTTCATTAGCAACTCTAGTTTCTGAGATATAAAAATGTCGTGACTTATCTTATGATACTTTAACATGCGGATGTGTGAGTGTGTGTGTGTGTGTGTGTGTGTGTGTGTGTGTGTATTGTTTTTCTAATAAAAACTATAGAAATCTAAAGTCTTTATATATTTTCTAGAGCACTTTAAAGCAATGAAAACCATATACAAAATTACAGTAGCACTTTACTAAGTACAGTTACACTTAGTTTTGAAGAAAAGAAAAATCACTGATCAAAGAAAAGTCAGTTAACACTTCGGAAGCTTCTTTTGCGTGACATACTTGAATGTATTTTGTTTGAAACAGTTTCTTTTGAGGTGCCAGCAGTAATCTGCCATCATGTGGGATCCCATCTTCCTTGATAGTGGTCAATACTTTATAAATATCAATAGTTGAAACAACTACTCGTAGGTTATGCTGAATCTAAAAAAGTAGAGCTGATAGAGAAAAACTGATTTCGGTTTTAGATTATAGTTAAAATATATAGTTAAAAATCAGTTCAAAGAGCCTAGGCACCCAAAAAAATTTTTTTATAGACCTGTGTTATTAATAAAACACACACAGACAGACTGATTTTATGAACCTTTTCTAGGGAAGTAGGCTAAAAAAATGAACCAAAACTTTATGAAAATAAACATTTAGAAATGAATTCTAAGCAACTTTATTTTTTTTTCATCTACAAATTGTATTGTTCATTTTATACTTTCTTATACAACGTAAATTCTTTAATATAGTTTGTAAAACGACCACAGTTGATTGGTTGACAGAATTAATACAACGGATAAAGATTCACTGATTATGACTGTTTATGATGTTTTTATTGAAAAATCAATTTCCTAATAAAGTCAATCAAAAACTTAGACATTGTCATTAAATGTTGAAAAAACTTAAAGGACTATTTTAAGGTTGAAACTTAAAGAAACGTTTTTAGAAACAATGATTAATTTTAGTCTCATGACATAATTGATAAAAATACGAAAACAATTTTAACTATGAGGAAAGTTTTATTTTCTACTACTGCTGTCATTTTTACGATATCTTTACAATGTTTTGGAATTGTGATAGTACAAAATAGGTTTTAATACTGCTGTGGATCCTATCTTGATCAAATTCAACAGATTAGCTTTCTTGGGTCAGGGAATCTAATAAAAAGTAATCAGCTCTCCAAATAAGTCCCCAATCGAGAAGGGACTAGAGTACAAATCATTTTACCTGTTCGATAATGTTATAATATCTACTGAATGATTAATATAACACAACTTAAAACTCAACAGATAAAACAATAGTGACAGCAATTAACGATGAACAGGCTTTTTCCTTTGTTACTCTATGTGTTTAATTGTATTTTGTGTTGTTATTAGAACCATAAAATAAACTGTGATAAAAGAAAGGACGTCAACCTAAGGAAAAACAAGAAGAAAAAATAAAACAAACTAAAAATAGAAATGAAAGTTTATTACACCATAGAATTGAAAAGGTGATAAATTCGTTTCCATAAAATCATAGAAATAAACAATAAAAACATCCATTGTTAACTATTTTCAAATGCAATGTAATGACTTCCAAATCAAACGTTGCAATTTTGCTGAGTCACTTATTTTTCAATACTGTGTGTTTTGTTACCACTCAGCACACTGATGTGTATTGTTTAGTTATATTTTTGTTTTTGTATCCTTCTTGTTGTTGTTGTTGTCCATAAAATTGAACGTTTCTTTTACGTAAATGTTAAATGTTTAACTACTTATTCCCAGACACCTAACAGGTTTATGGGCCACTACGCTTCCACTGTGCTGTGCATTAAAATTGACCTTTCTAAAAGATAATTCCCTTCGAATTATAGCCTTAACCGTTAATGATGATCATCTTCATTACATTATGGATATTGCTTGTCCTAAAATGGTCTGGGGAAAGTTAAAAGGCACAGTTCAACCTTAAACTAGAAGTAAAGTAGTTCAAAAATTTGCAAACGACTGGTCCGTATTAAATATGAAGAACGTTCTAGAATGACAGATTACACTAGCCTGCGAAAAAAAAAAATTTTTCTCCGGCAAAAGGTTGAAGAGCTGATTTACCCTAATTTAGGTGTGCTGAGTTCAAATATGTAAACCGTTTTTGCCTATCACGTACAGTTTTTTTGCTATTTGAAATCCAAATTTTACACATTGCTGTAATTTCGATAGAAATCACCATAATAGAGAATATATGTAATTTTAATGGGACATGATTAAATTGCAACGAATATATAAAAAAGTAACATGTTCATTGCTAGAATGTATGAATCTCACTTCAAGAACACTATTGTTTGCTGCACTTTGATGTGAATGAACGCTGTGTTGATTTGCGTTTGTGTTCCTCAGTAGTGACAGAGGTACCGAAAGCAGGGACTACTTCTATCAAAACTCTTCACGTACTGTTTCATAATTCCCAATTTAATATGTAAAGGGGGCAATAACATACTTTGAGGATCAATTAATGGACGATTTACAATGTTTTTTTCTCCAGACACGAACTGTTTCCTCTTGGGCCACTCAGACACTAACCAGTGACGATCCCTGTCCCGAGAGTCCCACTCACACAGAAAACACGGAACTTTGTATATCCTCCTTGCTGCCCTAATATGATACCGCACACTTTTAAATCACAGCACAGTAACCATCTGTGTTCATTGTAGTTCAGTTTCTGCAACACCGTTGATAAATTGTGATAGTTTTCACGAAGAGATGTTGAATGGGCGACTGGCACTGAAGCAAGTTTATTTCCATTGTGCAGAAGAACACCTTTGAAACTTCTTTTACTGGCATCAATAAATAGATGTCAGTCCTTTGCTTGGTAAATAGTTCCAAGACGACGAATTAATTCACAGCAAAACACAAGTTCGTCTTCGTGAACAAAAAACTGCCGGAATTCTTCCTCCCGATTTCTGTAATAATATGAATTTGTCCCAGGAAGTAAAAGATTTCTCTCTTTAAATCTTGATCCTAAAAGTTCTCTCTTTTCTTTTGTGAGGCCTAGGTCACGCACCAAATAATTTTGTCACACTGATTAAAAAGATGTGGAATTTTATCCTCAACATCCGGTAGAAAGGTAGCATCATCACCATCCTCCGCACTTGAAGATGACGAAGACACACTCTATGGTAACTGTTTTGGTGGTTTTGGGACAGGAATATCGGGTCCATGTGGTACGGGGGTTATGGCAGATGGAAGGAAGGGATACACAATGTGCTTTTTGTTTTTCATATTGAATCCGGACACTTTACATACACAAAAATAACAGTCGTCAAAGTGATTTGTTTGTTCCCGCCAAACCATTGGGATTCCGAATGGCATTGATGGCAACAACCCTTTGTACCATTGCCGCAGGTTTTCTACACAATATGGGGTGCGAAATTCTTGTCCTGATCACCTAACTTCATGTTAAAATATCCCAAGTACAGGCTTTTTGTAAATGGTGTTATATTTCGCTTCTGGCCTTTACTTGTATATTGGTCATATATATAACAGAAAGAGTTGGGATTGTTCACACATTTTCACCTCCCAACATCTCTGCCACTTGCCATTTTAACACAAACTACCTCACTTATTCTCTCAATCGACTTCAAGTGCACGTTGAAACATATAGACAAAGGCATGCCACACGTTCTCAGACTCTCCTCTCAGACTACGGAGGAACGCGATCTTCGCATTTTTACCTTGTCTGACACTGCGCATGCGCGAACTATAACTGTTCTATTTGTTGTTCCGGTAATCCTGTATGATTACCTACTTCCCTCCAAAACAGAGCTCATACAATATTTTCTCTCAGACATGTCCATACCTGCATTCCATACAATCAAGCCAAACCTCATTTACAATAATGAAGCTCAATTAGCATACACATGAGACGGATTTACGACAAATCTGTACGTGATACGAAACAACTGGTATTTTTTTTTACATAAGGACGCTAAATGTAACGTATATCACATACAATTACTTTTGCCGGAAAATCTTCGCAGGCCAGTGTTATTTGTATTCAGTGACTACCTTAATTACAGAATTACTTAAAGCAGAAGGTGAACGACCTTCAGATGCAGTCCTCCTCCCCAAATCATTTTAGCGGGATTATCGGATATTTTGCCCTGTTAGCAATAATTATGGACACTGTTCCAGATGTAGATTATAATTTAGACAAAGTGGAGTCAATGCTTGTGGGTGAAGCAGACAGAGTTGAGAAACTGCATAAGACTACTTTGAACCAAGTGGGATAAACTTGATATGAAGAGACAGGAACAAGAATCAGAAAAGGACAAAAGTAATAGTGGAAATTCGAGTCAAGGGAAAGATAGAGAAGGTTTCGAAGACATCCAGTTTAGTTTTGCTAAAATCGATGTCTTCGAAAAGCGAGATCAAGTTTCCTGTTTTAAATGTGGAAAACAAGGACATGCGGAGAGTGGATACAACCAGAAGAGTTCATCGAAAGTCATGTTTCAGAAGCTACTTCTCTAAATACTGCGATAAAGGAAGACATTTCTTCTAAAGATGAAAGATTCTACATAGAGCTACTAATCACATGACTTATGAACTATAAGATTTGCATGAATACTGTCCGATGAGACACCCCTCGACACTTCTGCGCAGAAGAAGGCGAATCCATTCCCATAAAAGGGTAGTCAATCCATACAGCAGGATGTTTGATCCGTCTTGTTTGTGTATTTGATAATTAGCTTTAATTTTGTGAACATCCTAGTTTTTAAAATCCTAACTATTTTGCTTAATAAAAACATAAAAATATACAAATGAAAACATACGAAATCGTAATTTCCTATTCCCTTCTCTCCTTAAAAATCAGTGCTTTTTTTGGCACTTTGCCAAATAGGAATCTCGTATCTGTGGTCGGATGCTGCACAGCTTTACACGATATTAATGTATCTCTAGCCACTGAAGCAGCTGATAAAGTCAAGGGTAAAGGTAAAGTTTACTTGAAGTGCGGTGAGTCACACTACTATTTGTTTAATTGATACATATTACCTGGCATAAGTTATATTTGGTTGCACATGCTCTTAAAATGGTGTGAGTTTTAAATTTGAGTCAGAGAGACACTTGTGTAAAGCTTTAAGAGATGGAAAATTAGTTTTCATGGGAGCGAAAGGTTAGTTCTTAGGAAACCTAAGAACTCCTTTTTAATGTCAAAGATTAATGATTAATCATGAACAATATAATGATTAATGAATGCAATATGAAGTCTGATAATCTTTAGTAATGTTCATATTGCATTCATTAATCGTTATATTGTTCTTGACTACATTAAAAGAAAATATTTGGCATTCGTGCTTAGTTTATTCATCAAATAAAGTTTTAAAAACATTGTGAAAATAATTTGATAGATGATAAGTTTAACTTTTCTGATGATTTTTCATGTATAAGTTGACTTCTTTGAAAAACGTCTTTCAAATCATTTAGCAACATTCACATTTTCAGAACTGAAAAATTGTTGTATTTGGTTCATGGCGACATTTGTGATCTAATGTTAGTGTCTACGAATGCTTGGAATTGTTATTGTATTAGTTTTGTTGATGAGAAATCTCGCTATGCAACAACCTATTGTATAAGAAATAAGTCAGATGCAATAGACTACTCTTCACAGCAACTGCAGAAGCGAAAACGATTAAATTAAAGTTTCTTGGAACAGATAATGGAGGTGAATATTTTAATACAAGCTTTGAGAAACATCTTTCAGAATAGAAGACACATGAACAAAGACCACTGTACACTCTACAGATGAATGCTGTTGCGGAGCTTTATAAACGAACAATCGTTGATAAGGCATGTATTATGCTCGGGAAGTTGACAAAAATCCTTCTAGGGAGAAGTCGTGGTGACAGCTACATCACCTACAGTATAAACTTGACTATGGTACACCTCGGTATGGGACAACTCGTCGCGAAGGTTTTCAGTTTGAACAATGAAATAAAACAACAGCATTGACAGAAAACTTATTTACATATTTATTACGCATCTATAATAATTAGCGGGAAATACATTAATTGCTACTGAACCATTTCGTAATTATGAGTTATTTTTTTTTTGGTTGTAAAAGCAAGCCAAGGGGGCCCCACCAGTCAGCTTATTTCCTTTTTTTTTTCTTTGGTTGTGAAAGCAAGATTTCCTGTTTTTTCTTTTTTATTGGTTGTAATAGCAAGCCTAGGGGGCCCCACCAGCCAGCTTATTTCCTTTTTTTTTGGTTGTAAAATAGGAAATTCCGTTTTCTTTTTGGTTGTAAAAGCAAGCCTGGGGGCCCCATCCACCCAAGTATTTCTTTTTTTTTTGGTTGTGGAATAATGGAACTCACGCCCCGGGCCCCCAAAGGCGTTGCTACGCCACTGGCTGCACTTAAGGCATTTCAGCAAATAAAAAGTTTACATAGAGGTCCACTGACGATTACTAATCTTTGGAAAATGATTTTTCGTTTTGAACAGACAGGAACTTTTGCTTTAAAACCCGGACGAGGTCGCAAGCCAAGTGGACTGCAGAGAACAGACGAAATTGCAACTGCAATAGTGGAGCAGGAAATATCAAATGCATATGATAGCAGTAGTGCATATGCAATATTACGGGAATTGGACATGCCGTATACGACAGTGTGGACAGTTCTGCGAAATGTCTTTTACCCCTATAAAATATCCCACAGGCAACAATTAGTTTCTGGTGATTATGATATGCGGAAATCATTTGCCTTGACATTCGTTGCTCGATGTTGGTGATTGATGCATGGCCTTGGCGAATACTGTGGAGTGAGGAGGTTCTTTTCCATTTGATTGGTGCTGTAAACACTCATAATTGCCGTATTGGGTTTGAAAGTAATCCACACGTTCATCATCAAATTCCATTGCATTAACCAAAAGAACAGTTTGATGTGGCTCACGGCATCCTTCATCATTGGTCCTTACTTCTTGGAAGAAAACACAGCATCAGGGCCATTATGTCCTGTGAATGGCGCCATATATGTAAATATGCTCCGGAGCTTTGTAATTCCATCACTTCAACAGAGGAATTATATTGGCACCACAACCTTCATGCAAGATGGTGCATCCCTGACATAATTTTACCTGTGAAAGCCTTACTACGGCGAACATTTTCGGACGACAGAGTAATTAGCAGATCATTTCCCACGGCATGGCCGCCCCGATTACCAGATTTGAACCCTGTGATTTTTGGCTGTGGGTTACTTAAAGAGCTTCGTTTGTGAAGGCAATGTTCCGAACTTAGCTGTATTAAAAGACAGAATTTCGCAACATGTGATACAACTCAACACATGTCAGTTGTGTTCTGCTGCCGAGTATGTTGTGCAGCGAAGTCAATTTATAGAGTAAGGCGATGGAGGGCACGTGGAGCCGTATCTGTGATGTTAGTGGGATTCCACATATGACTGCAATAAAGTTATTGCACGTTAATTCTTTTCTTTTGACGATATTTATTATAATTTTATTTCCACATGTGATTATAATCCGTTAACTCTTTTTTTTTTGCCGATATTTTCATAATTTAAAAAAAAAAAAAATCAACGTCTGTGCATTATTCATAAAAATTGAAATAAAAGGCCAATACATTTGACAATTTTTTTAAAAAACATTTAAACACATTAAAAAAATACAGGACACGACCGGTTTCGCCTCCATGACGAGGCATTGACGAGTGATAATAATTACAGAAAATTTTTCATAATTTTGTTTCCACATGTGACTGCAATAAAGTTATTGCCCGTTAACTCTTTTTTTGCCCATGTTTGTTTTTGCCAATACATAGATTAGGTAGTATGGAAATTACGGGGACAGCAAAGTCCCAATTCACCCTTAGCTGCCGAAATTTGAACTATTTGTTTTTCTTTAGAAATCGAAACTGCATACTCAGGACAGTATGTGTACGAAATTTGGTTGCGATTCACCCAGTAGTTTTTCCTACAGAGAGATCTAAACACCTTCTCTTTAATTTCTAAAGAGATTACCTGCTGTAAGGCAAGATCAGTAGTTCAAGGATTATGTAAATACATGGATTGGAATATAATGATACTTGAGCCAATTTCTCGTAATGATGCACTTTTGGCATACTGCGCGTTCCCAATTTTCAACAAATAATTAAAAATTGATGTAAACGTTTAATAATAAAAAAGACAAAATTTCTAGAAAATAGCACTTCCTTCCTTCGCATTGTTGCCTAAATTTAATTGTTTTGTTTATTAACGACAACGAAATAGCATGTGACGGAGGTGAGATAGTTGCAATTTCAGCCCGTTCCCATTCAACTACCTCCACCTTTGATGTCTGTGAAAGACAAAATAAATTTTACTTGTTTAGAATTCTTATTGATATGGATTAGTTTGAAAGTAATAATACTGTCTTGGAAAGCAAGCAATTTTTAAACAATTCCATGTTAGTTAAAAAAAATGTGATATGCCTGTTCCCGAAATGCGTTCTCACCTCCGTCACACAAAGTAAATGCTTATTTTCTGAAAAGGCAGAAACCTTCTCTTGGTTTTCGAGATGTCCAATTGTCATGGCCACCTTTCCTCAAACTACCCAGCACATCTTTTGCTTCCGCTAAGTACAGATTTCGCTAGGATTCCTAATTGAAAATCGAATTTACGCAGCGTATACAAATAGGTTATCACCTCCGTTCTCATCCTAAATTGTTGAAATATTAAGATTTTCTTTTAAAAATTGAGCTAAATCAGTTACAATTGAAACATTCTTGATAGCTGTATTGGATGGCAGCGGCTGTTGCTGCTAAGAGATCAAAGAGATCCATAAAACAAACATTTTCTCACCTCCGTCACTCTCACCTCCGTCACATTTAGCTTAGTGACCGTGGTGAGACAACTTTTGGAGGCGTAAGTTCGTAGGCGAGACTTACTTTGGACGGAACCAAAAACTCACGTGTTTGTGAAGGAATCAACCTATATAAAGCACGATTACAAAATACATACTTTTAAGGAAAGTAAATTGAATGAATCGGATCTCTATCATTTTGCTGAACTGTGCAAGATTTAGGACAGAAATTTCAAAATAAATGGTCAAATCGTATTAAAATCATGATTTCTATTAAGTTCTTTTTTCAACATAATATTCGGTTTGGTTTGGGTTCGTTAATGTAGGCTATGCGAGGTTTTTTCATTAAATTTATTGGTTTGGCAGAAATACAGCTTTTTAGTAATTCAGTAAGTTACAATTTGTTAAATGGAACAAATACGGTAGCCTTTACAACATTTTTTTTTTAATATTGAAATAAAACTTTGGTCATTATATCCAGTCGGTAATAATAGGTTTGTGAAGCCGAGTTTGTAAAGCCGATTTATAACAAAAATAAGATTATTGACTTAATACATGAATCAAAGAACCCCGGTAGAATTCGGCGCTGCTACGGGGTTGACCCAGATAACTGGAAAAAGGCAGTAAGAGTATTTGTCAAACAGTAACATCTTATTCAAGAGTTACATCAGTTATCTCAAGTCTGAAATTCTGCTTAAGTTAGTAATATTAAAGTTGATTTGGCTGATCGCCTGCGCTTCTGTAACTGCTATCTCACCTCCGTCACAATTTTCTCACCTCCGTTCGTACTACTTTTTAGCTAATAACTCATAAAAAATTAAATTGTAATTTATATTTGTGCGTTGTAAGTGTTAATGAAACCAATATCAGCATGCAGAAATCAATTTAGAAGTTTTAGCACCGTTAAATTAATTTAATTATGCAGTGTTTATCAAGCAAAACAAATAAAAATTGAACACACACATCTATTTTGGTTTAGAAATTCGTTAAATACAAGTTTAAAATTATTTATTCACTGTCAGCGGGACAAAGAAGATGCATTTTTCAGAAATATTAAAATATTTTTGTAAATTATGTAACACATTATTTTTGCAGAATTTATTTTTGTGTGACTGAGGTGAGGTAATCGGTATAGACAAAAAAATACAAAAAGTGTTAAAAATAGATAAATTATTGTTAAACTTTGTGCTTAGTTCCTTAACATGATCACACACACATATATCTAGCTTGCCAACTAATTTTCAATAAAAAAATTAAAAATTGATTTTCGAAGATCTTCAACTCTCTGTTTTGCACCATTTTCAAAAATTGGCTCACTTACAGTCCTGTCACGAGTTTAAATACATTTCGGGTACTTTTAACTCATGCACAAAGAAATAAGTGGAATTTTACATTGTTACAATGGAGACCTCAAAGTAGAGATCTATATGAAGATTCCAGCCTTTCTTCAATCAAAGAAGAATAGTGTGTGTGGAAATTCAAAATGAATTTGTATGGGCTTAATGTTGATATACAAGATGTCTGAAAGACTTTTTAAATTAGGATTATCAAGATGCCATGCAGAACCGTGTTATATTTTTCAATAGGATTAATACTGAACTCCTAATTATCAACACTTATGTATTTTACATCATTTGCACGTAGAACATCATCCATGAAGAATTTAAAGCAAGAGCTTTCTATTAAATTTGATCTCGTTTTTCTTGAAGAACAGAAATCTACTGTATACTTGTACTTCAGATTGAAAGGAATGAATTAGAAAATCTTTAATTGATCAAGAAACTTAGGTAAATCAAATATTAAAAAATTCTACATGATGAACTGAAGATCAACGTAAACATCCTTAAATCCTGGTGCAACATTTCAGAAAGATGATTGTTCAACAGAAAAAGAAGAAGCTAAGGCATATCCCTATAAAGAACTAGTTGGTGGATTGATGTACTTAGTACAAGAAACAAGACTATATTTAGCTTTTGTCATATCAAACTAGCACAGTTTTCTAGCAATCCAATTAAACAGCATTGGTTAGCTGCAAAGGATATCTGAAGGATACAAAGCATTACAAGTTACAGATCAGTAATGGTGAATATACTCTTTAATTGCTACCCAGCTGCAGATTTGGGCGGAGATAGAAGCGATAAAAAATCAACAAGTGGTTGCTGTATAATGTTAAGTACTACACCAATCATTTGGAAGTCATCCAAACAAACATGTGTAGCAATATCCACAACGGAAGCAGAATTTATAGCTCTCGCGTGAGTGTTAAGAACTATTGTGGATTAAAACTTGTGTCATGAAGTGTTTCCAGATCAGAAGATACTAATCAAGGTTTGATAATTTAATGTAATACATTTTCCAAACTCTTCAAGTAGTCAAACTCTCAAAAATATTTTTTGGAAATTTTCAGAATTTTTTTTGTGAGATTTGAAAACATTGACATTTGAAAACAATGTAAAAATTTCAACTTCGAAATATTTTCTGGATGCAAATAAATACACATCAATTCAGTTTTTATACTAAATTAATTATGTGACCAAATAAACTTATCTTTAAATCAAAAATTCTTAGAATTAAATTAAGGGTATTTCGGTATCGAAAATTAACTCTTAGTTGATAAATACGCGTATAGGTCTATACAGTATACAAAGTAAATATACAAGGAAGTTATCTTTCTATCTATCTATCTATCATCTATAATTCTATATATATATCTATTAGCACGAACCGCTGGAAACCTTACCTCCCGTGGGCCTGCACGGCCTGTTTATGGGATTGCTTTTTTTTTTTATTTTATTAGAACAAAATGGAAAATCTAATAATAAAGAATATTTTACGTGCATTGTTCATAATTTAAATGACATAAAAAACAAAGCCAGGACACCTGAATCACTTATACTGGCCGAACACGAGGCGATATTTTGGGACAATCAGGCCCAATTTGATTGCTGGCAACCGTTTGCCCCAATTTGATTGCTGGCAACTGTTTGCCCCAATTTGATTGCCCCAACCTGAACAATATTGCCCCAATTTTATTGTCGGTACCAAAGGAACAATATTGGCCCAATATTAGTTGGCTCAAAATATTGGTGGTACGAAAGCGAATCAATTGAACGGATGACATCACGTGACAATGCTGACGTCCAAGGAGGCGGGACTTTGAACATCGGAAAATCACTCGCTCCCGCCGACCATGTTTTGTGAGAGAGAAGGCTTAAAATCTGCAACATGGGCGGCCCAAAAAAGATTATTCAAACAACAATATTTTGTCAATTGATAATGAAAGAATCTTAATGGATTTCTACCGCGGTAAGGCGTTTAATACTCGATCGATTCTGCCCGTTCGTAACACGTTTAGGCTTAACCGCAGGTACGCTTACACTGGATAGCTCCCATTTTATTCGCAAATAAATTGTATAAATAAAACCGATGTCGTACAATTGCTGGGAATATTGTTCCCAGTGCATTTATGCTCTGCTCGTGTGGTGTGTTTATAAGGCGTTCGCACTTAGTGTGTAATTACTAGGGCTCCCTAGTGACACACGAAGCGCCGTAACCACCGATATTCAAAGCAATATTGGTTCAAGACAAACTCTGTGTTCCCGCTTGATAAAGTTGTCCGCAATCAAATTGGGCCAACTTGTCCCAATCATATTGCCATAAAATCGCTGCGTGTTCGCCTAGCTTTACACAATATTTAATAATAAGTTTCTACTATGTTGCTTTCTACTAAATACAACTAGTTTTAACTTCGTATGTAAAGCATTTTTTGAGTGAGTCTGTTAATACAAGGGATGAGAATTTACACACATATTTGTCATTTAAATTGAAAAATCTTTTGAATAATTAAAAAATATAAATAACTTTTATTAAACATAAATTCTTCTAAAATAAAGAATTTTTTTCAAGAGGAGTGTGTTATATATATATATAAATAACATTCTGACAAATGAAAATACAAAATTTCCAGAGGTTGTAAGTGTCGCTTTCTGTTGTAGAGATGATGTCATTGATCCACAAAACAACTGAGGTTTTGTAAATGTTTACATTTACTAAATTAAATCACAAAACTTTAATTTAGTATCTTTCTAGGGAATATAAAGCACTTTGCTGAATTTCTGCAAAAATGACATGATGCTGAAGGAATACTAATTATACAACATTGTGAGGTTTTTTTTTTTGTTTTTTTTTAAGTATGTTTTGGAGGCGATGTTGCTTTAGTCTAATAGAAAAGATAACAAATAAATAAAAATTTTTATTAAAAAAATAAAAATAATGTTATTCCTTTAGAGCAGTGGTCGGCAACCTTTTGTTGTAAAAGGGCCAAATATGTTGTGGGGTTTACTGCGGGCCGCATTTGGGCCAAAAATTTTAACAACCAAAAAAAAAAAAAAAAAAAAAAAATTCCAACACGCCCCGCGGGCCGCACCAAAACGCTTCATGGGCCGCGGGTTGCCGACCGCTGCTTTAGAGAATTCGAGATCAGACATTTAGCTATACTGTAATCCAATCATTACATTTCATTTTAAATATTAATTCAAAAATATTTCAAAGTTTTAACAAAAAATTGAAGGTTTCTGGGTTTGATTGGAAAACCTTTCAAAAAAAGAAAAAGAAAATAGTAGCCCGTCATTTTGCAATTTCTTAAAAATAGTTGAGAAGATTTCAAATATTGAATGTTAAAATAAATAGAGATAATAGATAAATATATGTTGATAGACAGATGTTGAAAATCAAAGGAAACAAACAACAAAATTGTCCTGTTTTTGTTTTTTTTAATTCATATCCATATTTCTCTTATTCTGAATTTAATGAAGTTTTTTTTAAAGTTTCAAGTTTTATTGTAGGTAATTTTCATTTTAAATAGGAATAAATTATTATCGAGTGATTAATTATGAAGAAATTCCGAAGAACCTATCATTAGAATAAAACACAAAAAAACTACCCCACAGAATAAAACAAAGTAATTAAAAAAAATTAAGATCTGAAGGAAAAATAAAAAGTAAAGTAATATAAACATAACATGAATAAACTAATTTTGAAGTTAGAAAATTCAAATGCAGAATATAAATAAGAAGAAAGTGAATTACACCAAAAGAATAAAAGAAAAGGTATAAAAGAAAACAGTACAGGATTGAAACAAAATTTTAATAACAATGAAATTAAGGAAAATAAAAAAAAAAAGCTAAGGATAAAATGAACAAGAAAACTAAGCAGCACTAAAACAGGATATCAAATAAATAAAAAAAAATCTAATTTAAAAGGAAATACAGAAAAAGAAAACCGTATATCAACCTTGAGTTCAATATTTTCTATTTTTAAAGACTAACGAGTTGACAAAACTAAGCTTATTTCTCTTCAGCCAACAGCAAATTAGTCCTTCAATAGCAACGGAAAAAAAATAAAAAACCTCATCAGGGACACAAGACTTGACTACGAGAATCTTGAAGTTTCTGTACGAGAATCTGCTAGGAATGTCTAGTAAATAACAAACTAGCTTAATTACGTGCAACCTATTCTTGAACAATTAAAAATAAAATATATTTACAAATACAACTACACTGATTCCTGGAGCCTGAAGAAGGAAATTGTAATATAAGAATTTCCCCACATGTAGTTCTATTTTTAAATAAAATATATTTTATTTTTAATTAGGCAAGTATTGGTCGCACAAAACTATATTAATTCACGTAAGTAGGAAGATGAACAATTGACTAGCTTGTTTATAAGATCTACTAAATCGAGCATTTAAAATATAGATGGATAAAATATAGACGGCTTTTGTAGGAGAACCTTCATGTATTTAAGACCATAAAGATCGTAGGGGAGAGTGTTGTACCTTGGGCCACTTTTTTGAATTATCGTAATAAATTCATTCTGAATAGCACTTTGCGGTTTTTTTAACTCAATTAATTCTTTGATACCTTTTTTTAAATATTTACTTTTAAGTAACCCATTAACTCAGCTCAACAATTTTTGAAATACAAAAAAAAGCTTTATGCTGCAAACCTATGCTCGTGTACCCCAGGACAACCATTCTATACCTTAAACCACACTTAAAAAAGAAGATTAAATGGAAAGAAGACAAAGTAATAGGCCTACATTACCAATTCGTACCCAATGATTGACATTTTTCTCTGTACGAAATGTTTTTGTCTGGGTCATTTTGGAATGGATCGCCTTTAGGGCATTTTTGAATGCATTTGAGTCTACAGTGTCCCTTTTCTTCCCTGTTTCAGTACAGAGGCATTGTTGTCTTTGGTATCAACCACTGAAACACAAAATATATTGTTACTTCATGTTCTATAAACTACTGCTCCAAGGTACAAGACGCAGTTGTGGCTTGAGGTATACGAGTGTCTATACTTCAACAAAACATGACTGTCTGCACGCTACACGCTACAATACAACCAAATTACAAAGTTTCATCACCATTATACTCATCATAACGGGGATTCCAGCGAATATAAAGTAAATAATCCTTGTGTCCTAGTTGAAAATAAACTCAAACTCAATCGGGCGCGAAAAATTTTACTTTTAACTCATAGAAGTAACTTCTTGCTCCAGCACATGTAATCCTTAGTAATCTAGCACATGTAATCTTGCTCCAGCACATGTGGTCAATTACGTCACGAAGAAACATGTAGTTCTATGAGCGATCATTAGGTCGCAGCATGTCACAGATATTCAAACTGGTCCAAGGTACACTATGGCCTTGCTACAGCGCTCTCGCCTATTTAACTAGTAAATATGTTAAGGAGATTAACAAAGAAAGTTTTAAAAAACATATGGCTGAGCATTAATACTCCCCCCCATGCATGATAATGCTGTAAAGTTATATGTGCAAAACGTGAAAAGTCTTGATAGCATAATAAATGATTAAAATAGAAGATTCTATTTCTGAGTAAGAGAATAAATTTAAACTTTACTTCAACTATGATTGAATCCTGCCCAAAGAAAAGACTTTTTCTTTGAGGTTGTCGAGAATGATTTAAAGTGAAGTTGAAGGCTACCAAAATGATTAAACTGAGAAGAGAGAAACTTCTGTCATGGCATCAAATTAACAAACTGTCGCTGATGAATAGACTAAGTAGGAAATAGTCCGTTTCTGCAATTGATTAAAGCTAACTATTGTTGTCTCTCAGTAGGTCTCATAGAATGCCAAGAAATTTGTAAATTATCAAGAGGAATTGTGAGTAAATGAAGCACTTCCAAACATTTCTTATCTATAAAGTGTGACAGAGCTCTGAGACACTAAACTAATAGTTAAGCATCTATTTGGAATTCTATTAACTCAATTGGTTTTTCTTCCTTACGTTTATTCAAGTGAATTCATACAAATTAATGTTTTTTATTTCAGCCAAACATTTCTATACAGAATATTGCTTTAAAGAAGTACAATGTGGATATTTCCCAAGATACAAATATCGATTGACTTTCCTTCCCCGAGAAGGAAAGTCAATCATTGAAGTTGAATGTTTCGTTTTTGAGTTTAGTAAATGAATGCGATCATATGATTGTTTACCATATTTTCATCAATGAAGTTGTGATGGAGGCGACAGATTTTTCGGTTATTCATTTCAAAAATTCGATAGACAGATATTAACGAGGAGCCGAACAGATCACGAGACGTTGCAATTATGATAACTCCAAAAGGCTTTCCCCCTGAAATCATGAATAAAATACAATCACTCCAAACATCTAAAGGCAAACAGCAAATTACTACTTCGATTAATATTCGAAAGTTGCCAAAGAAGTCTTGTTATCAATTTTTACCAACATTAACATTAAGCATTTACTTCTTTAGTTTGGATTTTTAGCGAATTTTTCAGCTGGTTACTGTAAAATTTTCTTTGAAAGAAGACGATTTTCATAATTATGAAACAATTTAATTGCTGCTGATACTCCTGCGACCCCCAGTAGCATATTATTAAAGAACAAGCTCTCCCTTTACCCTGCAACAATTCAAGACAGCAACCTTGAAACTTTACCTCGGGCATATTCCAATAAACTATTTCCCTATGAAGAATAACTATTTTTATTCTTTTTTGGAGATTTTTCATAAAGAACAATTCAAGTAAAGAAAATAGACTTTTGTAAAATATTTTTATCTGGTCTCTTTCAATGCTCGGAAAGTTTTCTGTTTACCGAAATTATGTTTTATTTAGTACTTGAATCTATATTCATTCTCAGATATTTCTTAATATCTTTTGGCTTTTCTTTGAGATTTATATTTAAATTATCTTCAACTTCAATATTTCAATTTTCAATCTTCTTTCAATATTTTCACTTAGATATTCATTTGAAAAATTCGATTGATAGCTGAGGAGTCAATCAGATCATGACACGACAACTTTGTAAAAGGCTTTCATTTTTAATTTTTGATAATCTGCATTTTGGATCAGTTTCTGTTATTTCGGGAAAATCAATTTCAATACGATTCACGGTTTCATTATTGTTCAAGAGTCCAGTCATTGAATAGAACTCAAAGGACAGTTTAAGAAGAAAAAGATAATCGTGAATGCAATGAAACAATATTGTCTATACATCTCTATTAAATAGTTAAAGCTGCTTGTTATAGATTTGATTTAATTTTTTTTAATAATATTTAAAACTAAAGCGATTTTTTTTCTTCTTTTCTGTTTTATTTATCTTTGAATTATATAAAACTTCTTTTTATTTTGTTGTAATACATACAAGAACTTTAATTCCCTGGCTTCCATTATCGGTGCTTTTTTTTTTTTTTTAATACTCTTTAATGTTGTTGCCAAGAGTCTTTCATCTGATTTCCATATTTCTCAGATAAATGATGGCGGTTCTGTTTCTCAGTCACGTGACCTGGTTGTTTCTAAGGAAATATTAGTAATTGGATTGTAAAGGAACATAAGCCCGCACACCGAGAAAAGAGGGTAAACAAAAGGCGAAGTTTTACGAGGGTGGGGAGGAGTAGAAGATATCAGCTCATATTTTGCAGTAAACACGGGGGACGGAGGGTTGGATGGCTGTGATTAGGTGACTGCCGATAAGCTCTCAGGTGCCAAAGGTGAGATTTATAAACAGCCAAGTTAATGGTTTAGCCAAGCAACGGATGTTCATTTAAAATCAATATTAAAAATGTATTCTTACGAGGGAATAAACTTTTTTTTTTACAAATGCCCGGGCTCGTAGCCGAGGGAATAAACTCATACAAATCTATTTTTACAGAAAATATTTAATTAATAAAAGCAAGTTAATCCAAATTAAATAATTAGAGACAGTTTCAATAATTCATTTTTTTCCTCGATTAAATTCAAAGCAAATAATTTTATAATGATTTCTTTGTAATATTAAGAAAATTGAAAGGAAGTCAAAACTAAAAACCAAAGGAAACGCCAAAGAAAATCTAAAATATTTAAATTAAGAGACGTGCTTATTAATTACTTACCTGAACAGTTGTGATAAACGCCGATCATGGGTTATAGATCACGAGTATAATGTACCGGTATATGCCATTCAAATTTTTCTGCCAATATATCTTTTATATATATACCTTTTATTTCTACTTTTTGACGATTTTTCCTATTTAAGAGTTGTTTTTAGAGCTTTTGTCACAAACTTTCCAGAGCTTTGAGGTCATTGGTTGAACTACAAATAAGTAAAAAAAAAGTCAAAATCTCTTCACGAGTTTTATGGGGCTGGCCTTAGAAGTGGGGCATGACCTCAAAGTTATGACGTGGATAACTGACGTAAATTTTGAGATTTTGAGCTAAACCTTTTAAGGGTGCTAGATACCCTTAAGGACTGGGCTGATATTGCATTTCAACCAAAGAGGATCACCAAACATATTTGTAATAAAACTAGTTAATATTTAGTTCAGTTTTCAATGGAAATAGTAACCACTTACCTTGACAAAACAGAGAAGAATAGGATATTTCCAACTTAAAATTGTCTCTTATTTATCGCAAATATTTTTTTTCCCACTCTGATACATAAAGGAATGTTCTAAATGTTGCATCAAACTTCCAAGGTAACTATTTAACATGCCAATAAAATGAATGAATTTAAATGAAATTCATTCAATATTATATTTTATTCTAATTAAGTTAGGTATTCAATTCCCAGTTTCCTTTTACTAGTGAGTCGGCTTTTCTAAGCCTACTAATATTTAAATAATTAGAATATATGCAATTTGAGAATAACACCATTACAGGATATTTGGTAGACCCAAGAATCCTTTAAGACTGGGATTATCAAAAATTTGATGCTACTACAGCGTGCGGTCTACCGACATCAAGAAGGTAAACGTACATCATTATATCACTATTCAACACCGTTATGTTTTGTTTGATGTTCATTAATAAATTGATCCTGCAGGGGAAAGGACCAGTAGATCGCACGCTATAGTGGCATCAAAAATTTTAAGAGATATTATCCTTATATATTATTTCTCAAAGGGTTTTTTTTGTCGGAACGCCGTATTTCCTTTAATACTTCATCAAAATCAATGATTGAGGCATCATTTTGAAGATTACGTTCCCCGCTAATGGCGAAAAATAAACAAATTGTTTAAAATTAATGTTTTCGTTAAAAAACTTTATTTCAAAAGCCTTTTTATAAAAAGGTAGACACGCTTTAACAGAAGCGGTTTTATTTTTCGAAACCGAAACAACATATTAAATAAAGCGTTTTAGACTTTAAATATATACTTTTTTGAATTAAAAATGCAATTTAAAATGATATTTCATCGTTTATTTAATAAGAACAGATAAAAAACAAACAAACAAAGATTTATATTTTAATAAAATTAAAGGAATTATTACAATAAGAAACCTAAAAATTTGTCAACTTCTCATATATTATTTTTCAAAGGTGTTTTTTTTTTTTTTTTATTTCCCTTAATACTTCAACAAATCAATGATTGACATATCATTTTGACGATTATGTCCACCGCTAATGAAGAAAAATAAAAAAATTGTTTAAAATAATGTTTTCGTTAAAAAATGTTATTTTAAAAACCTTTTTTAAAAACCTTTAGTTGTAGAAGGCACACTATGTTTAAAGATTTTGGAGTTGCTTAATATTTCTCAAAGGGTTTTTTTTTTTTTTTTTATTTCCCTT
>JAFIDM010009631.1:309324664-309338149 GCA_023159025.1 Thereuonema tuberculata | reverse complement strand
AAATAAAAAAATTGTTTAAAATAATGTTTTCGTTAAAAAATGTTATTTTAAAAACCTTTAGTTGTAGAAGGCACACTATGTTTAACAAATGGATGACAGATTTTGGAGTTGCTTATTATTTCTCAAAGGGTTTTCTTTTTTTTTATTTCCCTTAAAACTTCAACAAATCAATGATTGACATATCATTTTGACGATTATGTCCACCGCTAATGAAGAAAAATAAAAAAAATTATTTAAAATAATGTTTTCGTTAAAAAATGTTATTTTAAAACCTTTTTTAAAAACCTTTAGTTGTAGAAGGCACACTATGTTTAAAGATTTTGGAGTTGCTTATTATTTCTCAAAGGGGTTTTTTTTTTTTTTTGTCGGTGCGCCACATGATTGAGACGTCTTTTTGAAGGTTACGTTCACTTAAATCAACGTTTTTCGGCGCAAGTAAGTACCATCCTTATATATTATTTAACAAAGGTGATTTTTTGTCGGATACGGCATATTTCCCTTAAGACTTCATCAAAATCAGTGTTTGAGACATCATTTCAAAGATTACGTTCCCCGCAAATGACGAAAAATAAACAAATTGTTTAAAATTAATGTTATCGTTAAAAAACTTTATTTTAAAAACCTTTTTATATAAATGTAGACACTCTTTAACAGAAGCGACTTATTTTTCAAAAGCGAAACCAAATTTCAAATAATACTGTAGCGTCGTAACTTCTAATACATCCTTTTTGAAATAAAAATGCACTTTAAAAAGATATTTCATCGTTTATTTAATAAGAACAGATAAAAAAACAAACAAGATTTATGTTTTAATAAAAATAAACGACTTATTACAATAAAAAACATAACAATTTATCAACTTCTCATATATTATTTCTCAAAGGTTTTTTTTTTTTTTTTAATCTCACTTAATACTTCATCAAAATCAATGATTGAGATATTTTGAAAATTACGTTCACCGCTAATGACGAAAAATAAACAAAATGTTTAAATTATTGTTTTCGTTAAAAAACTTTATTTTAAAAACCTTTTTATAAAAATGTAGAAGATGCAATCTATTGATAATCTGTTCATTTATTTATTTCCACATTACCATTCGGCGACTGATGAAGATACCATGCGAATTATTCGCACGGGTCAACCTTTTTATAAAAATGGAGAAGGCGCCATCTATTGACAATGGGTTTAACTAACATGCACGACAGCTGTTGGATTTGTTTATTATTTCTCGAAAGTGGTTTTTTGGTGCGAATTATTCGCACGGGTCAACTAGTATCGATTTACAACTACTGAATAACTTATCAGAATTTTGAATTTTTCCAATAATTTATTCGCACAATTTAAATCCTTGCAATGACTTGTGTTTACAAATAACCTTTTACAAGAAACACTTGTTTACGAATTAAAGATTTAATTTTCTTTAATAACTAAAATCGAAGACAATTTTGAATAAAGTTTTAAAATGTTATTTTTTTAATTAAATTAATTGAACACTGAGACCATAATGCACTTTTACACATATATCAAAAATTAAAATTAACACAATGCAACGTTTCAAAGTTCCAGTATTCGAACTTTGAAACGTCGCATTGTTTTAATTTTAATTGTTAACATATGTGTAAAAGGTGCATTATGGTCTCAATGTTTAATTAGTTTTTACCTGCTCGTTAAAACAGTTTAATTAATGTTATTTTTTTTTGTCACCTTATTTCGAATGACACCGAAGCCTCTTTAGGGAAATTGTTTAATTAAATGCTTCGCTGCATCAACAGCTTTTGTAAAGCATTGAAATTTAATAACTTAATACTTTATTTTTTCATTTTTGAAAGAGTCATGAAGTATTTTACATAAGACGAAGCCAGTATTTTAAATAGAAAGTTTTTCCCTACATTTATAAACAATTTCCTTCTACATTCTCCCATTTAGTTTGTAAATCAAATTTGATAACTTAATGAAATCGATCCATTTACATTTTATTAAATATTAAATTAAAAACAAAAATCTCTCAAAATATGGATTTATTAACATATGATTTTGTGTCAGATCTGTTTTTTTTTTTTAATTCTTCATTTTGTTTGTGGGTTCCATTAATCGTTGCCGGGGAGGGAGGGAGGTAACAATTTTCCACATTTCTGTTAATAGATACAAGTTTGTTATTTCCTTTTATCAATATCTTTCAATTAACCGTTCCATTCATATTAAATTATAAATACTAATAAAAAAGAAACAATGGTCAAGTCTTTGGATTTAAATGATCATAAAGATATGCTCCTTTTTTTAGGAGTTGCAAATTCAAAGTATCTTAATAAAAATGCTCCAATGTTAGGGAGTAGCTTTATTTTTTGAATGTTTTTGTTATCAGCTCAGCGATCAATAACTCTTGGGTAAAAGTTTCTTTTCAAGTGATGAAGTGAAACTTCTAATGACAAAGACGCTCGTCTCCCTCTTGGCCAATTAAAAAGAGGGTCAATGAAAGAGAACAGAAAGAAACCTCTCAAAATTTCCTACCCTTAACAAAGAAAAAAAAATAAAAAATATATCTTTTCACTGCTCGTTATAAACTAATACGAGTGCCAAAAATTCAATCTGATATCTCTAGAAACACCTAAATAAAATTTAATACACTGCTGACAGAATTTAGAGGATATTATATATATAAACTCGGTTCATGGCGTCAGGTGTCGCCTTCGAAAGAATCTACAAGAAGTCTATTCCAGGTCAAGGGTCCATTCCTCTTTCAGACCCCTAAAACTCATTGCTTCTTTAATATCGTCCATCCAAGCCTTTCGTGGTCTTCCTCGTTTCCTTTTTTGTTTTGTTTTGTAATCAAAAGCGATTTTGGGCAGTCTTTCATCACTCATTCTTCTTAGGGCATGATCTTCTTAGGGCATCCATTTCCACAGCCGCTAATTTCTTTTTTTCTGTCTCCGTAATTCTCCATCCCTCTGCCCCATATAACAAGATGCTCTTTACATTAGAATTGTATATATACTTTCTTTCCTAGAGACCTCTTCACTCCACCAAATAGAATTTAATAGTTTTATAGCCTTCCTTCCTTGACAAATTCTGTTTTATAATTTCTTGTGAGTCTCTGCCTTCTCTATTAATGTCTACTCCGAGATACCTATAATGCTCACAGCTTTCTATTTTCATGTTATTATTTAGATTTAGATCCGTCTCATTTCCTCCTATACATAGATATTTGGTCTTGCTAACGTTCATATATAGTCCCTATTTCTCATATTCTTCCTTAATTTTTACCGTCATTCTCTCTAAATCATTTTTACTCTTTGCAATTATGACTTGGTCATCTGCGAATTGCAGAGTAAACAGCATTGACGTTCCTTTCACATTAAGTCCCAATCCTCTGCAGTTTTCTTTCCAAACTTTCAATGCTGCTTCAACATAAATTTTAAAAAGTGTTGGGAAGATACAACATCCCTGTCTGAGTCCTTTATCTGTTATAAAACCTTTTGACAAACTTTGACGTACTTTAATCTTTGTTTTTGATTGTCTGTAAAGTTCTTGAATTGCTCTAATAATATTTAAATTTATGTTTATTTCCTTTAATACATTCCATAATTTTGCGATTGGAACATTATCATTGCCTTCGTTAGATCAATAAACAGAAGATGAATTTGATTTCCCACCGTCATTTTCTTTTCAATAATTTGTTTAAGACAAAATATATTATCCATGCATGATCTTCCTGCTCTAAATCCACTTTGTTCTTCACTTTCTTTCATTCTAATTTCTTCTTCAATAAAATCTTTTAAAATTCGTCCGTATAGTCTACTAAACGTTGATGTTACAGTAATGCCACGGTAATTTCACATTTTTGTCGGTCTCCTTTCTTATAAATTGATGTTAAATATCCAATTCTCCATTCTTCTGGTGTTTCTTCTCCGTTTAAGCATCTTTCGAATAATTGTGTAATTAATCGGAGCAATTTATCGGTTCCATTTAGAGGATATTGCGAAATAAATATAATGCACCCAAAAAAAACAGAGATATTTGAGTTTATTAAAGAACATCATCAGAGAAGCAAATGACACGAAAATGTTGATCCCCGCATGATTCCACCTCCACCAAAGGAATATCTTTCTTGCACGAAACATGGGTTCTCCCGTGTTCCATGTTCACGCCAGATCAGGGCACGACGATTGTAAGGCTGCAGGCTGAATCTTGATTCGTCACTTAAGAGAACCCTGGACCACTCTTCACGGGCCAAAGGAAGATGCATTTCATCCCACCTTCTGCGGGTTCTGCGATGTTCAGCAGTTAACGGAAATGCATACCATTGGTTGCCGAGCATACAGTCCACCACGACGGAGTCGATTTCGCACGGTCGTCCAGTACACACCCGTCGTCCAGTAGCCGCGAGAAATTGGTCCTGAAGCTCGGTCGCATTGCTTGGCCTGTTCCTTCGTGTTATCAGCGTCAAGTAGTGTTCAAGTAGTGGGCACGTGCGCGGGCTTGCCCTGGTCTTCTTCGTGCCAGTCTCTATGAAGCGATTCCAGAGTGTGCTAATCACGCTTTGGGAGGTTCCAACCGCTGCTGTCACTGTCATCTGTGTTTGACCTGCTTCAGGACGCCCTATGATTCCGCATGCTTCAGATTCTGGTAAATCACGTTGCAGGGGCATTTTCAGGTGATCTTCAACGATTCTGCCACTTGTTGTTGATCCAGGAAAGTGGACATAACCCAGCCAGCCTCTTTATATAGGGTTGTGGCAAACATGAAATTAACGTTTTGCATCACATTTGCATATTCAGACAACTTCCATTTTCGTGTCATTTGCTTCTCAGATGATGTTCTTTAATAAATAAACTCAAATGCCTCTGTTTTATGGTTGTATTGTATTCATTTCGCAACATCCCCTAAATCTTGTGAGCAGTGTATTTTTAAAAAATAATTTACTTCAAAAGTACATTCACGGATGTCTTTTTTCAAACAGATTTTACCTCAGACAGACGTTTCAGGAAATCAGTTTAAACCCATGTATTTCGTTGTTTTAGTTACAGAAAAACTGATCTTTTATTTATGTTTAAGCCTAGGAAGATGAGGCTCCGGCGTGTTGTGTGAGTGTCTCCTTTTGAACCGCTGACTGTTCTTCTTGAAACTTAGCATGCATATTTAAAGACAAAAGACGATCTAACTTGTGTATTTGGAATTCCTTTGTATGGATCCTTCTTGAGAAATCAGAAGATGAAGGTGATAAAAATGTGTCCTTTTAGTTGATCCACTTAGTCCACGTGCTTGAACATAATTAAAATTAAAGGGATTTCAACAAGAAATAAATAATGAGCATTTAATGATTTTTTTTTCTGAGTAGAAAAATTTTCTAAAAAATTTTTACAATTTAAGAAATAATTGAGACTTTTGTTTAGATGATGTGGGTTTTTTTTTTTTTGGTTTTTTTTTTTTACATTTTTTTTCTTTTTTTTTAAAAAAAAACAAAACAGTTACTTATCTCCTGAATAACTCTTAAATGGATAAATATATTCGGCAACAATTAATTTTCATTGGGGTTTGTTTTTGCAAAATACAATCATTTAAGACATATTAGCTGAGATATTTCGGTCTAATAAAGGCAAATGATAAGTTATTACTGATTATATGGTATTAACAGATATTAAAAGTGTCATTTTCAAAGAGAAATTGGAATTTTTGTTTGTTTTTCTAAATTTAACGTGAGTTTTAAAACTGAATTGAAGGACGCCGACATACAATTAAAATTGTTAAAAATGATTTTAAAACATTACAATTACAGGACCAGGTTTCACCTTTTCAACAAAGTTTTTTTCAACTCACTTGTCAGTTGAAAAAGCCTTGTTAAAAAGGTGAAACCTATGCCTGTAATTTTAATGTTTTAAAATCATTTTTAACAATTTTAAGTGTGTGTTGGCGTCCTTCAATTCAAAATTAGACATTATTTATTGTTTTTCTGATAATGTCCAATAAAACAATATCTATTTTATTTCTTTGATGATTGGCTTTGAATTTGAAGTAAACGATGGAAAAATTAAGAGTGCCTAAGCATGATAAGCCAGTCTTTCTGATTGGATGAAAATAGAGACATATAGATCTCGTTTAATCTTTTAACTGTGGTTTGAGTAAATGAATTAAAGCAGCATTTAAATAAATCTACTCATCGTTACGATTTGCTTTCTAATTACGATCTCAATAGTTTTCCATACTTTTGTAGTTTTTATAGAAATAAAAAAAAACCATTTTATATCTGTATATATTTTTATTTCTTTTCGTGGATGAGTAATGATTAGAATTGTAGGTTCATCCGAGAAGCCATTCCAACATAACTGACAGATTTCTATGGTGATGCCCCCCCCCCTCCTTTTACAGTTGCCTGAGAGTAAGTCATCATCCTAGATATAAAAGCGAGAAAAAGGCTTCAGATCAAATAAACAGGTTTCAATTTATTTTGATGGATTTTTTCCCCCCCGTAATGAAAGAAATCAAAATGAAAGTGAAGCTGTTTCTGTTGTCGTTCTGAATCAATCCAATCTATTTGGTTCAATCAGAATCGACGGAACTTTCTATTTTCCAAGAGTAGCTCTACAAAGTTACGATTTTTCATGTTTAAAGCAAAAAAAAAAATTACTTATTAATATTCTAGTAATTTAACCATATATTGCATAATAATTATTAATCTTTTAGTTGAATAGTTGTTAATTTTGAATGAGATTGTAATAAGAGGTTATACAAAAGAATGAACTATTTCTAATCCATACTTCAAGTGGTAACAAGCAACTTCTATTTCTATTAGGTTGATCTTTATTATATAACAGCTTGTAGCATCCTTGCAACGAAAGTTAAACGTCCTAATCATAAAATTAAGATTCAGTTTCTGTTTTACAGGTGAATCAATCTTTTTGAAATTTGCTAATTCTATGCCGCATTTATCGATATGAAAAAATCTAATTTTTGAATATTTATTGTCAAGAAATTTAGGCATAAAAATTCCTTAGAAAAGCATTAAAAACGAACCAATCACTTTCAATGTATAACAAAGCATCTGCGCATGCTTTGATATTAATTGGATTTAGGCAACTACTTGTTTTGTGGTTTTAATTAATTTTTCAGCTAAATTTGAATAGGTTGTCTTTTTTTTCGTCCACTATTACATTTACAAATACAAGAAAATCTTTCATTTCCACTGTTTCCACTTCTTTATAAAACAGACACAAATAATCGAAAACAAAGAAGTTGTGAATGAATTTCCTTACAATAGTTCTGTTTTTATTTTTCTTTGTATTTTAAAGACTTTAAATATAAAGCCTCTTTATTTTAAATATTTTCCAAATGCAAACAGTGCAAATTTTCCACTTTCTTAAAAAAATAAAAATAAATAAATGTGCCAATGTATAATTAAGTAAACTGAATTAATTTCAATCAAACCACAGTCACACAGGATTAATAAACAAACGATTATTCTTTGTTAGACATCGAAAGAAATTCATTGTTTCAGTCAATTGCGGTAGAAAATTTTGTAGCCTTTTGATTCTAATTTCTCAAGAAGCCATAGAAAAAAAATCACAAAAAATGTAATACGTAAATATGAACGGTTAGTAAAAGAAAATCGATTTATTGGTTCAAAAGTTATGAAAGGGAAAGGGGATAAAAAGAAGAAGAAGAAGAAAAACCCCGCAACATTTTTAGGAAAATAGAATTTTACTTCTTTAAGGAAATTTTGTAATTTTTTTATTAGGAAACCAGCGTGTGTGTACATTTACAACAATTAAATTACGCAGCAATTGAAGTTCGCAAGCACATTGCCAGTCAACAGGAGTACTGTGGCATGATGAACTCAACTACACTAATGTCCAACTGTTGCAAATGGATTTTAATATTGTATTGCATGTATTCTTTAGAATTTAAAGTTATTTATTTTTAATTTTATTTTTAAGTTTTTAGTTCACTTTCAATTCATTTGAGCTTTTGAATAAATAAAGTGATTTTCCGTTACAAATGAGAAACTTCCGGAGCGAAGCGACGGGTAGCCATCTAGTTTCTTTAAAAACTTAGAATAATAGTCAAAATTAAAGAAATTAAAAATTAAAAAAAAAAGAAAGTTTTAATTTCTTTAATTTTGACTATTATTCTATGGAAATATACAAACTACCTACAATATCTGGGTATTTTCGGGTTTTAATCTGGGAATTTTCTGTTCCACTTAGGAAAAAAAAAATCAAACCCTTTTGCGGGGATCTCCAAGATTTGACATTATGAAAGTTTTAATGCGATCGAATTCTTTACTCTCACGCTTTCACTGCTATAATTCAGGAGTGCATTTCTTTCTTCTAATTCACTTTTAATTGACATTTAATTCTTCTGCAGTTAAACTTTTTTCAGCTGAATTTTTCTGACAACCTGAGCTTAGATTTAGTGACAATTTATTTATAGCCCCTGATGCTGTCAACACCCCCTAGCAACCAAAATACACTTAACTGATCTCTGGCATCGAAGACACCAAATCCATTTGAATTCACTGACGAAATCACCCGCTGCATTTTTTTCAAAAAGAATCGTCAGAACAGAAAAATAAAAAAAAAACAACTTTGCAATTGCATAATTCTAAAACATATGTGCAAGTTTTGAATACGAGCAATTCATCAATAATTTGTTTGTATCATTTGAGTAACATGTAACACTAGCAATTGAATGCATTTTGTTGTTTAAACAATCGCTGTATATGTAATAATAATAGTAATAATAATAATTATAACAGTAATAATAATAGTAACTGTTGGTTGAAGATTGTTAGAAGAAGGAAGCGTCCATAAATCACGGACGAAGAAAGGAGATGGAAAATGGTTATAAAAGGTTTATTATCCTGCAATTTATAATAAGAGCGAGTGTTTGTTTGTTTAGTTGTTTGTTTGTTTGTCTTGAAACAATGTCGCCATTTTTCAACGGATCTTTACCAAAATTGACACGGAGGTTCACACGCATCCCATAATAATGCTTGAACAACGAAAATCCGGATCCGGTTTAAGAGGTGTAAATGGGTAAGTGGGCAAACATTCTTGAAGAGGACGCATATCTCTGAAACCTCCTGAGTTGGAAATACGAAATTTGATATGAGTGTTCTTTATCAAAGTCTAAAATATACATATTCGACGAATTTTCAATATTCGAATCCTAAGGGGTAAAAAACGGGGGAGGGGGGAAACTTTTCTGTAGGGTATGCGTATCTCCGAAACCGCTTGAGTTTCAAACATGAAATTTAAAATGAGTGTTCTTAATTCTAAGTTTTTGTTTTTAGTTTACTTCATGTAATTTGCTTTTTTTTTTGATGAAATAAAGCTTTTTTACGTTACGTATGCAAGACTGTAACATAGTTTGTAACTATTAGGTGCCTTTTTTATTTACCAATTGTTTTTTACTTTGGAAAAGTACAGAATTACAATTTCTTCGTCATCCACATCAGGCAACTCTTTTTTGAAACCTGCGAGAAGCACTGATATTTTTGCTAGTTAAATTATAAAGGGAGTAACAAACAGAAGAATCCAATTCCTTTTATTGCAGCAGCCATGAACTAGTGTAATAAGTACAATTGCTATTAAAGAGGCAGATAGGATGGATGTGAACCAGAACTAAACTACCGAACAACAATGGATTCCTGATTCTGGATGGACAGTAAAGCAGCTATCCATAATTGCAGATTAATAATAGATGAACAGTAAAAGATGTGAACCTAAACGATGCAAGAAGCCAAGACGTTATTTTTACCTACTGAAGAGAACTGTTATGAAGCAAGAAGAAGAGGTCATTCCTGTTATCCGAACGGAATTAATATTATTAGCCATGTGATGTTCAAGATTTCAATAAATACATTACATTTGCAATTAATTAAATTAGGCTTGAGTATTTATTTATCGTGTCTTTAATCGCAGCTTACTATCACCTCCACTCTGCTACATTAGAAAGCCATTTATTTTATATCAGTTATAACTGAAGCCGCGCCGGCGTGGTCGTGCGGTCTCAGGCGTCGGTCTGCCATGAGGCCAGTGTGCTGGCACCCGGATTCAAATCCCGGTTGTGAGCATGGATGTTTCAATTTCCTTTCCTGTGTTGTAAGCCTCTTCTTCACTTTCTCTTCGGTCTGACGTCATTCCGTAATGGCGTCCTGGAGAAGGCAACGGGAAACCACTCCAGTATCTGTTCCCAAGAATAAGTTACGGTTTCTCCTAGGGGTCGCCCTTTGGGGGTCACTAGGGTTCCGTGGACTTTCAACCAATCTTCGGATTGAATTAATGTGTATGTATGTGTATAACTGAAGATAGCGTTAAACTAATATTCCATATAATTGTTTTGCTATGCACCAAAAACAAACAGAGCTGAAACGGGAGATTGAGCTTTAATAAACATAAACATTCTCACTGATGACGTTCTGTACAAAAGATATGTTCAAATTGATGTGCACTGTGTTTCAAACAACATTCATAACTTTCGCTCAGATTCTCAAACAAGGTTATAAATAGAAGTTATTGCAGTTGGTGAAAGAACGCCACTATCTTTTCCCGTAATTCCACAATTTGTCACCTCCTTAAAAAACGAGCTCCTTCGACTCCTTCAGCATAACCCACACTTGGGCATCGGGTGGTCCAAAGTCAGGTGAATGCGGTGGTGAGGAAAATTTGTTCCACGAGAAATTATGCATTCCTCAAAGTTTTCCTGGAGCAAAGTGAGTGAGTGTCCGGTCGTGTGGCAGGTTGCTCCATCCTGTTGGAACCATTGACAAAATCGTAGAAGATCTCTCAAAAATGGTGTGTTAAAGAAGTCTCTATACCGGTCCTGCTTAACTTCCACAAAATACATCGTCTTCCACAAAATACTGGCCCAATACACCGTTTGCATATAAGACACAGCTTAACGTGCAGAATGGAGGGGTTCTATCTGATAATGTTTGTCCGTTAAACACCAAGGAAACGAGTAGTCTGCCTGTTGATGTAGCAATCTAGATGAATGTGGCATTGGTCCGTAAACCAAGTATTAGACAAGAACGTTGGATCCGCATATGTCAAAGCCAACACTAAACGATAATACACAACTCTGGCACGAATATCAACATCTCTCAAACGCTATCCAGTCTGTATTCATCCAATTCATCCGGTCCTTTGAAAAAAAATCTATCCATCCAGTCCTTTGAACAATCGACCTACGGACTTCGGACTGATACCAGTTTTCACCGGAGACTTCTCTGCGGAGACTAACACCTAATTCAGGAGCTGTCCATGGTTCTCACTGTTTGTCTGATTTGTGGAGCGTAACTGGCTGATTTGTGGAGCTCTTTCGTTATGTGAGAACGCTTCCTGTGCGGCGAAACTTGTTAACCAGTTTTACATAACCGTGTTACTCGGCAGCGACTTCTGAAACTTCTCACGATATTAATTTTGAAACGTGTTTTAAACTTGGGCCATTTCCACGTCCAGTCCGTATGAACGGAAATAATATTCAACAATAAACACTTTTTCGCTCTGTTGTGAGAACCATTGCTGCAACACTACACTCAGCACTGCATCTATAACATGACTGTTTCGCTCTAACAAAAAACAAAACAAAACAAACCCTGGTTACGTGGCGCAAATGTTTAGTAGTCGCGCTACAAACTGTTTGTTTTGCCGCATACTATATACGCTTAATGCATGCAGGATATTCTCTTTCTTGTAATAACAGTATATAAAGTAAATTTCTCAATTGAGTGATAAAGTAAATTTCTCAATTTCTAAGTTATAACTCTGAGGGTTCTTGTCTGGTCCCCCCAACAAACAGTGGCTCTTGGAATCTTTTGAAGGAGATTCGAGATATTTCCATTCTACATTGGATCTACTTTCGTCAGTTTTAAGAGTGGAAACAATTATATTGTTGCAGGATGAAGCATCTTCATTCAAAATACTGCAGTGTACATAAGTTTTTTAAGCCTGATTTTCAAAAGCAATAACAACAATCTTCTATGAGGAAATAGATAAAAGTTCACCAACTGTATGAAGCAGTGAAGCCCATCGCTGCTTCGTTTCTCTTCATCTATCTACCAGACGTTATCATCTGATCAAGACTTTCTTACTGAAGTAAAGTATATGCACATGTTAAAATGTGAGTGCTGGAAATTAAAGAGGAAAGAACTGAATTTTCCAACTACCATCAGTATGTGTCAGAATCGGTTGTGTTTGTTTGAAAGAAAGATTTATTCCAGAGTGTTTCTTTCATCTTCTAAGAAAGTAATGGATGAAACGCAGTTAATAGCTAAACTTTCCAGAAAAAGGAAATGAAAATTTACAAAATTAAATCCAAGAACTCAAGCAAAACCGCTGCGAAGTAAGAATAAACCGCTGCTAGCCAATGAAAAGGAAAATGTGGATCAGGTTATAGTCATTGTGTAAGAAACATCCCTGTATCATCATATCAATCTATTGATGCAATAAGAAGAGGATGTGAGAAATTCAATTTTTAATCACTGATAAAATTAAATTAAAACTAACATCAAGGCTTTGAAATATTTATATTTTTATTTTCATTAAAACCGAAAGTTAAGAGTATGTTCTTTTGTTGTGTGTAAGCACGTGAGAACACAATGGATGTGTTGAACACAGCATGAACGCGGACGTTCAATTGTTAATGGTTAATCTTAGAAGATCGTAAAATGGCGTTACGAGGGAAGACCAAATAGCAACGATGCTAAGGTTTTGAAAATGGGAATCGGATGAGTTCCTTCCGATTGTGCTATAGATTAGTTTTGATTTTAAACTCATATTGTGTTCAGTAAAAGGCGGACGGCCTTGAGAATTAAATAAGTAAGGATTAATAGTAAAGTTAAATTAATTCTTAATAAACGGTTAGGCCCAAAAGATGGAATCTCGCAAATGAAGACTGGCAGACCAAAGTGGAATTTTGCCAAGGTATTATCTTCGACGTTTGACAGGGATTGACGAGAAATTGATGGATCGTTGCTGAACTGTAAGTAGAATTTCTATTTTACTTCACCCATCGAGAATTTGGAAAAGGAGCCAACGTTAGAATTTCGAACACAAGAAAATGAAGTTTAGGACAAAGCGGAACGTATACTAATGAACATTAAAGATTAAACATTACCAACACATTAACATTTGTTCGTAGATTAAAGAAACAGTAAAGTTATTTATTTCAAGTAAAACCATTACTGCTAGGATTTATTAAAGTCAAGGGAAATCGACTTCTTACAAATGTTGGACTGAATCAACTAAAGTTAAAGAACTGTTGAGTTGAAATGATTTAAGTATTTATACAGGAACATTTGTGATCATTAGCAAGAGTTTTATTTTAAAGATTATTTCAACGATTTCAAAGATTATTCGATTGAAGTATTCAAGTTATGATTATAAACTGTTGAGAGTGTTTTGGTAAAGACTATAATACTAGAATGTTTAGTCAAGAAAGAATTGGAGAAATCAATTTAACTTAAACATTCATATTATTAAATACTGT
>JAFIDM010009631.1:309239660-309311460 GCA_023159025.1 Thereuonema tuberculata | reverse complement strand
TAGTTAATCAGAATGTTAAGAAAATTCCCTATTAATCAATTCAAAATTCATGTTTGCATTTGATAAATAAGAATGCTATTAATTGTAAGATATTCTATTGAATGAGTTTAATCAATAAGTTTTTGAAAAAGTGATTAAAAATTACTCAATAGCTTTTTAAAATCTTTCGAATTTTCCTTTTTAACACTAGACCAAAACAATGATCATTTAAAAAATGCCATCTTTGTATCCCTCAAATTCTCTTACTTGGAATACTCTTAAATTATTAAATGCTTCCTAAAATTTAGCTTTCTGACATTTATCTTCGTTTCTTTTGTACACAAAGAACTTAATTTCGAAATAGGTTAGATTTTACAATAATAATAATAAAAAAGTTAAGCTATAGTTACTTAAAATTAGCTTTATTCACAATAAGTTTTTGTAATTATTTATTGTAAAATTCATAACTATTCATAATAAAATTAACGTGATAGCAACAAAATTTAACGTGCATGCTTAAATATAAAACATAAATACGTAGAACTAAAGAACCACTGAGTTTTTTGAAATTGTGATACCAGGAATCCAAGGCGGTCTGTTTCAGATTTCAAGACAATCATTAGTCGGATCCGCCCAGTATTTACAGCTCAGTGAACTCAGAAAACCAATAAAAAAAGCACAATTAAGCACAAAAACGGCCCTTCACATTAAAAAAACATCAAAAACAAAGAATAAAAAGGCCAATCAATTAATCATCTATAGCAACCGCGGACAAGGAAGGATCAACTGATGATGGTCTTGAAATCAGAAACAGTCTGTCGTGGATTCCCGGTATCACAATTTCCAAAAACAGTTCAGTGAATCTTTAGTTCTGTGTGTTTATGTTTTATATTTTGTTTTAAAGTTAAACATCAACCCATTAATTAAGAAAATATCTTATTCCATTACCAAACAATTATCCCAAAGCATCTTACTGATCGGTGAAATATTATTCTGGGTCTTGTCTTTCTCAAAAATCGTAAAATTCTTTATAAAAACACTCCTTTTCTGAAAATCTGAAATAAATTATTTAGAAAACGAATGAAGATAAGTTAGAAACAGATATTCTTCTGAAATGAATAGTTTACGAATTGTTATTACTGAATACCCAAGTGGAATCTAAACTAACGGTGCTTATTCTATCTCAGATCTAATCGATATTAAACTTATTCTTTGATTCATATTTTTCCTTTAAACTGTTTTTTTTTGGATGATCTACAAATTTTATGTCCTGATCATTAAATATGATTCTATAAAATTTCCCTAAATTAACCAAAAACTGAGTAAGCGTCAAAACTATGAAATAATACAGCTAAGTCTTTGAAAACAATTAAAATATAAGTATTAATGCAAACAAATATATAAATTAACATTTCTTTCAAATATTTGCACAGTTCCGTCACAGTTTGGAAAGTAAAAATAAAAAAAAAAATTAAGAAAATTGATATTTAAAATCTTCAAAAAAAATAACTCAACATAATTTGTTTTCAAAATAAAATACAAGAAATTTTAAATTCTAAAATATACAAAGTACGTACAGTCGTTTGATTTAATCGTATTACGTAAAATTAAATCTAATTCTTTCACTAAATTTGCATGATTTTACTCATGAGAAAATATGTGTAGATCACGCATTTTATTAGATTTCATTTAATCGTTTGGAATTAATGCATTGGATTGATAATAATAAAACTTTTCACATTATAATAGCTGATTTTGAGAGGCTCTTTATTAAGAAATTACGTGATATTTTGAAATTGATAACTTCTTACATTTCATTCATGAAATTATTGTTACAGCCATTTCACATATTTCTCTGACTTTTTACTATTTTATAATTCTAAAAATTTTCAATCTATATAAATTATTAAACAGAATTTAATAATCTATTCTCAAATTACAGAAATTGGGATGGGAATGGATTCTAGGTTAGTTACTGAAAATTTATTTTTATTAGCCTTTAAATAAATGTTTTCGTTTGTCTTAGTTTTAATTCCAGTAACTTCACTAAATTTAACAATAATACAAGTGTATAAACTTCAAAACTGATGATTAACTCACTTCTTAATCTTAAATACTATAATTTTAAAACTTCAGATATCTGTCTATAAAATTATCGAAAACAAAACATGTTAACATGGATAATTCGAAACTAATAACGCTTATTTATTAATAATTAATTATTATTAATTTATCCGTTTAATATGGAAGAGCAGTAAACATCTTTGTTAACTTTTATTAATATTTAAGTTTCAAAATAACGTGTATCGAACTCGTAGAAAAAGAGATAAAATTGACGACTTTTACCAGTGTCGAAGTAATGTCCTTCTTGGACAATAACAAGACAAAAACAACTAGATCTATTTAATGATATTTGAACTTTGATACAAGTTGAACTTCTTCGCTAACTGAGTGATTTAATTTTATTTTTAACTAAGAATTTAATTATCAATTTTTAATGATTTCCATTTTTCAATGAAATACATTTCAAAATTTATTTATTCAAACTTTTAAAAAATCAAATGTTTAAGTAGAAATAATAAATTGCAAAAATTTATTTTGGAGCGAAATAAGAATTGAATTCTTATTAAAATATCTAAGTGAATAAAAGGATTCTAATCAGAGATTGAAAGTCATTATCTATCAACAACTTCAACTCACGAAATAAGAGCAGGAAGAAAATCTTCCTATCATTAATTTGTTTTACTCACTAATTGAAATTAAGTATTGGTTAGCATTCAAAATTTGGAAGCGCTATTTTTCAAAGCGTTATTACAAAGGCTTTTTTTTTTGTTTCATTTCAATCATTTTAAAACAGTTTTCATCCAAGTAACTTTTAGATCATGTAGCCTATTTCCCATTCATATCTAATCACCATTCAAAAACATTGGGTAAATAAATTCCCACCCACCCGCACTATAGTGGGCGTGACGCCCACATCCTAATTCAAATAAATAGATGGGAAAAAAAAAGTATTTCCTGCTGATGTACATCCTCAAAGTAGCATTTCCTTCCAAAACAAATGAAAAAAAAAAACTTAAAAAAAATCACACTAAAAATTACTCACAATGAAGAGGGGAACTGTTCTTAATTATTAAGAGGGGAAAAAGAAGTAATTTTAAGAGAACAGGTTTCAGCAAATACTGTTTTACTAGAATAACGTAAATTAGAAACAAGAAATAAACATTTCGAAATTAGTATCTTTCTACGAAATAAATCAAAAATGATATTACAAAATAGCTGCTTGAACACTTATCACTTTCAAAAATTATATTGAAATTCCATATAATTTCAAATGAAAACAGTGCACAAACTTTACATTTAATTTAAGCCAAAAAATGTTTGCTTTGTAAATTCATAAAAAATCAAAGTTCAGTGTTTTCTGTTTTTGTCAAGTGAGGGTTGGATTTTTTTTCTTTTTATTTCCTAATTTTTAAGATATGTGTTTTCTTCTTAAATAAATCCCTTCCATTAGGAAGGAGCTTTCGCATTTTAAAAACAGTACAAGGGCTCGTATTTTTCATTTGATCTCTATTGGAATAAGTCCATTAATTTCAGTGAGAAATCGGTCCAGTTTTGTTGTTTTTTACGAACGGATGGAAAGAATTGAAGGGAATAGAAGAAATCTAGTTAAAAAGAAGATTCAATAAAAAAAGAATTCTAATGAACTGTTATAAAGAAATAACCAATTGTCTGCTAAAACCCATTCTAGAGAAAACAATTTTTTTATTATTATTATTATAGCAACAATGCCTTTAGAAAAAAAAAACGCTAATCAACTACATTTTATCAAATTAATTAGTTTTATTAAACAGCATAAGGGTGAGATCATAAAATGCTGCCCGGCTGAGTTAAAAAACAAAAAAACATTAACTGCTTTACAAGGACATTATAGCCACAGTTACTACCTCTTCCTCCCACCCATCATGTACTACTAGTTTTCTCTCATCCATTACGATTAGGGCAGAACGATCGTCAATTATTCTATGGTAAACACTCTAATCCAAAGCTAATCCAAATTGAATAAATCTTGATATGAGTGGGATAAATTGTTTCAATTCACATTTAACTTTTAGGGTTGCTATAAAACGTTGTAATATAACACACTTATTAGATTAGATGCTTAAATAGGAACCCAGCTACAGATAATGAGCTCCCACGTAACAAAGATTCCTTTGAACATAAACTCTTCATTAAGAGACAAAAGGTGTTACGTTACATCGTTTCATAACGATTTGAAGGCGGAGAAAATAATCTCACAATCGTTTTGATTAACGAAATCTATTCTGATATCGTCTGTTGATAACATCTCAACCTAAAAAAATAATCCACCGAGTCACACTTTACAAAAAACTGAAATAAATAAAAAGGCTCCTTTACAGAAAAGAAATTACAGTTAGGCCTACTTCTGCTATTTTAGACAATTTCTTTATCAAAATAAAAACGAAGCACACTTTTGTAAACAAAACTCCCATCAGTAGGCAAAGAGTTTGAAGTAAAATTTTTTGTTGTCATAATTTATAAAATGTAATTCGTCAGAAAATAACTACAGCATGTTTCAGTCTTTTATTGTAAAATAAAAAAAAAATAAAAAATGTTCATCATTTATTTTCTACATTTAAAAAAGAAAATATATCAACTGATGCAAAAAAAAAAAAAAACATAAAAAAAAACCTCTCCAAAAATAATGGGTTCAGTTATATCTAAAAAAAAAATTAGAAAGAGGAACCGGGTCAGAAGTTACAGTTGCTTTTATCAATAAAAAAGAAAAAGATTCTATAAATGAGTTTTTCATTTATTTTTAGATTCAAAGAATAATTTACATTTAGTAAGTAATATTTATTTTCAGAAAGAATAAAAACAAAGAAATTAAATATATTTCAAAAAATAAAAATGTATCTAAAAAGAACTTAAGAAAAACAGCTAAAACAGTTAGCTTAAGTGTTGTTAGTACAGAAAATACTAAAGCATGCTACCAGTTTCAACTTTTCCATTTTACCGCCTAAGAAATTTTTGGCAGGAATATTCGAATTATGAATAAACATAATAAATAATTTGTGCCAGAAAACAGCGATTGTAATCATATGTACAGAAATTCAAAATTTGTTTCGATATTTTATTTATGCAAGTTATATAATTTATGATAGACGGGATCAGCAATAACAAAAGAAATCATATCTGCATCCTGTAAGTGCAGAATCCTTATGTAAACATTGCGTAAACTATTGACAAGTACAAGAAAATTGCTTCCACTCTCTAAAAGACATTTGAATATTGATTATTATTAACAACATATATAAATAATTGAAGCACGTTTTGAATTGGGCTAATCTATTCCGTCTACCCATATTCCCTTACTTAGCTGACGCATGGGTGATTTCGAGGTTTAAGGTATCCAAATGTAAACCATTAGCCACACAGCGTATTTTTCATCTTGGGAAGCCAAAGGAAATGAAAATAACTATCGCTTGACTAAGATGGGCCCGATAGTCCAGTGGTAAGGAGCTTGAGTGCGTCTCGGAGTGTCTGGGCTCAATCGCTGATCCCGGCGGAGGTCAGGGATTCCGCGCTGAATTCTCATCCAGACGGATCCTTGAGTCCACCCAGCCCTTTGAGGAATGGTATCGGATTTCTTTTCCGGGGTAAAATTTGGGTAAGCATCGGGTTGACCACCCAACCTCAACTTAAGATACCATTGGAGTTTCGTGGCGAACTACCTCCTGGCACCCCCCCCCCTTCCAAGCTCCTGTGTGCTTCCATTGTTTCTTTAATTAGATTATGGGGCTGAGGTGGGACAATCAGGTTCGGATATCCATGGGTTTGGCAGATCGGACGCGAGACCAAACCCCAGTGCTATTAAGTAATAAAGAAAAAAGAAAGGGAAACACGAGTTAGAGTTGTGATCGAAGGGAGAAAAAAAGTGCCAGGAGGTAGTTCGCCACGAAACTCAACTGTCTGTACGCTACTTTAGTCCCGCTGGTCAAGCAATACCAGCAGTCTTATAGGCTAACGTGACCCAAAAGGGCCACATTAGCCTATAGTTAAATAAGCGCCTAGGAATTTCATGAAGATAACTTCTTCATATCACCATATCAAATTGAATTACTACATCTCTTAACTGTGAAATCCCTCACTCTTTAAATATTATAAAGTTCTTGCCACAATATGAAGATACAGTAGACTAGGATAAAGATGTTCCAAAGTACCTTAGAACATTTTGAGTTCTCGTAGATATCATTAAGAAATCGATAATACGAGGAACATCATATATTCGGTTCCGTGATGTATTACAGCCAAATGGTGAGTCTTACTATTGTATTTTCTAATAGAGTCTTAGGCTTAAGAGAATAAAATTGTACTTCTCAGTTTACTATTTCAAAAATGTCAAAGTCTCATAGCCCTTTTCTTTTAAATATTTAAGTTCTTTTGAAATGAAAATATATCTTATAAATATCATTTAAGACAAAAACTAAAACGTTCTTGTACAAACTTAAAGCCTTCGGAGTTTTAAAAGTAATATTTTTGTAGAAAGCTTCTGGCAAAAGTTTGATAGTAAAACAACCGTTATACCCAGTTTCGTAAAGATATGAACGTAATTTTTTTTTAAGGGGGATACAATTACATTATCTGTATTTCCCTAGAAAAGTATATGAAATAATGAAAGTACATTTTAAAATACGTTTTTTATTTTTGTTTTGTGCTGAAAAAAAAAAGGGAAGAAAATTTTGTGTTTTGCCAATTCCCTGCGTTGCTTCCAATAACTGATCTTATGATCGATGCCAAGAATAATTCGTCACTTAAAAGAGCCCATTTCTCAACAGTATTTCACAGTAAATCCAAGTCTGTACTAAAACCATTCCTCAAATGTCATTGTGGCAACAACCAGTCCATGTCTGTGGACCCATTTCAAGCCGATGATCACAGGCGTGGACTGAATTTTCAATGTCTATAAACCATTCCATTCCACTCAAAACTTAAGAAAGAAACAAGTTGAATGTTATTCCAAATATAACAACTGATCAATAGAAGAAAGTTTATGGGTAGTTAAGTTACATTTTATATCTTCATCAAAAGACGAACGACCTCCTATGTTGTGTTTCTTAAAAATTACCTCAAAAATGTTGCTTCTCGAAATTGGATACAAAAGGAATTAAAAATTTGTCAAAAATAAATTCACGAAATAACAAATTTGGAAATATTTGTCTTATTTCATTATATTTGGATGAAAATGAATATATTTTATCAACAAATGAGCATCTGATCTGGTTTTTAATCTTCTTCTAAAATATGTTGCACGTTTACTTATTTCAAGTTGAGATCTTATCTTATTTGTAGAATCTGCTCATGCATTTCAAGAGAAAATTTGTGACTCTTTACAGCATTATTCTATGGATCGGTTATTTTCATCTTAGTTGAGTATCTTTGGGATAAAAGGCGCTGACTTTGATATCTCCTAAAATAAAACGCAAGAAAAGGGAAATGAGATTTAGTATTTTCCACATTAATCCAATAGTCTTGCATCTAGTAATAACAGTTATTCTATGTCCTCCTACTATAGCCAATAAGGATCTTTAGATAATCGTAATTTCTTCTATAGATTGTTTTATTTTATTTTTTTTTCATGGGAATTCGTTAGAAACATTCCCTAAAATACGACGGCTATTCATTCACAATTAAAATATATTTATATAATAATTAAAAGAGAAAACAAAAGCACTTCAAGATAGCACACGTTCGAGTGAATAAAAACCAACCCTACATTAGTTGTATTTGAAACCAAAAAGATGAAATTTTTCTCTAATAATGTTATCTTAAATTAAAAGACAATTTTTTTTAAATAGTTTCAAAAGACTTGGGAAAACCCTATCAAAAATTCCCATATTAACTCTCAACCTTTATTGTTTTTGTAACTGTGGTATTTGGGTGGCAATGGATTGGCGTGATAGGAATTGACTCCATTATTGATCGAAGAGTTAAACAAGGAAAACAAGGAAGAGGTCAATGCAAAGAGAAAACACTTGTTGCAACATTTTAGAAGAAATCACATTTTATAGGCAACCAACTTTATATTCATTTGGGGAAGAAAAAAACCAAGAATTTCGTTTAATCAGTTACATCTTTTTATGAAGTGAGTTGATATCAGAATAAATAGAAAATGATTATTAAAACTTATTAATTTCTGAATTTATTACAAAATCAAATCACTTAAGTTTTAAAGTTAATATATTTTTCAATATTTTTCATTTTTTTCGTATAGATTAAAAGAGAAATTATTGTTCTTTTTGAATGTGATTTTAAGAAAAATTAAGAAATATGTTTTTAAGGAGAAGGAATTTGTTATACGTAAAAGTTTTTTTATAGATTTTAAGATAAGTTAATGAATCCGGACTTTGATAGAACGAAATAAATAAACACTGTGTTTGATTTAGTAGCCAAATGAAAGTTCAATTTGAAACAAACAAAATGAAGAAAACGAAGAAAGATTACTTCGGTTTTAAATCATTTTCTTTTGTAACAGTTTCCTAATTTCTGATGTAAACTACTGGTTTCATTCACTGGCATGAACAAATATTTCTTTTTATTGGCTGATATCTATTTTTTTTTTTGAACTGTCATCAATCAAGTCCAGAAACTAATTCTCAGAATCTATCAAAAAACAATACAAAGAAACAAAATCCTTTTATAAGACGAAACTGCGTTCGGTCAATTTTAAGAGTTTTACATTCTGTGTTTTGCATACAAAGAAATTCATACTATATAATATAAAAGTGAAATTTGTGGATATCTGTAAATGTATGTGTGTGTGTCTCTGTTTCAGATGTTTAGCATACATCCCAACATGCTACAAACTTCAAATTTGGCATGGGGGTAGGTTCGATACTGTAGACAATGTAAAATTATAAAAATAACCTTTTTAAGTTTTGGGACAAGAACAAAATATTGTTGTTCAATAATTGGAACTAAAATATTATTGTGCATAATAGCGTCACAGATTAAACTGGTGGCGACAATTGAAACAATAAATATTGTTCTGCATAATAACAGCACACATTTACTTGGGAGGTAAAACCTACAATTACGGGATATAAATGGTGAGGAGATGGGCAAACATAGCTGAAGGATACTTCTACGGGGAAAATCGGAATAGATGTAGATTTGTAATGATTACATGAGTTTTTATGAACTGGGTGAATGTTTGAAGTGATAGGGGTGTGGAAAAGAGGAGAAAGGGGTGATAAGTCTTACATTCTCCGATCTCGATATTAATTTCAATCTAGGGAAATCGAGTTACACAATTCAAATATAGCATTACTTGTACCTATCACGTGATATTTTGTACCAACTGGGAAAGTATCGAATTTATCTCACAATTTTAATTTGTTTATCAAACACATCAATGTTACTCGTACGAAGAACGGGTATTCTGCTTGTAAAAAGTAAATATAATTTAGTTATCGTTTTTTTTTTTTTTTTTAAGTTCAAGCCAAAAACAACAAAACAAGTATATAGAGACAAAAGTCCGCAATCTGAAAAATGAAAAACGATGTTTTACGATCTAGACATGACTCGGCAACTTGTCGTGTGTTCGAATCCCCAGTTTCTTTCTTTCTTGAAACAGAGAGTCTTTCGCTTTATTGGTTGTTGGCATTCTCCTATCTTCACTCCGTACTGAAGTGTTGCACTGAGGTATAGTAACAAAGAATCTTCCGATTTACATTTTCTTCAATTATTAACACTTTCTTTTTGTTTCTTTTGTTCTTTTTTAATTAACTAATTCCTAAAAGTTCCTGTTTTTTATTATTCATCCTTGATAGATTAAGATGAGCTTTTCTTTTTATAGGTTTGGTCATTAACATTTTCTTAGAAATTAACAGATTCGTAGTTTGAGTCACTGTTGTTCTTATAATTGTAAATTTTCGGGAAAACAGATCAATTTTAAATTTTTAGCCAACCATCATTTGTTGATTACTGCATCGACTGAATCAGTATAAAAATATATTAAATATAACTGACGATAGGATTCGTATCACTACCAAGAATATTCTGTAAAATGTACTCTTCAGATTCTGAATACAGTTCTCAAATCAGAGTTACGAAAAACAGAACTTTTCTCATCGTAATTTTAATTCAAAACTACATCTAAGAAAAATTTCTTGTTGAACGAGTCGTCAACCTGTGCAATTCTGTAGTGTTCTAAAATGTTGTTCGATTTTCCTAAGACAGTATTTTTAATTCAATTTCACAATAATGATCAGGATTCAAATGTTACACAAAAAGCCGATGATCTGCACAAAAAAGAGCTAACAATACAAGAGAGGAGGGAGCCTCTTCTACTAAATAAAAGAATATTCGAAAAAAGTTTTACCGAACTTCGACCATTTTTGTTTTTTTCTTCTTAATACTGTTCAGTCTTCTGCTTTCGTAGAATATCGAATAATTATCGGAAAAATACGAAGAATGATCTAAGAAACAATAATTGGTTACATTTGGAAGAAATAGCCAAACTTTGAGACAACAATTATTCGTGATTAAAATACGAATGGCTTAGAATTCTTTTAACAGCCATAACTCATTACCAAATAATAATAAAAAGAAAAACGGAATAAAAACTGTGTGCTCTGATAAGAAATTGATAGACATGAATCTGTCGATGACTTCATTTGAAAAAAAACAAACAGATATTTGTTTGCTGAATCTTTTTTTTTTTATAAAGCAATAATCAACTTAACTTATGGAATAATAATTATTTCATACATCTTGGTCTTAATTCTTTCTTAATTTTTCATAACAAGTTTTTATATAGTCAAGTTAAGGTGCAATATATGTCTAGAGTTGAGATGGGTTGTTGGAATGTATATGGAGAAAAACTTGTCATGTTTGTTGAAGGTGGATTTAACTGTAATTTAGGATAAGTTATCCTATATAAAAAAGTATTAATGTATCCATACATCGCTCGTCATTCTCATTGTAATTGAGAAAAGTCATAACAAAGTAAGTGCATTTGTGCCTGGAAAGATGGAATTACGAATACTACTTTTTTATATTAATAATGGTGTTTGTGAACTCAGGTCATTAGTATAACATCCCCGGAAGAATAAAGATTATTCTTGTTTTTGTTTTTTTTAAACAATCCTCTTCTAAAAGTCTCAAGAAAATGAAGAACATTTAATAATAGACAATTTTAGATAATTGTAATGCAAAAAAGATTTAAAATTAAAAAAATTCTACATACAAAAATGTTTTACTACTTTCATCATCTTTAAATTCAATAAACTTTTAAATTATCTTAGAAAAAAAGTTCGATACAAATGTTTGTCAAGTCAAGGAAATTGCTTTAATATCAGTTGGATTTATCTTTATAAAATGAAATGAAAGAAGACTTTCCTGAATCGTAATCAATTTCCTATCAAAGGAACAAATCTCAAAAATATTAACTGCTTCAGAACCACACATAATTGTCTTAGGAACCAACAAATGCACAATATATTCATTTAATATTGAAAATAAATAAAAAACAACCCTCAATATGATTTTCCATTTTGAATCGTCAGCTTACACGTCAGACCTGAAGTTCTTCCCGTTTGGCTGCTTATCCCAGGAATCTCTACTTCCTGCATCCTTGAAGGAGGAGCGTCACGATGATTTAAACGGACGCATGATTTGAAGGAAGAAGATGACATGTCAATATTGGTAAAAATTGCTTCATTTCAGAAACGAAAAAAATTGAATGAGCCTACTCTAGACTAAAGACAAAGTGCTGTATTAGCATTCGACACTTCTTTAATATAGAAATCTAGCAAAAAAAGCTGTGCTTCAGGTGGGTTTCAAAAAAGAGTTGCCCTGATGTGGATGACTTAGAAATTGTAATTGTATGATCACTTCGAAGCTCTTCCAGTTGGTAAAAAGCCAAGTATAGTAGTTACAAATTATCTTATAGACCTGCTACCGTCGCTTCGCTCCGGAAGCCTTGCATACGTAACGTAAAAAAAAAATCTCTTTATTTCTTCCCAAAAAGCAAATTACTTCAAGCAAACTAAAAACTGAAACTTAGAATTAAGAGAACCCTCATGTCAAATGTCATGTTTGCAACTAAAGCAGCTTCGGAGATAAGCGTACCCGGAAGGAAAGTTTGCCCCCCCCCCCTCACGTTTACACCCCTTAGGATCCGAATATCGGAAATTGGTCGAATGCGTATACTTTATATTTTGACAAAGAACACTAATGTGAAGTTAGGTGTTTGCAGCACAAGCGATTTCGGAAGTACGCATATCCTTTAAGAATGTTTGCCCTCCCGTTTAAGAACCCAAATATTATATTACAAATATCATATATTCCTCCCTTAGGATCCGAATATCGAAAATTCGTCGAATACGTATATTTTAGATTTTGACAAAGAACACTCGTGTGAAAGTTCATGTTTACAACTCATGCGGTTTCGGAGATACGAATACCCTTGAAGTAAGTTTGCCCTCCCCGTTGCGTAAACACTCTTAGGATCCGAATATTGAAAATTCGTCGAATACATATATTTTAGACTTTGATAAAGAACACTCCTATCAAATTTCGTGTTTCCAACTAAAGAGAGGTTTCAGTCATCCTTTCAAGAATGTTTGCCCCCCCCCCTTTTACATCCCTTTGTGCGGATACGGGTTTTTAGTAGTTCATGTATTATTCTGGGATGCATGTAAACCTCCGTGCCAAATTTAGTAAAGATCAGTTGAGAAATGATGACGCTGTTTCAAGAAACCAACAAACAAACACTGGCACTTATTATATATTGATAGTTAACATTTTTCAGATTTTTATTAATAAGTTTTAACGTTCTGCCTGTGTAATGCTTTTTTTTTCTATTTCTTTTTATTCTTTGCAGCCTTTTTCTTCTAGAATAGATAACAAATAAGTTTCGAAAGGAAAATCCCATTTACCATTTCAAACTTCAATTCTTATCTTTATAAATTTCAAGTATTGACGCGAAAACAAAAAAAAACAAAAAACAACAAAAACCTTAATCGACTTTTTTAGATACTTCTTGACTAAAGTTAACATTAATGGCTTGAGATCATTTCGATTTCATTCATTCTTTTGCTGAGTAAATAATTTTCGATGGTTTTCTATCTTAGAATTATTACAAATTATGTTTGGATCTTAAGTTTTCCTACGCAAGGTCAATTTAAAATAATATAAAAAAATTATTAGAATAATTTTAGATATTTTAACATAGCTCTTGTATTTAACAGAACAAAGTCAAATAAACATTTCAAACGTTTCTGTTCTGCATTTTGAGTTTTCGAAATTTTTAAAAATGATATGAAATTGATATTTAAGACAAACTAATGTAACCTCCAAGTAATTTGAATTTTAAAATTTTAAACTTAATTAGGCCTGTAGCAAATAAAAAAAGGAAGAAATAAAAACAAAACCTTAAAAGTCAGATAATCGTTCGTGTGATATCTGATTGTTTAAAACAATGTATTTTTTTGAATAACTTTCAAGAAGGCATCAGTAGCAGAATTAGGAACCAAAACTATTTTGAAACCAATTCATACACTATCATGTTTGCTGTCTTACTTTTAACTCTTCTTCTTTCATCGATTTTGGCCAACTATGGACCACGGGCTAGCCCTACCTGACAACGTCAGGGTGAGGCTAGGAAATTGAAGAAGGGGGACGAGATTCACATCCCGTCCAGAAATAACCCTGAGATAGTAAGTCCCAGGGGAGAAACGGACGAAACACAGAAGAAGAAAGAAACAGCCTTGCCAAGGCCGGGATTCGAACCCAGGTTCCGACACAACAGCCACATGGCAAACCGCCGTCTAGACCGCTCGGCCATGCTGGAACGGCACTTTTAACTCTATTTAATCTATATTTTTTTTTTTTTTAATTTTTAGTTATTTTAAGATCATTAACTTTAGTCAAGTAATAAGCTAAAGTTAAATTTTAAATTCAAGCTTATTACTTGACTAAAGTTAAATTTTAAAAATAGTTTATAAGCTTTCAAAGAACTTTTTCAAATTCATACTATTTCAATCAAAAAAATCACTGAACACCTTTTTTTTTTTAATTTAGATATTTCTTAAAATAGTTCTGTTAGCTTTTTTTTCTGTCAATTTACTTTAATTACGGGAAATTTAATCAAGGAATGATTAAACAAGAATTAAGTTACAACAACGAAGGCAGTCATTAATACAAAGCAAACAAAGATTCAGTCTCAATGATATCTTCACAACGTTTGTTTCCTTTCCATAAATAAATAAATAAAAATGATTAAATCAATGTATCGGTGGGAGAAAAAAAATACCGAACTTAGAAATGAATTTCATTGAATTTATCTCAGTTAGGTTTCAACAATCAGTCACATTTGGTAGGATTTGAAAAAAAAAAAGAAAGGAAATAAATAGAATTACTCAAATGCTCAGGTTACTTCCTACACAGTAACAAAACACCAAATAAATTTCACAAATAATTATTACTATAATACTAAAAATATTATTGGTAGTAATAATAACTACAATGAAGTTATCTTTCATTTTATTTTTAAAGAAATCCTCTTTAAAAGTTTCTGTTTTGATCAGAGGAGTTTGTTTTGAGGGAATCTGTTGATTCCGTCGCCAAAACTCATGAGTCAACAGAATTGAACAAGAAAGTCACCATCAGTAAATCACTTATTTTATTTTATATTTTTGAAATTTATTTTTGTTTCCCGTAGTTTTTCTGACAATTAATGATTATATTTTCCCTTGAATACATTAAGACATTTATTCACGTAAAATAAAAACAAACAAAATAGACCATTGCTCAAAAAAAAATATTAAAAAGTAGTTATTTTCTCTAAAATGTCAAAAATTAATAAATAAATAAATAAATAAATAAATAAAAAATGTAAAAGTCAATTATTTCCGTCAACTGCTTGAGGAGCCTTGTTTCCTCTATTGAAACAACCGAATCGTAAGGAAAGAATAAGTAACAAAATTAAGAGGAAAATAAATATTCTTTTTGGAAATACGCCGTAGAAAACTAAAGGATTAGAATTGTTTTAGGTACATAATAACAGGTGAACAAAACTTTTGTCTATTTTTGACAACACAAATTCATGAAAAGTATCCAATTATAAATTCCCTTAAAAACCTATAAAAAAAATACTCATAATTCATTCCTGAATCTAAAGTTTACGTTTTTATTTAAGAAAATAAAAAAAGGGTTTTAATTATTGATTTTAGTTTCGTTTACTATTTCATTTTTTGGAAATATGTTCATATCGAATCGTATCTATCAGGTAATCGGAATACTTGTTTTGAAAGTTTTAAATTGTTTGCAATTAAGTGTGTGGGTTGATATTTTGTGACTCACCGTGTCCATGGCACAGGGGGTTTTCTTCTGATTGGAACACCTTCAAAACTGGAGCTCCTCTGTTCCAGTCTGCATTGCTGCCGGCGAAGCATCTTGTGAGCAACGCCTCACGCGTCTGGCGACACTAGCAACAGCCGGAAGCTGTGAGCCTGCGCAGGCGCACTCGCCTTGCACGTGGCCAGCGCCTAGGATCCTTCGGACGTGACAGTGATAAGAAGGCTCAATCACATCAACGCCCACACAACCCACTTGCTAAAGCCATTATGAAGCCACTTCTGCCACAAGATACCTGGAAAAAAAATTGTCAACGAAAAAAAAAAGGGATCGATTCCAATAAGGACATTTAAAATATCTTTTGTTCTTTTCTTTTCCTCTAAGATTTCATCACAGCAAGTCTTAGATCAAAAAAAAAAATATAATAATAATAAATAAATAAAAAGTAAATAAAAAATAAAATAAATAAATAAATAAATATGTATTTATTGAATAATCTAAAAGATGATGAGGAATTTCATATTCAAAAAATATATGCAATCTCGATCCTATTTGAACAGTTTTTTTTTTTTTTTTAACAGTCACTGCAACAAAGACATGACGTCAAAATTATGAACAATGATCAACTAATTATAAGAAATAATGGAAGAATAAAACTGTAAAATGATTCATGGAAAGAAATTGTTTATTTTGGTCAAAAGCAATTCCTGAATGTCACAAAAAACATATCGAAACCGAAATCTTACAGTTACTTTGTCTAAGGAATAGATTAGATCTTTTAAGCCTAAATTAAAAATCATCCAAGAAAGACAACTATCCATTTAAGTGATAATTTTATCAAAAATAAGGATAGCGAAAATAGTAAAGTTTGCGCTTCAGGGAAACACAATGTTGTTGCTTTGTGTTGTTAAGGCTTGACTAGCAAAGCTAGGATGGGTTTCCCGATCGAACATCCGTTTCTCTTGCTCTTTTCAGCTGAATATTTTTGTATCAATACACTAAGTAGCAAATGGTTAAAAGAACTCACTTCACTAATAAAGAATATTCAAAACTCTTATACACAAATTCTCATGAGACGAAGTAACTCTTCTTCAATGCTAAGAATAAATCTTATTATTAATATCAATATAAGCAAAATTAGGTCTCAAGTTAAAAAATAATTTATTATAGTTTCATTGAATCACGTTTCATTTAAATAAATAAACGGTTACAAAGTAGTGTAATGATAATTATTACATAATATTTTCTCTTACGCTTTCATTTAATTTTTATAAATAATCTTTATAAAAGTTTTATCTTAACTTGAAATAAGATAGTCATTCAGAAATACAGTAATTATCTGATATCCGACTTCCGCTTTACGTGACTCAAACTAAAATTTAAGAATATCAAAGACAATACCGTCTCTGATAAATGACGAAATGGAAGTTAGCAAAAATAAAACGAAGTATCCTCCCGTGCTTCGCAGTGAACAGTTGACGTTATGGAGGGAAGATACAATTGGTATCTTATTAGGATGACGTAAAAGTATCCAATAAAGCAGTGGTCGGCAACCTTTTGTTGTAAGAGGGCCAAATATGTTATGTGGGGATTACTGCGGGCCGCACTTGGGCCAAAAAGGAAAATCTTATTTTAACAACCACAAAAAAAAAACGGAAAATCTTAATTTAACAACCAAAAAAAAAAAACAAAAAAACGGACAATCTTAATTTAACAACCAAAAAAAAAAATCTTCCAACATGCTTCGCGGGCCGCGGGTTGCCGACCGCTGCAATAAAGTATCCAATGAATAAAACCTTTGAGAGAATCTTAACATTCAAAAAGTTAGTACATTTTAAATATTAGTATTTTCGCAAAACCAGGGAAATCGAAATTTATATAAATATTGGACTATTAATTTAAAATATTTTCATTTTTTAATTTAAAATATTTTCATTTTTTTTTAAAATTGTAATCCTTTTTTTTTTTAAATTGTAATCCTTTTTTATTGCTTTATCAGGTCATATTTATTTCTAGGATATCCTCCAATTGTCTCAGTTTCACTGATCCAGTTTTTCAGATACACAAATATCGACGTAACCTTGGAAGTTACAGTAGATCACGAAAATTTACGGATATCCCTGGAATAAATCTTTCACAAAATGTATTACGAATGCTACTGTATATGTAGAATGTATGTATCCAATTAATTAATTTGACTTATGATATATTTGACTGTAAAATTAATGATTCTTTCTTTATTGGATTGTTATCTTATAAATCGGATAGGTGAGTTGTACTTAAGTGAATCTTAGTTCAAATTCCTTTGTTACGCCATTGCTTCTAAATGAACAAACAAACAAACACTCATGGTTTGATAAAAGAACTAAAATCGTTTTAAACTTATTTCCTCCATCATGAGAAAAAAAATATCTTTCAATTCTTCTATCCAAAATTAATCTAAGTCGTAATAATATTAGTGAATATTAGTGAATTTACAATAGATCCAATAAATTTCTATTTTGTGTAAATCAAAGCTTCTAAAATAACAAATCAACAGATTCAAAATAAGGCTTTGGATGGATTGAAACAATTTAACCAAAAGCCAAGAAAATAGATTCTTTGCATTTTTTTTTTTTTTTTATCATTGCAAGAACTCAAGACAACATCCTTGAAATTGAACAGAATGATTGGAAAAAGAAAGAAATGGAATAAAGAATTGATTGATTCTGAGCCAAAACTTACCGAACAACAAAAGATGACTAAGTTGCAGCCAAACCAAATTTAAAATTTAAATAAAAATTACAAAAATATAACTTCGGAATTCCTTTTAACTTATATCAAAAGAAAGGACAAAGAATTTATAAGATCAAGTTTGTTTACGTGAATCCAGTGAAAACAAAGAGACATCAACAACATTAGAATGGAATTAACCAATAGGCTTCCAATTAAATCAATTTGTTGTTGTTGTTGTTGTTGTTGTTAAGGTAAATGCCCCAAATAAGGCCTTGATAAAGGTTGATTCGCTGTTAATTGATTGTTGCTGATCCGATCTTTTTCAAATTAGACCTAATTACAAATTGATTTCATAGAGAACAGGAAAATATAAAGTTTTGGTGGAAAATTTAATTATTTATTGTGAATAAGTTCGGTCTTTTAACAAAAGCAATGGCTTTAGGGTTCCACGCCTTTTTTGTGTGCGTTTTTTGTTTTGTTTTTTAATTCTGGAGCAGTTAGAGGTCTAAAGTTAAGGAAACAAGTGATTGAATGAAAATATCATTTATTAAAGAAAACCAAAGAAAAACAATTAAAACTATCTTATTGTGCTTATTTGCGTTTTGTTTCTATGTCTTCTGAGTTCATGAGCAGTAGATACTGGGGGCGGATCCAACTGATGATGGTCTTGAAACCAGAAACAGTCTGTCTTGGATTCCCAGTATCACAATTTCCAAAAACCGGCTCAGTGAATCTTTAGTTCTGTGCGTTTTATATTTTGATGTTATTAAAACTACTTATTCAAAAATGGCTTCTACAGCTTTAAATCAAATGTTTAAGTATCAGCTAAATCAGTTCGGGTCGCACAGCTTTCTTCCTCTCTGCACTGAGAACCAAACAATGGTCGGTGTATCTTTACACTCAGCAAAGCATTCCGATCAAAGATATACACTCGACTGCGTCCGTTCTTTAGAAACCATTAGTTGATCTTAATGGTTTTATTTACCTTACAATAATTCCAAATTTCAACATGTAACTACTACAATGGAAAAACAATAGCATTTATATATAAATTATAGAATATAAATTCATCAATACTTGTTAATGTCCGTACGTATATTTTAATCAACATGGAGTTACAAAAGATAATCAGAAATTGCAGAAATTAATGTAATATAATTATCTCATAAAACCTTTTCATTAAAATAATTATAATTTGTAAAGCGAAAAGCTACCTACAGTTCAACTTAACATCAGTTTTCTACTAATATTGAATTCAACAACTGAAGCCCTTCCAATAAAGTAATCAATTCTCAATAGATTATTCAATATAAATCAATTCTCGTTACATGCTCTGTGTTCATTTGATAAAACAATTCATTCATTTCCAAACAGTCTTTTTTTTTATTAACTTTGCATTTTATGTCAATTTTATTTTATGATCGTCTTAAGTTTTTATTAAAATAATTTTACAAACTTTGAAATTTAACCGAATCCAATTGATATTTCTCACAACAAATTCTCTTTCCTCTTTTTTTTTGTTTACATCATGTTTCAATTTGTTTTGTTAATAATTATCGATCCAAAACATTAAGCGCTGACTCCTTTTTGATTGACTATGGATAATAATCTTCGATTTCTTTTGGGTCTTAAGATCTCTTTTCAATTAATCTATAGGAGACACACAATAAAAGAAGAATCTCTTAGGTTATCGATTACTTATTCCATGTATACTCAGCGACCTCTATTGCAAAGCATCGTAACATTTCTGCAAAGCAAAGTAGAAGAAAACAAGATTCTTGATATTTTTTATAATTCTTTGCATCTTTAACGTACCTATGTACTGTTATTATTATTTTTATATTATTCAATTTTTTTGTAAATATAATCCCTATTCAAACATGGCTTCGGACAAGGAAGCCCGGTTGAGATACGAAGTGCAGTCGCATCGTTTTTCACTCGTTGACAATTCTCTTCACCGTCAAATGGGACAAATTTGTAGCAATAGCCGATCTTCCTAGTAATTCAGGAACATATTCCATCACCCTGACTCGTAAATTAGTGGAAAACGTTACAAATTATATCTCTAGCTTGGCTGTGCAGGCCTTACAGTAACCTGTCGGTATGACGCCGCCATACTGCTTCTGCAGCAATGAGTTCCAGGATCAACTAAGTGATCCATTTTTCGACATGTTTGGTGGATTCCTCTTTCTCTGTCCGTACTTTAATAATCTCGAATTTCTTTTTAAGTTTTTAAGACGTTGATAATACCATTTTCAAGGATTTAAGTTTGTTTCCTGACAGTAATACCTGTGCTTGGACAGAAATTTCATTTAACAATTATTTTCGAGCGAACCAGAATATATATATATTCTAAAAGGAAAAAGATAAATATGTATAAATATAAATGTATAAATATAAAGGCCTTCCAAAAATAAAAAGTGAGACAAAAATATCATGGTGTGCCGATGGTCATGCCGGGATGAAGCAATTTTGAAGGGGCCGTTATATTAAACGAGGGATGTGTTGACCTGCTGACAGTAGGAAGTATAGGACGTGAGGATCTGTTTAAGCAATCTGAAATGTATCGGCATTCATTTTTTTACTTACTTACACTGTTGGTCGTAAATATACTTTTATCGACAGAAAAAACCAAAAAAAATTATAACAGATAAGTATCTATAAAAATAATACTTCTTACGACCAACATTATTTTTACAAATACATAATTCGTAGGATATTTCAGTTTACTTACACAAATTATCCTTCTATGTCTTATTCCTCGTTCAGTCAACAGATTCCCTATTTGTCAGCCATCTCTGCAAGAGAATGGCTTCAGCATCTCTTCAGCATGAACTGAGTCAATCAAGGACTATTAAAACTCTTTTGTCTCTTTATTATTTTATAACTCTTTTTGTCTCTTTTTATTTATATTTTTAAACTTGCCTTTTTCTTTTCAGAATATATATATATTTTGAAAAGCAATAAAAAGGGATAAAAACGCACGACAAATAAAATCACCGAGCTACTTTTGGAATATTTGACATCGGGAATCCAGGACAGTCTGTTTCGAGGTTATTACCTCTCCTCAGCTGGATTCACCCAGTGTCTGCAGCTCAGTGATATCAAAGGAATATAAACAAAACACAAGTAAACATAAAAATGGCCCTTCATATAAAAACACCTCAAAAATAAATAAAAATTAAAAATTTGCAATTCGTCAATCCCCGCCAGTCAACTGCTGGCTTACAAAGGATTAAACTATAACAAAGACATACACATAATGTTAAATTTAACGTGCATGGAAACATTTTAAAAAGCAATAAAAAGGAATAAAACGCATAACAAATAAAATTACTGAGCTACTTTTGGATATTTGACACCGGGAATCAGAACAGTCTGTTTCGAGGTTATTACCTCTCCTCAGCTGGATTCAGTTTTGATATCACTGAGCTGCAGACACTGGGTGAATCCAGCTGAGGAGAGGTAATAATCTCGAAACAGATTGTCCTGGGTTCCCGGTGTCAAATATTCCAAAAGTAGCTCGGTGTGATTTTATTTGTTGTGCGTTTTTTATCCCTTTTTATTGCTTTTTAAAATGTTTCCATGCACGTTAAATTTAATATTGTATATATTTTGTTAATTTTTTTTTTACATAACATTAGTTCATTACGATGAAAACGAGAATAATCTGAATTTCAAGTTCATATTTTGTTTTTCTTATTTCCTTTTTAGGAAAGGAATTGAAATTAATTGACAATTTCAGAAAATTGTCGTATTGTCCCTTATATTTTGCTGTTGTTTTTCAGTATACACGTGGTTTAACTACAGTGAAGTATTTAAAAGTATTGACGCATTTAATAGCAATTTAAACAAGATCTAAGACTCAATATAGGAATAGAAATTAAAAAATTAATATTTATTCCGGAAGGAATCATTAAAAAGAAAAGCGGTTTAAGAGATATCCCCACATTTGATTAAAAACTAAGGAATAAAGGGTAAAATTCCGATAATACATGGCATATAATATTAGGAGAAAATTAAAATTAATTTGAAAAAAACAAGAACAAAAAATGTAAAAAAAAAACTAAAACACGCCACGGAAGAAACTACAGGGTGCCCCATAAGTCTGGACCCATAGGGTGTAATGGAACGGAGCACCGTCCTGTCGAAACCAGGTTGGGAAATCCCCTTCTGGGTTTAAGAGTGATGATAATTCTTCCGCTTGGAGCATTGCAAGTCCCATCACAGTCTTCTGAAAAAAAAAGGTAAAGAGCCGATAATTTGATCATTCCATATCCCACACCAGATCATAAGGCGATTGTCACCTTGTGCCTTGGAAGCCTGCATCCAATGGGGGTTTGAGGTGACCAGTAACGTATGTTTTGCTTATTCACGTCCCCATCTACGTAAAACTTTGCCTCTTCACTAAACAGGATAGTAAACGGAAAAGTGGGATTAATTTCACATTGTTGTAGAGCTCAATCTCAGAATTCGACTCTCCGATCGGGATCATCCTCACTTAATGTTTGTAACAACTCCATCTTCTACGGATGCCATTTACTGCTTTTCAGAATACGGTAGATGGACTTTCAGGGACCATCATCTCTGCGGATAATCTTCTTAGAGCCTTCAGAGGACATTAGAAATCGTCTGTTCATCTGTTGATGTCCTAGATGGCCCGCTGCGAGGTTTATCTACCACAGATCCCGTCTCCTTGAATTTTACATACTTGCCAATGCTCCAGAAGAGGATTTCCTAATTTGGTTTCAATAGGACGGTGCTCCGCCGCATTACACCCTATGGGTCCAGACTTATGAAATACCCCGTATAATAAAAAGCATTGTTCAAAAATATTTAAAGTAAAAGATAAAGAAGTGAAAATGATACAAGAAATTATTTGCAATGTTTAAACATAAATTTCATAAAGTTAAATCAGTAAAGAATTTGTCAAGTAAAATTCTTCAATTTTACATCATAATAGAGGTAAAGGTGGTAATATGAGCACTGTATATAATATGAGCCCCCTACGTATCATTTAAAGTATGGCACACAGACAAGCGGCAGCTTGTCATAGTCATAGTTCGTGGATTCTAATAGTCATAGTTCGTGGATTCGCTGCTAAGTTGGTCTGACTCAGTTCCAATGTGGCTGTCGACAATAAAACAGGTTGGTTTCGTTTTTCATAGTGAAGAAAAGTTTATAAGGTATGTATTTCCTTTCATATTTAACTGATTTGTCATTCACAGAGTTGTTTCAAAATTAGCGGGTATCTATCTGCAAGGATAAGGATTACAAAACCGTAATTTTAGTTTTATTTTATTTTAGGGAATAATATGATTAGAGGTTTTGTTTCCAAATACGGCGAGTGTTTTATATTATTACTATGGGGCTCATATTACCAACACACATCAAATTTTATAAAAAGTGTAATGCCCTACAATTTTATTTTTAAATGGACAACACCTAATATAAATGCACAAAATACAATTAAACTAAGTACAATAAGTAACTTATTAGACTACATTATTCCGTAAAAGGAATGGGTAAATGTATAATTATTATAGACTTATTACACAAACAAAATGGGGGCTCATAATACCACCTTTACCTCTATATTTACATTATATTTTTTGATTGTCATAAGTTGTTAATACTGACGCAGTGTGTAGATTCTCAAAACACTTTGGTAGTGCTTGTGGTGACTTAATAAAAATTCCAAGAAAAGCCTTTTCTCCAATATTTCAGAGAATTGTAGTTAGGTTTAAATATCGTTGATCAGCATAAAAGTTCAATATAAGACGTGCTATCATATTTAACAGATTAGTCAAATGGTTGAATAGGAAAAAAAAAGTCACTAACTTCTGTTAAAAATGTGTTCCTCAAAACATAAAACTCATTATTGTTTACCCTAAGTTATATTCAGTAAACGTAAGATATGTTTTGATTTATCCTCTGTAATTAGAAGTGTAAACAAACTATTTATAAAACTTAAGCTGGATTTGCTTAGGATATTTTGGTTTTCAATTCATGACCTGCTAATGAGTCAAATCACTTAGTTTCAGGGCAAAAAATGATATTGTTTATGGTGTAGGTTTTTAAAAAAGGCCCGACACAGAATAATTAAAAAACATAAAGATGCATTAAAATCTCGACCAGGTTTCCATCGGACCTTTAACGACATCAATCGACGATAATAACTTTAACGATATCAATCAATACGCTGTTAAATTCCAGTGACGTTTTTCGGCTTGCCAGCATTTCCCTGTGAATGATTCAATGCGTACATTCACTCTCAGGTGCAACCTCCTTAAACCGAGCAGTTAAACCAGACAGTCGTTCGGTCATGGCAGCAACTCCGAACTCTGTGCTTATGCCGACACAAAAGGACTATTTTAGTTGTCCTGATATATAACCATCACGTGACTTGAACAGTTCTGCTCCTGTGGTGTTGGTTGGCAAAGGTAGTGCACATAACAAATCCTCGTGCACATCCTCCTGATAAAGATATCGCACATAAACAAGTAGTATTGCCTTGTTGTCGATATCTGTAGATTCGTCAAACTGGAATGCGCACCACGGTGATGTATTAATCCTCTCCAACAATTGTGTCTCAATGTCTTCAGCTATTTCCACAATGCGCCTAGTCACAGTGCTAGCCGACAAAGGAACATGTGCTATCGGTTTCACAGCAGTCTCTCCTAGAAGTTCACGGAAAATGTCTTTAGTGGAGGGCAAGATCAAGATATAACTTAAACAGATATTGCCTGAAAAAGTAAAAATTTTAATTTAAATATGTACACAGTATTTGATTTAAATCCTGAAAGAATGATAATGATATTAAATGGTTGTGCTTGCTTATGTAGCGCATCTGAATAGATTTAACAACTCAACAGATGATTAGAGCCTCTACTCGTCTACTGTTTACAGTTAAATTTGGTGTCTTAAGAATCGTTAATTGTCAGTTGTCGGTAAGGCAGTCGCTATCCCGCCAAAAGCCAATATTTGCGCATGCGCAAAATATCGTGATATTGGTGCGGTTTTAGGTGAAGTCTCTCAGCTCCCGGTTAATCTCTCGTCCATGGAAAGTCGCACAAATCCAAGAGAAATACACCACAGTGAATAAAATGGAAATAACTTAATATTTCTTGGGCGGCCCGGTACCAAATGATCTACGGACCGGGGGTTGGGGATCACTGGTTTAAGTAACTTAAAAAAAAAAAAACTAAAGCTAATTTCATTTACAATTTCTTAAAATTTACTGTATGCGTTCAGAGAAAAGAAATAATCAGTAAAGATCAAATAGGAATAGAAAGAAGCAAATTAACACATAGGAGACCAATGAATAAGTTGAAGGTTTCTCTTAAAAAAACAAACAAACAAACAATATCCCTCAGTAGGAGCATCAATGACAAAAATGATCGTCATGAAAACAGATGGCGTATCACTTGCCAGCTACGCAAACAACATCAACAATCGAATAAAGAAATTTCTATGTCAAGATCAGAATTACAAGATGTAGGGATTTTGACATAAATTAAACACGAAGTTATATCTTGCCACAAAAACTATTTCAAAATACAGAATCATCCACAATGACAGCATCATCTTCCGTGGATGAAGACCTCGATTCAATCCTTTATCATTAATATTACTAATTTGCTGACTGGAATCTGAGCATAGAGGGTCGGGGAATCAAACAACTGAAGACAGGGAAACCAAAACAATGGCGCTCATATTTTAAGTTGATCCATAAATAAGCATCGTGCTGAGTTTTTTAAACATCCTTCCAATCGTTTTAGAAAGGAGGAAGGAAGCCATTATCTCAATGATTATCATTTGTTTTTGTTTAGTTTTTAATTTTTGTCTTATGTGGTAGGCCTATTTAGAACAAAGAAAGCTCGTAGTTGTTAAATCCCCCCCCCCTCCAAAAAAAATCTTGAAATAACATGCAATAAATTTATAGGATAAATAAATTCCATTCTTAAAAATATCCCGCTTTTGAATGATCAGTTAACTGTTAGAAATAATAAAACCAGAAATATTCCTTAGGATTTTCTTATAACATTCGAAGGCTTTTTTTGATTAAATCTTCTTCCCTTTATAACCAATAAGAATATTTCGCTTCAAAGCACGACATTTTACAGCAAAAAAAAAAAAAATCAAACAAAAACAAAATAGTTTGCAGAAAGGCCAGATTGAATGTTTATTCTTATGGTTTCTCAAGTAACCGTTTCAACCTATTACTGGGAAGCTTCTTCCTTATTTAAAATCTAACAATATTTCTAATGTGTGAATATTACATTCGTATTTGATATTTTTAAATAATATTTGAAAGTAACTTTACTGAATTTTTCTAATTTTGAGAAATGATAATTCCAAAATGTCAGCTTAACCAAGTGTTCCTCTAATTTAAATGAGAAAAAACAAAAAACTCATTCCATAATGTCCAGATAGAAAAATTGGAGAGAAAAGTTAATCTCAAGTGAGTTTGATACAAGGATGGATGGATGTGACTTCCTATGAGATGCACTAGACGGCTGGCTTTGGCTTCGCTGATGTAACGGAAAACAATATTTTATTTCCTCAAAAACTCAAATTAAATCAAGTAATTAAAATAAAAACTAAAACTAAAAATAATTTAAAGTTCAAATTCTAGAAATTACATGCAATACAATAGTGGAATCCATTTGTAACAATCGGAAATTGTTAATTTTCAGAACTTTGTACATTTAGAAAGGATATAGATATATTCTTAATTTTAATATATCTGTAGAATTTACTTAATATTCTGTTCACTGGAAAAGATTCTAGGAAGGTTTTAATTAAGAACATCAGAACTGTAAGGATTTAAAAAGGAACTGAGATGTAAACAAATTTAATAGTATGATGACCAAGATAGCAAACGATACTAATAAGATATATTTAAGGGTTGAACATACATTTAAAATAAAAATCCATGCATTGTTGGCTCCACTTTCTTCTTTCAGCCTGGCCAACACTGGTGGCTAACTGTTAAGGCTAACTCAAGCCACCCGGCTACGGCCGAACTTTTCTTTTTCCTTGACTTGAGCAACAATGAGTCAATGGAGTGGCTCCTGGCTGCTGTTTCTCTCTTTAGCTTTGTTTTCTTCTCTTCTCTTTTCTTCTTGAATGGGTGGCTCAGGATGAACTTGATTCAACTAGAACTGGACATCAGGATGAACTCACTTCACCGGAACTGCTAGTTTGGGACCCCAAAATGCGATGTCCTCTCGAGGGATGGAATGTAAGGCTGAATCGAAATTTTCTGTCTTCTCGGGGGCTAATGCCTCACTTCCCTAGTGCTGAAGATGAATAATTTTCGTAAGGTTTGCGCCCAAAAAGAACTCATTTACTCAGGAGCTGCCCATGTCGAACTGTCTGTACGGCAGCAGACGCCTAGTTTTAAGTCTAGTACGTTACTCGACCTAGTCGGTTTCTTCAGGATGGATGAAATTGACGATTATGTAGGGACAGTTAAGATGGACTACCCGTCACATAGGTAGTATTTTAAATTTAAAAAGATGTTGACGTTAAAAACATTAAATGTGTGTCCAAACCCATTTTAAATTCTAATTATAAATTTAGTATGCAATTAATTATTGAGGAGAAAAAACAGGCCAGACACACAAATACTTTAAAAAAACAACATTAAAACTTTATGACACGACCAGGTTTCGAACCGGACATGCCGGACATTTACAAGTGTCAAACTTGTAAATGTCCGGCATGTCCGGTTCGAAACCTGATCGAGTCAAAAAGTTTTAATGTGTTTTTTGTTTTTAAAGTATTTGTGTGTCTGGCCTTTCTTTATCTATTCATTAAATTAACACATGTTAAATAGTGAAAAAAATTAATGATCGACACTTCAAAGGTACAAAATTCCAAAAGACAACGAAATTTGAAAAAAATATATCAGGAGTGAAAAACAAAAAAACTCCTAAAAGAAACTTTACTGAGATAGAATTTCAAAGATGCCGCGATAACTTGAAGACTAAATTTTGAATAAAAACTATTTTCATTTTTCTAAAGAACAACCGTCATTTAGATAATGATTAATCTTAAAACTATATATGGAGCTTTTTCTAATAGTCTAATGTGGATCCAGTAATTAATTTTGATTGGTAGAAATTAATTTATAACACGAATATCGAGATTTATCAATGAAATTGGCTGTAGCAATGATATGTTGAGATCCGCTTCTTCTAAATAAAAAGGATGACTATATAGGATGATCAACACTTTATAACTTCCACATTGATTCTATCTTTCCGTTGGTAAAGACAATGGATTTTATAATACCCTGCTCTTTATAACAGACTTCCACATCAGAATTCCGTAAAGAGAACATTCTAGAGCCTCACTGATTATTTTTTTGCCACTTCCCTATTGATATTGTCTAGAGAGTTTTAACAATTGTCTCCAGCTTTATTCTTCTTCATGACGTGACATGATATTCTGTTATTTCATTTCTGAAGACGTCTAAACGTGAAGAATGTAATAAAAATGAATATGCAATATTCCTGAATCCCTTAATTTTAAAATTAGAGTAACTCTACTTAGAGCGCTTTGGATTTAAGGCTCGTAATGAAGAGAAATTTAGACAACGAATCGAAAATTTTGATTCTTCAAAGAAAGCACTAGGCAGTTCTTGAAAAAAAAAATAGTTGCAAAATTTATCACGAGATGGCGCTCTGGCAATAACTTATTTTGTATAATATTTCGTACTCATCTCCATACAAGCAAAGCAGTCTCTTAAAAAACCATAGATGTTTGCCTGTAATATAGCTACAATGCCACAATGTTGCAGGAAAAAGCGCTATTAGCGAAGCTATACTATCAGAACATCAAAAATGCAGCTGCGGCTGCCAGAGAATTCCAGTGTTAGAAGAGTGTAAGGAGTGAACGTCCGACTCGCCTGTTTGTTTTGTCTGCAAAATGATTGCCAAATTTTCAAACGATTGGACATCTTGGCGATGTCAACGATTGGACATGGCAAATTTCGCAATACCAGAACTGCAAAATCGCTGGTGCCTATTAGGATGCCAAATTCATGGAAGATGGTGTGCCGTCACCCATCTACCGTTGTGTCCAAAGATTGCTACTATTGCAGTGTTTACAGACGAACGGTCATCAGCCGTTGTTTTCAGACATATTGGCCATCCCGATCACCGGCCCGTTGCGACTTCTGGTTGTGGGTGGTTTTTTTTTTTTTGAAGAAGTAGGCATATTGAGAAGTATTCAAATATTCAAACTCTGTTAGATCTGAAAGACAGCATTAGACGTCGTGTGCTGGCTATTCCAGTTGACATTCCGTGTAGGAACTGTTATTCTTCGAATGGAAACCACAGTGGAGGACACACTGAACAATTGTATGTGAAGTGATTTGCACTGCCATAAAGCCATCTAGTGAGAAATGTTGTACAGTAACTAGTTTTTTGTTTTTGTTTATTGGTGAGCATCATCAAAAGAAGTATATGTTGTCTAAATTTCTCGTCATTACGTTAAATTTCTCGTTAGAACTCGCTCCAGAACCCTCTAAGTGGGGATACATTAATTTTTAATAACCTTGTACACCGGAAGGTCAGAAAAAATATTTAATTCAGAGTTTAATAATTTCAACAATTTCAAATCTTATGCGACTGAGATTTGGCATACATAAACATTCTGCAAGTTTCAAATATGTAGGTTCAATAGCTTTATTTCAGTTGAAAAAATGTCTACAAATAGTATACTGGGGAATATTTTGAAATAACTCAAATGTAATGTAATAATGTTTGTAAAAAAATTAAGTCAATCTTAAAAATAAATAAAATTACGTAATAGTTTTTTTTAAGTTAATTCTGAATTTAACTCTGACAAGTAAAGGTCACGATAGCGTAACCGGAGTTGCCAGTTCAGACCATATGCATTCGAAAGATCTTCCATATCTAAGTCAACCAGCGAAATTTTAGCGGCAGACAGCCAGGGGTATAGAAGCTATGAGGGTCAAAGTTAACATGGTGGCCTACGGGAAATCCCTTATAAGTCACTGCAAGAGGCTTATATGTAGCCTGCAATCTTCGATAAGGATGAGACAGACACAATAAGCATGAAATTGTTATTGATGAGCTTCAAATCAGATGCAATCGATATGAAGTTCAGAGAACAGGGCGTGCGAAAGGCAGATACTCGGTTCACTGACAAGATAAAGGGTACTACTGCGTCACCGGAGTTGCCGGTCAAGTGGGACCTTTCCTGAAAGCCTGTCCCATGGGGAGTTCACTGGCAGAGTTTACCGGCCAGAAAGCCAGCAGGAAAGGAGGAGGAGACGGTCAAGTCCAGGAACAGGTCAGCCTGCCGGACACATGCAGAGCACCTCTTTCTGCTGCCTCTCACTTCTCTTTTTTCTCTTTGCCTCTCCACAACTCTCTCCTTCTCTCTCACTCACCTTCTAACACTCTCCTCACACCGAAAGATACTTTTTCTTGTTATATGGTTTTGTGTTGTGTTTAATGTTTTTCCTTAAATGTGCTCATTGTGAACTCATTGCAGTGAAGAGTATCTTGCAGTGACTTTTTCCCATAGGTCATCATGTTAACTTTGACCCCTCACAGCTCCTATACCCCTGGCTGTCTGCCGCTAAAATTTTGCTGGTTGACTTATTCGAATGCACATGGTCTGAACCGGCAACTCCGGTGACGCTATCGTGACCTTTACTTGTGAGAGCTACTCAACCTAATAGATAATGGGTTACTCACTGATTCGAATGAATAACATCTTTATGAGGAATAGGTTTTCCAGCAAAAACGGCCACCCTACCATGCAAAAAGAGTGATCCAGAATCATCTAGAACAAGAATTTCTTCAAAAAAGGGTGAATGGCTGACTTATTCCCCGACTGTAATCCGATGGACTATTCTGCATCGGATTCCCTCATAAAAAATGTTGACGGCAGCGAAAAAGGACTTAAGAAGAAAATCAGTAGAACATGGGAAAATAACATCTTACATCTGCTTAGAAAGTTCATCTCATTGTGGAAAAAACCCGTTTTAGGACAGTTTGTCAACAGGGAGATGGTCACATTGACCATTTATTTAAGTAAAGTAAGTTCAAATTATTTTCTCCGAAATGCTATTTTTAGAAATATGTTTCTAATTATTTAATAGGACGTACGTTTTTTGAAACTTGCAGCATTTTACAGATTATATGCGTCTATTATACATAATGAAATAAGATCACATACGATTTGAATTGTTGAAGTTATTAAACTTTGAATTAAGTAAAGCTTTTCTTTATTTTTCTGGTCACCTGATATATTGTGAAAGACCTGAAATGATTGGTTGTCAAAGTATCTGTCAATGTGAACCATCATCATTGTTAATATTTTGTCTCACGAAACGAAAAGTCAGCCTGTTGCATATTTGTTTAGATCTACTCTAACTCGTCTATTTGTTTTAATTTACAGAAAGTATAGGGTGTAATAGTTAACCCGATCAATTTTGCATAAAGTAGCAACAATCAAATGCCCTGGTCAATTTTGACTTTTCGCCGGATCTTCGGCGATGATGTGTTGGTTCTCTTCGGTAGTGATTGTGATGTAGACTCTTTCGCAGTATGTTTTGTTGTAACAATACCAGTGTCTTCAAATTTCTTTTTAATTGCAGTCATTCCTTCACGTTTCGGAGAAAAACCGTAATACATATATATTCTGTAAGGTGCTTAAACAATGTCTGTGGCCAATTTCGTAACATTTACCTTAGTTCATCCCAACTAACGACAAGAGAATATTAGATCGTTGCTGTAAACTGAAAAGACAATACATTGCAGCAGATCGTTATGATACAGTATAAGATAACAAAAAAATGTGCGAAAAAAACAGAGCAGATCACAGAAGCTGCAATGAACCACAGCTACAGTTTGATAAAAAGGCTTTTAAACACAAAACAATCAATAAACACATGACACTTCTCAAGTATTTTGGATTCTTGAACAACAGCTGTTTCTTATCAAAACCTTCCCCATAACGACTGTATCATTATTGTAAAAACATGCTGCATTGATTTTTTGCATATTTAACAAAGCAATCAAATCCTAAAACCACTCTCATGGAGATACTTAGCTGATTGAATATCGTGGACGTAAGGAAAATTTTAATAAATATCCAATGGTTCAATAAAATGTTGTCTTTGGCGCAGTAGTTTTGATGGGAATAACCCGAGTTATAAATAAATCTTGGCATAATCTTAAAAGAAAAGAGTTCTGCGATTATTAGCTTTAGAAAAACACTCATTTGCTATATATCATGCGACACTTTTCCATAAGTCAAGTAAAATCAACTGAATATTTGAGAGATAAAAAGTCACGAGATACCTTTGGAATTTTTTTTTTTATCCTGATAAAATATGGGGAACTTGAGAGTTAACGACAAACTCCAGGGGAAAAAAAATACCCACGTACCGTAATGGAAACATTGTAGGACTGTTTGGAAGCTTTTTTTAATATTTAATAATTAATATTATTAAAACTCAATGGAAATCCGTGGCGTACATTTTGTTTTAATATAATGTGCATACTTTTTTTAAACAAAGTTTAATTGGATACTTTGTTAATCACGCTATGCACTCCTACCAAAGCAGTTGTAAGTTTCAGTGACTTGTAACTTTGTATGTCTGAACGGTTTTCACTTCTCATGAATTAGCAAATTTTACATTTTCAACAATTAAACAATAGTTAAAAGGCAAATGACTTAATTTTTCCAGTGTTTATCAGTGTTAATGAGTGGTTTTTTTTTGTATTGAAAGGTAATTAGTAAGTTTTTGTTTTCCCAATAAAACATATGTTCAGTATAAAACAAAGAAAGAAAGAATAATAAACTGCGGAACTTAAAAGAAGATTCCAAACATTCATCATGCTTAACGTGCACTAGATTCATAAATGTTAAGATGAACAGAACATGCACAGTTTTCAAAAAACAAACAGAAAAAGAAGAAATAGTCACTACATGTTGCGGAAACCCATTTCCATACTAACGATTTCTTTCTTCGGGTGTACGGAGACAATGAGGCAGTTAATCCTTTTAATAGAAATTACCGTAAGAATACGTGCTGTAAAAGTTATTCTTTCGCATTACATGAGTTTCTTTTTGTGAAAACATATTATTACAGAAGATTTAAATAAGTTCCCAACTAAAAAAAAAAAAAGTTTTTTTTTAAGTCATAAAACGTAGTGTAATTTATATTTAAAAACGTAAATTATGAATAGGTTCACATAGTTATATTAAAACACTGATTTGAAGGATTCCTTCAGTCACTTAAAAATCTCAATCAAAATATTTGCAAATTTAAAATGGCTTCTGATGTATTGTTAGGCTTCGGAAAAAAAAAGGCAACACAATTATTTTATTCTGTTCAAAAATCCAATATACAGTATCTTAAATTAAGCTTTTCCTAATGTTTGACCATTTAATAATTCTATTCCTTCGTATTTTTTTTCTTAACTTTGATATTTTTTAAAACACTACCTTAAAAAAATCTAATTTTATTAGGATTTTAATTTTGACTTTAATTCTTAATATAATTTTTCATCACGATCTACTGCAGCCGAAGTTTGTGACAAAGTTAAGAGATTCATTGGTCAATGTAGAGATTTCCACTAAAGTTATTGGAAGTTGATCACCACTGGCAGTTTCAGAGGGAGAAGACGAAGAAATCTAAAAAAATAAATAAAAAGAAGCAGCAATGCAGTCCTAATAAGAAAAGATTTAGATAAAGACTGAATTTAAATTACAAATGTAAAACAATGTACGACATAAACCAACTTTCAAAAGAAATAATCAACGTTAAAAAATGTAAATACATTAATCCCTCGACATACGTCCAGGTTCCGTTCTATCCGACAGAACGTAAATGGAACGGACATAAGTCGATACATTAAATCAACAGAGTTAAAGGGGTTAGGGACTTAACCGTAATTAGTATAATGCCCAAACCCTGTATTTCACTGATATTGGTTGTTAATAATTATTATTGATAAAAAACAAGAACAATAGTAACTTAATGTTGAAACAAGCAATACGAGAAACGACACACATATAAAGCTTTTAAAAAAATATGTAAAATACTGTATATTAAAAAAGGTATAATTACATATTGAACAGGACAGTTCAGGGGGTTTTATGCCATGACATCGCCGGCTAGCCATCATTAGCAATGCTGACGATATCATGGCATAAAACCGCCTGACGAAACTGTCCTACTCAATATGTAATTATACCTTTATTAATATATTGTATCTTTATATTTTTAAAAGCTTTATATATGTGTGTCGTTTCCCTTATTGCTTGTCTTATTCAATCACTCAGACACATTAAATATCAGATTTATTAATGTTGAAAGAGAGAAGAAGAGACCTTAATATTCACCAAGACTGTTGCTGAACTTTGTAGATTAGAAAAGGACCTTGTCGTTGCTTCGTCACTATCATCGATTTAATGGAAGCAGATCCTTTCACAGCCTCTACTATTTTATCCTTATTTTTCAAAATGGTCATACTGTGGACCATCCGAAGTCCTGTGCGATCACATTGTCGAGCTTCCAGTTGCATGTTGCTTTATAACTTGCAACTTCATTTCAAGATCAATTGCTCGTCTCTTTTTCTGTGATTCATCACGAGGTTATACAAAACATAGCGAAATATTTAACGATAAATACACAAATAATCTATTTCTCAACACAAAATTCAACATAGGAACTGTTGAAGAAACGTGCCGACTGCCGAGAGAATTTGCCTCTGAATGTGCCATTGCCACTGCGCATGTTATATTGTTGCTAAATATAGAAACCTTTTTACTTTACTCTCGCTTGAGTCTTGTTCGAAAGTATGGTCGAAAATGTTATTTATTCCCTTAAGGGATCACGGACATAACTTCGAACGGACGTATCTCGAGCGGATGTAAGTCGAAGGATGATCACACAGCGACATCCAAGTTGTTAGCACAGCAGTGAAGACGGTCAGAGGTCAGGTTTTGTTCTCCAGCAAATTCGACATCATCTGCTTTACAGTGGACTGGTCGCTTACAGCCCATTGTTGCAAATTCCTTTGATACTCAGCCACAGACGCCTCAAAGCTACAATGGGGTCTCGAACACAGACATTGGGATGCTGACGACCATCACCTCATGTTTTCTGACGAGTCATGATTCAATAAATAAAATGGTTTAAAGTGCCACCAAAGTATTATAAAGAATTAAGAAATGACAAAAAAATTTCATCGATGAGAGTCTGGGACGGCCGTTTCTCCTTTTTTGTGGACAGCCAGACCATTAACCAGATGAAATACTGAGTAATACAATAGTGATAAGGGAAACCACTGATTCAACTTAATGCACTATATGTTCGAAAATATCGTGGTGAACGTCAGCTTGCAGCGTGTACTTTGGATTCTACGCCATGTGTCAGGTTTCGGAGTTCAATTCGCGCCTGATACGAATTCAGGGAACTCTCAACAGACAGCGATAGATCAGGGATTGTTAGAAGCAGAGGTAATACCTTTCCTTCGTAGTTTATTTTATAATTATAGTTTGAATTATAATCCAGCATGACAATGCTCACCACCAGGAATGTCCAACACATCATGCATTGCAGATACCGCTTCTTCCCTCTCTTCATGTTCCCCCGAGATGTTCCTGATCAAACATGTCTGGGATCTGATAGGCAAGCAACTGGCCCGTCAACCGCCTCCGCCATCCATCGCAAATGAACTCTGGACTCCCGTAGAAGCAGGCTATTGCCCCGGACGATATTAAATACCTCTTTATTAAATGCCATTCCGTATAGAATTTGTTATTGCTATTCGAGATGGCTTCCCACGATACTGAATTCTGAAGCAACAATATCTTGTTTAGCTCTGTAAATACAATCAGTTATGTACTGTAACATGAGTAATATGTGAAATAAATTTCATTTGAATAGCTTGATTCTTTCTTGGAGTTGAAATTTTCACAAACAACAGTGTACATCGTAAAATTTTTAATAAATATTTAAAGCCTCTCAAAAAACAGAAGGAGAAGATACAAAGAATTACAAGTCAGAAATAGTTTTAAATTAAACACAAATGTAATATCTTGTTAGGTTGAATTGGAAATTCTGATTTACAATTACAAATCATTCGATTGATTAACTACTAGATATTGAAAGAGATATGTAATTTTATGAGAGGTAAAAAGATAAAAAAAGACCCTTTTTTCAAGCAACTATTTATTTTTAAGACTTTCTTCTATCCAATTGAGTGTTTTTAATCTGTGAGTCATAAGCAAATGACAGACATTATGTGAAGCTGAAAGCACTCGCTAATGAAATGACAAACAAACCTTCGTATTTTTCATTGACTTGAAGAGACCTCTGTCGACCTAAACAACAACTCAACAAAACAATCCCTATTTTAATTAAGCCAAGTATTTTAACATGCTGCTTGCTATCTGGGCACGGATTTGTTGTCTCTCTCTTCGCTATGTTTATCTGCGATTCCCTCGACAACGTCTAAAGCCTCACAAGGATAATTTGTTTCTCTTTTATTCTGATAAATTATTATCTTTAGAGTGAACTCCTAAATGATGTGAAAATATTATCATCATTGAACAAAAGCAAAAGAAATGATAAACATGAAGAACATCATCAAAGTCTTATCTTTACAATTACTTAAGAAATCCATTTCACTTATTAAATGCAAAAAATAATTACAATCATTCGCATTTTTATTTTAAATTGCGAAATTATGTTTTCCTAATCAATCCCTTCCTGATTTTCATCGAAAATTCTCTAAACACGATTGAATTGAATAAATTGATAACAATCAGCTTTACTAAATAATACTACAAGATATTTAATTTTATATTTCTGTTTTTTATCAGAATTTTCTTTTTATTTAAAAAAATGAAAAAATATTCCTAAATTTATTGCTTTAATTGTTGACAAACATAAAAATTTCAAGTAATAAAAATCTTTTAACACTTGTCATTTCAATCTGGAATTACTTTACAACAGCAACTTCTTACATTGAATGAAATCTTTTTTTTTTTTTTAAAGCAAAATGCATTATTAGTGAAATCGTTGAGATGACTTCAATATTTTTTTTTTTATTGAAATTGATTTTTTTATTAATGTGATTAGTTCTTAAAATTCTTTTTTTATTCTACTGAATCTAAATTACAAGGTGATTTAGAAGTTTGCAGAGTCTTTTTTTTTTTTTGTTCTATAGAAAGTGATGTGATAAGTCTTTGTCTCATCCATATGATAAAGCTACTAGGGCTATTGTGTATCTAGTGAAAGCATACAATAGTGGGTCATGTTTGCGCATAAATAGGACTTATTAAAGAGAGGAACTCACCAGGGGCGACTCAGGAACTTTCGAAGGGGGAGGGGGGAGATAACTTTTCTGAAGGGTCTGACGAGCACGCGAGTCGCCAGCTTTTTATTAGCAAATTTCAGTAGGGATTAGATATTTCGTCTTAAGATATTAATATCTATCAGGCAGCAGCCTTTGGAAACCCCATTTTATCTATATTCACAGCTAAAGCGAGGGGCTGTAGCCCCTCCCCCCCCGGATCCGCCTGTGTAATTAGCTGTATTTTGTAATCGAATTAATATAAATTCGAATTAAAATAAAACTTTCCCTAGATTTAGAAGTTGTATTCAGTTCTTTACATTGTTTTATTTTGTGAATGATGTCTGTGACAATATTTATTCTCATATCAGTAGACAAGAACGGCCAAAAAATAAAAAAAAAGATTTTGCTAAGAATGCTGATAAAAAAAAAAAGAAAAAGAAAACATCTTCACACTAGAGAGAAATGATTGGGTTACATGTTGTCAAAACGTAGCAACGTTCTCAATTTAGGTGAAAATGATTGTTTGTTTTTGTTCATAAGGAAACGAAAGAATTAAATGAAGAAATTGAAAGAAATGATTACGCTTATTGGACAGAGACATAATAACACACCAAGTATTGGATTTTTTTAACTGTGTAAGTTCGTGCGAGAAGAAAAAAAAAGCATTCTGAATTGGAGAATTTTTTAAAAAGAATTTTGGGAATAAAACTTTCTTCAAGTTAATCACCATTTTTTTGTTTTTTGTTATTTAAGAAATTTTGTCTCAAAATTAATTTTAATACAAAAAAAGACAAATCAAAAACAGTGGAATACAAAACAAATATTAAAATCCGAAAACCATTCTGTGTTTTGAAAAAGTCATATTAAATAGATATATTTGTAAATTAGCCGTGCTGGCGTGGCCGGGCGGTCTGCCGTTGTGGCCAGTGCGCCAGTTCTCGGGTTCGAATCCCGGTAGTGGCATGGATGTTTCTTTCTTCTTTCTTCTTCTGTTTCTCCTTCTGTCCATTTCCGCCTATTCCCCTGGCAGTTAGGGTTAAAATGCATCTCCCAACCCGCAGTTGAAAGTCAGCGTGGGAGATTAGACTTTCACCCCCCCCCCGAGACCAGTGAGCTGTCTGGAGGAGGCCTTTGTCCTGTAGTGGGCTGTTAAAAGGCTATTAGATAGATAGATAGATTTGTAAATTATGGTGTATTCAGTAAATATTGAAATTTTGTTACATTGAGATTAACATTTATAAAAAGATCTTAAGATTTTGATGATTATTTCTAATATCATTTGTATTATTCTATGCACAACACTAAAAGTTCTCAAAAAAAAAAAAAGAGAGAAATAGTGGAAGACAATCAGGAAATGGTAGGTAGGTATTTCCTCCTGTGGGTGCACCGAAGATAAACCTTTCTTTAGCCATCTGGGAACCAGCTCAGATTGTTTGGTCAACTCAAAGCTTGTCTGGGGAAAAAAATCTTGGTTCTCCTCCTCCCATTCTAAGAGAACTAAGCGAACCATAAGGTCTAGTGTGGAAGAAATACATGTAATGGTACAGTTTAAAGACAATCAGATGAAGCCTTTGGATTTAAAAGTCAGAGAAAAGTTAATAATGAGAATCATCGATTGTAGAAAAGACTCTCTATAAAAGGAAGAATTTGAATTTTATCCACATTTTTCCTTTTTTTTTTGTCCTTAATAACAAACTTTTGAAAGCCAAATAAGAGCAATATTAATATTAATTCAATCAAACATTCACCCACACCGAACCAAAAACAAAACAAAAAACCCCAACCATTTTTGATCTGCAGTCACTAATCTTCAACATTCAAAATACAAATGAGAAAAAATTAAATGGATGTAGAACAATCGAAAAATATGTAATTTATAAAGTACTGCAGTCATTTCATCTATTCCTGTTAATGTTTATGAATATTGAGTAAAACTTTTATTCACAATAAAATTTTCATTAAAAACAAACTTATCTACTGACTAACACTGTTCTGGATAACTAATATGAAGGCGGTTTCCAATTATTGTTTTAAGAAATTTAAGTTCCCGTTAATTCAGCAAACTTAAATAAATTGTGAGTTGACAAAGAAATCCGTTAAGGATTTCGAAAGCTCCTTCCACTTCCATATAATATATTTTTAAATATATGTTTTAAATTTTTAAATTTGTGTTTGTCTTTTATTTTAATGAATCAAAAAACTTTTTAACACACGTTAAAATTAGTTACAAATTAAATAAAAAAATATTTAATTACTTGGTCTTGTCGGAGAGCAAATCAAGAAATTTAAAAAAATATCCTGAAATTATTTTGTTGTATTCGTAGTTAAGTCACTCAGTTGTCGTTATCAAGTGAGTCGGGGGTTCAAATCCCAACTAAGGCTTGAAAGGGTCTTATATTCTACCTCCGCTTACCATTGTAACAACAACAGTCCTTCTAAGTTGAATTAATAAACAATGGCTTTTAAAAAAGTTTTTAATTGTTGTTTTTTAAATTTCCCCAAAGTAGAAGCAATGTATGCTCAATTACTTATTATTACATTAATAAACTATTTCATTTTTGTCTTTAGCAACAAAGTCAGAAAAGAAAATTGAAAGTAAACTAAGTTGTTATATTGATTCGTTATTAATCCTCAATACAAACTTTCCAAATTTAGAAGGAGTAGGAGAAAAGGGTCACGTTACCATGACAACCTAGCGTAATCAGGTCCCTCTTCTATATGTTGCTCTTTTGACTCCATTTCGCAAAGGCGTTAATTTAAAAAGAATCCACACATCAATGGCTGGTAATTAGCAAAACATTACCAAAGCTTCTAATTAATACTGAAAACTGTTGATTACAAATTAAAACACCTACGCAGCCAACACCTTTTCCCCTCTTGTCTCATTAACTATCCTTAGAATTCAATGTAGCTGTTTACATAAAGATAGCCTAAACACATTAAGAAATTGTTTTCATTTCAAATATACTTCCAAATGAATTTGTTTCCAAATGAAACAAAGAGATCCTAATATAAATTCTGATTAATTCAGCTGCCACACATTCAAACCATAACAGAAGATTATCATTCTCTAAATTTTGTGTTCCGTTTATATTTTACGTTTACAAATCTTTAAAGGAATAAAATTAAAGATCTCAACCGGTCTAAAATTGTTAAAACTGCTGGAACAAAACATTTATTAATATCTCTTCTTTGAACTTACAGTATATTTATAATCTGAAGAGAAAGTATTCTGTAACAGAAAGAAATCACAAAAATCATGTATCTGAATTCGACAATCACAAAAATCGTGTGTCTTTCACACCAAGGTAAGGAAAAGGTTTAAATGACAACAATCAGGTTGATGATCCTTTCATAAAAACAATAATAAAAGAAAATCAATCAATTGCCAGTTCAATTGTCTTCAGCCCAAAAGATCAGGTTGTCTTGTGAATGAAGACAAAATGAGAATGTAACAAATAAGGGTTCTGACAGAAAAAAGGATTTTCAAGTCATTAATAATTGAATTTCGACATTATAAAGCAATGAACACATTTGGGAAGATTTTTCTGATGAATCTTTTTACAATTGTCAAACTAAACAGAAAACTTAGCTAAGACTAACTTCACTTTTTAATACGACACATAACTTAAATCATGTTTACTTTTAATAACTTACTTTATTCGGATCGAAATTCAAAGTTCCAATTGTCCAAAGTTGTTTCATTCAACATATTAAAAACTGATAAACTCCCATAGTACAACAGATTTCTGCTATCATTAGAGATAAAATTTGAGAGAAGAAGAAGCCTACAGTATGTTAAAGATAAAATTGTGGATCGAACCAGTTAAACGGGCAAATCATTGTGAGCTTCAACATCCTCTATCAACTACGTCGTGTAATTAATTAGCAATTGTTGACCATATTAAGTTAATGTTTTATTCTTTACATTAACAATACGTTTATTCATCAATTCGTTTCGTGAATGAAGATAAGGAACAATAAAAATGAATATATGGTGGTTCAATTGATAACAAAAAGAATCAATTTCTATTTTAAACTCGTGAATAATCTTTTTATCGTTTTAATATAATCATATGAATCTGTAGTTTTTGGAATCATCAAGATTTATGTTTTTACGCTAAACTGAATTTCAGCATTAAAGTAAATCTTCATTTTTAGAAAAATAGTATTTATTACTTTTTTTAAATTTTTCAAGCCTTTTTATTCCATTGGTGCTATTACAATAAAATCCCATAACAAATAAAGAAATCAATATCCTTCCGAAATATTTTCAAAGAAATATTAATGAAGAAATGTGAATCCGGGCACGACCAGATTCCAATAGAAACCATCACCTAAATGACTGCAGGCAGATAAAAAGGAAATGGATTTTTGGATGGAAGAAACGAAGACCAAATAACTGATCAAATACCACATGTATTGACTGCATATATTTTTGCACAAGATGCCGAATTGCATAGTAGATCTATAAGGAAGGACAGCTTTGGGTTTTTTGAATCCTTCAAAGTAATAAGGAAATCAAAAACTTCCATTTAAATCCCTTTCCAAAATTTTGGGAAAAAATTGTTTTCAACTTTTGTTTTTACTCGACGAATTATTTTAAGCTTCAAGAAATGCTCAATATTTTTTTGTTGTAATTGAGATGATTTATTTTTTTTATTGAAGAATTTGTTGAAGAGTTAAAAAAAAATCTGAGTTAAAGATACTTCCAAAATAGTCTTTAGAAACTTACTGTAGAATAGACCAATTCTTACTTCATTGTGGGCGGGAAATTGCAATTAGTAAGATAGTATGAGCCGTGTATTATCAAGCAAGCAAATGATATTTGTACTACAATATTAATGAGAAATGTGATTCCAAGCACAATTTAGGCCTAGATTCCAAGACAAATCACCATCTAAATGACTGCAGGCAGATAAAAAGGAAATGGATTCATCCTTGGATGGAAGAAACTGAAGAACAATAACAGAAATGATATTTATATCAATACAATCATTCAAGGTATTCGAAGAGTAATTTGGTCAACTTCATAACATTTTTAACATCCCCTTATCAATAATAGCATAGATATGGTTAAAATGTACTTCTTAACTAAACAATTCGGGAACTGCTATTTATATTGTAAATCATATAAAAAAGTGATATTTACGACAAATTAAAATATTAAATAAGGTTTATAAACTTTACGAAAGAAAAACGTTGCTTAACTGTTTCTGATGTTAATTCGAATATACGATGATACCATAAATATTATAAAACACTGCTGACGATATGTTTATTTGCAATATGTAGTTGATTGATTCACAATTCAAATTGTTTTAATCCTTTACAATTCTAGCTACGAGAATTATGTATTATGTTAATTGTATTATGCTCGTATTATGCTCATTACGTTGTGCTCGTATTATGCTCGTATTATCTTAATTGGACTATAAAAGATATAAGCAGATTAAAAATATGTTCCTTACAAATTATTCCACTCATATTCAAAGTCCTTTTCAGTCAAAATTGCAACTTTACATCTTTGGTGCAGAAAAGATCTGAGAACAGAATTAAATTGTTTAAGAACATTCTATTTTTTTTATCGTTTTCCTTCGGAGAGAGATTCTTTGCTTGAGATTCAACTGAAATTGTATTAACAACTGAAATTGTTATCAATAAAGAAATTGTAATTTAACAAGAATTATAATTAATATGTTTTCGAACAAAAGCAATGAATTTTAATAAGTGTTTGACAAGACTTAAAATAATCTTTCAATCTTTTCTTTATTTGCTAGAACGAGGACAAGGAAGTGACTACGTGTTTCACTTGTTGAAATACAAATATTCATTTGTTGAAATTTCTCCTTGAAGAATGAGGCATTTATCGCCTGTTTAGTCACGAGAAGAAATTTCAAAAACGAACTTATTTATCTGCAAAAAGAAACCAATTTAAGGAAATTTTTATCAGTGATTTTAATAGTTCTTCATTATTCTTTATTAATTATCTTGTTAAATAACTTTCCATGTTAAAACTTCTACTAAAGAAACATTCAAAGCTATATCCGGAAACTTTCAGAATAACAGAAATTTACTTAGGTAGGAAGTTTTGTTTTAGTCGAAGGATTGGTAAGTAAGAAATCCTTTTACCTAATTCTAAAACTGTAAGTCCATTTCTAACAGAAAACTTGCCAACTTTAAAGTAACCTCTTCATTCATAAGGAAATATTGTATAGGGAGTGGACAAAGTAAAGATGATATTCAAGAGAACAAATATTTAATATCTTTTCAACACTGCAGTAATGTGTCTTTTCATAATAAAGTATAAAAATAGTAACATTGTAATAGCTGTGTATAATGATTAGATTTTTCAAAGTGAATTGATTGCTGTAGCATCTCTGAAGGTAATACCCAAGTTGGTAAGTATATCCTGAGGAATCGAGTGACCGATTGGAACTGCTGTGAATCTATCATGGAAAGACGACGACCCTAAAACTTTTCCTAAGTGTTCGATCGACATTAAAGAGGATTGAGATTAAGAGAGTGATCTAACAGAACAGATCTAAAAGAGCATTACAACGTTGAATCCATAATAGATGAGTAATTCTAAGACTACTAGTTGTTTTGCATTACAAAACAAACAGCACACTTTTTATAATATTAACAATATATATTCGTGACAGTTTCCAACAGTCTCCCGGTGGGAGACGGGCAACGGCTTAAAGTAGGGGACTGCCTGTAGGGGTGAAGTACAGTGGGGACTTCGTGGGCCCCGGGACCGTTACGGTAGCTGTGAAGGCTCTACGGGAACCCCGAAAAGTGACGGCTGACGGGGCCATGGTGAAGCTACGATAGGCCTAGCAAGCCAGTAGTGGATTTTTGTTTGCTTTCAAAACAGGAACTAGCCTCGGAAAGGACAGATGCAGACGACGACCCGGAATGTACAAACGGACTACGAATTTTACAAATGGATTACGAAAGAGTGAGAATGGGAAAATGACAAATTTAAGAATTGGGACGCTGAATATACTTACTTTGAATGGGAAGGTAGATGAACTGATTACAGTGATGGAGGAGAGGAATATAGACATCTTTGGACTCAGTGAGTCAAAATGGAAGGGAAAGGGAGAGAAGGATTTGAGGTCGGGATACAAACTTTTCTGGAAAGGGAACGACAGGACAGCAAGAAATGGAGTAGCTATCATAGTAAACGACAGAGTAAAAAATTTAGTTGAAGAGGTGATATATCTGTCAGAACGGATGATTAGTATCAAAATTAAAAATGGTAATGAGATGGTACAAGTAGCGCAAATTTATGCTCCCCAAGTAGGCTGCTCCAAAGAAGAAAAAGAAAGTTTTGAAGAACTTATGGAAATAAATATTGAAAAATGCAACATTATAATGGGAGATTTTAATGCACAAGTGGGAAAGGATAGAAAGGGGTATGAGAGAGTTCTAGGCGCCTTCGGATGGGGAGACAGAAATGTGGAGGGAGCAAACTTGTTGGATTTGTGTCAAAGGAACGGATTACGAATGGGAAACAGCAGATTTAAGAAGAGAGAAAATCATATGATTACAAGATATAGCTGGGATGGAGTAACTAAGAGTGTAATCGACTACATTATTACTGATGAAGGTTGGGGAGAAAAATTAAAGAATGTTAAAGTGATCCCAAGCGTTGCAATGGATGGCGATCATAGACTATTGGTAGGGGATCTTCAGATACGACCGATGAAATTGAGAACAATGAAGTCAGTTAAAAGAATTAAGATATGGAAGTTGAATAAGGAAGAAGTTAAACAAGATTTTAAAGAACTGATAACGATAGGATTGCCAAGAGAGGGAACTGCAGGAGTTGAAGAAGAATGGTCAAAGTTCAAGATAGCTTTTGTCGAGGCAGCAGAAAAAGTATGTGGGAGAACTTCAGGAAGGGCTAACCAGAAGGCAAAGCGAAGTGAATGGTGGAACGAGAATACAGTAAAAGCTGTGAGGGAAAAGAACAAAGCATGGAGAGAATTGTGGAAAAGCAGGAAAATAAAGGATGGAGAGGAGATAATAAAGAAAGGCTTATATGAGAACAAGAAAAAGGAGTGCAGAAGAATAATACGGGAAGAGAAAGAGAAAGCATGGGACGAATTCACAAAGAAACTGGAAGAAGATGTAGAAGGGAACAAAAAACTTCTATACAGAATGATCAGAAATAAGAGAAAACCAACTGAAGGGGCTTCAATTTTGGAAACAGAAGAGGGAAATCCAATTGAGACAGCTGCGGAGATAAGGAAGCTGAGGGAGAGCTATTTTAAAAACCTTTTGAACAACAAAGAACAGGAAAATGAGCACGCCAAGGGAATCCAAGTGGAGATAAGTAAAGGTGAAAGGTCAAAAGGAAACCCACCATCATGGCAAGAATTGGAAGAGGCAGTAAAAGTAATGAAAAATTACTAAAAATTACTAATGAAAAGTTACTATAGATATGGTGAAAGCTGCAGGACCGGTGGGAGTACAATGGTTGTATAGAGTGATGAGGACAGTTTGGGAGGAAGGCACAGTACCTGAAGATTGGGGAAAAGGAGAAGTGATACCGATCTTCAAGAAGGGGAACAGGAGACTGTGTAAGAATTATAGAGGAATCACCTTGATGAGCCAATGCGCTAAAGTGTTCGAAAGAATTCTCCTGAACAGAATGAAAACTAAGTGCGAGAGATTGTTAGGTGAAGAACAACATGGGTTCCGGCCAGGGAGAAGTACAATCGATTTGATTTTTTCAGTGAGACAGATGGTGGAAAAGAAGTGGGAATTTGGGAAGAAAGTGTATATGGTGTTCATCGACATAAAAAAGGCCTACGATATGGTGAACAGGAAATACATATGGCAAAGTCTAGAGGAACTGGGAGTGGATCCATACATAGTGAACTGGATAAGAGAAATATATAGGGTGAACCGATGTAGAGTAAGAACCACAGAAGGGCCAACTGGTTGGTTTGAAATCGAGAGAGGATTAAAGCAGGGGAGTGTTTTGTCGCCAATGCTGTTCAATATAATAATGGAATGGGTAGGAAGAAAGGTTAAGGAAAACTTACAAAAACAGAGTAAAGACACAAAGCATATGATCTTCGCAGATGACATTGTAATATGGGGTGAGAAAATTGTTGACGTACAGAGGGAATTGGATGAATGGACTCTACAACTGAAACTAGTGGATCTTGAAGTTAGCGAAGAGAAAAGTGAAGTGATGGTGGTAGGACGGGACAAAAACCTGGAAAGGGATATCTGCATAAACAACAGGGCATTGAAGATCACAGATAGTTTTACTTACCTAGGGACCGAAATAACAAGTGATGGTAGAGTGGAGCATGAAATCACAAGACGGTTGGAGAAAGGGGGAAAGCTATACCAGGGAGTGAGACACCTGATATGGGATAAGAAAGTCCCAAGGAAGGCAAAAGAAATAATCTATAAAATGTATTACGTGCCTATAGTCACCTATGCAGCGGAGACATGGGTGATGAATGCTAGAGACTGGAGTAGACTTCAAGCTGGGGAGATGAAGTTTCTTAGAGGTATAGTAGGGAAGACTCGATTAGATAGAATGAGAAATGAGGATATCCGGGAGGAGTTGGGGGTAAAAAGTTTGAGGGAAAAGGTGGAAGAGGGAAGGCTGAGGTGGTTCGGGCACGTGAAAAGAATGGAAGATGGTAGGACTCCTAAGGTGTGGCATGAGTTAAAAGGAGGGAAGAGACCAAGAGGGAGACCGCGTAAGCGATGGCTGGATGATGTGAAGCACAGCCTGGAAGAGAGAGGCATCCCATGGGAAAGAATATGTAGAGAAGAGGCTTGGAAGAACAGGGAGAGGTGGAGAGGCCTAGTTAATTCCTAGACCCACAGTTGGTGGAACGGGAAAGGATATGTATGTATGTATTATAAAAAGTGCGTTTTTGCTTTATAATATCGATAATTATCACACGTTAAATGCAGATCTCACTAGTTATTTTAATCCACGATCTCGATTAGTCAGTGGGCAAAAAAGTCTTTTTAATAATAAAATTGATTAAAAATTCAATTTAACAAATAAAAATTTGTGCAATGTGAAATCTTTCACAATAAAAATCTTGATAAACATAAATGAGACATCTAGATCTCATCAATTACCTACTAATAAAACGTAGAACAGATAAAAACTTCTGAAAAAATAGCAATTCAGCTAATTCATACGACAGCATAAATAAACTGAAAGGGCACATAATTTAAATAAAAACATTTAAAAATTTTATTCTCTTAATTTTTGCAGATGCTACTGCGATTCGTAAGATTTAACTTAATGCTGCTGAATTTCACTGAGATAAAAAATTTCATTTCTTTTTAATGGACCTCTAACTATCAACTGAACTGATTCGTAGATTTTTCGCTCAAAAGTTTTTTATAATTATACCTATTTTACTGATATGAATTTTCGTGTAAATAAGATTAGGTAGTTCTAGGATTGGATTTGAAGTGTGATCTGATCTAGATAAGATCCACTGGCTTTTCTTCTTTAGTCAATTTAACTAAGAAACTGAAAGAAAGCACAAATTTCAAAATAATGTTTTTGGGTTTTTTTTTGCCGAATTGGGTCACGTGTTTTATAAAAGCATTCAGTGTTTTAGTTGCCTAGAACCTTATTTCAAAGCAAATATCTAGAGTTTAGAAAATCTTACTTTTATAACAACAATGTTTTTCATTTGTATGGTAGCTCACTACCATAATTGAATTCTAAAATAAAATATTATTTCTTTTAATTTAGAAAAATAATGTTTTTAAAATCCATAATGTAATTATCTTAATCAAGTAAGCACTGCTGTAAAACCTGCAAAACAAATGATACTAAGTATTTTGTTTTTAATAAAATAGTGTAGCTAAAAAACGTACTTCGTGATATTTTCTCTATGAATTTGGAAATTAATATTTTAAATCTGTTAGAATTCTTTGGTTTGTTTGTTTTTTTTAGAATATTAAAAACAGTCGATCTATTCTTATGTAGTAAGGCTTCTAATATCAACTATGGAATTACAATGTAGGCAGATTTCCAGCTTTCCATTAGAAGACTGATTTCCTCAATTCATAATAATTTTCAATTTTACAATTAATATTACAATATTTCCACAGAAAATCAGTCTATGTCTACAAGGTAAACAAAGTTATATTGTAATGATTTTTATATTTACATTTATCTTTTTATAGTTCTATTTATTCTTGTATATTCTTATTGTCTTACATTTATAATTGTATCAGCATTTATTCTATTATCAATTGTTTATTCTAATTTTTACTGTTTATCGTTTAATCCTGTTATTCAATTCAAATTTTCCGTTGGCCGTGCTTCTCCCCCCCGATATGTTTTTATTTAAAAATACAGTTAAAAATCAGTTAAAGCCCACATATAAATTAAATCCCCCAAACAATTGCAAAAGCACACCAACCAATTTTGTGATTGAATAAAATATTTCTTTTTTCTCTATCTGTCTGTCTGTCAGGCGCAATTTTCTGTGAGAATGGAAAATAGAAATAATTTTTACAATGAAACGTCCGCGTTCAAATATCTATATCAATCAATCTGTAAACGGGTAATGGCCTAGTCAGTCTGAAAAAAACACTTTAATATTAGCTCACTTTATCTGCTCTTAGAAAATAGGTTTTCATGTATGTTTCATTTAGACAACTGAAAAAATTAACTAATCTACATCAAATTTCATACTTAGCAGTTTACTCTCATTATATGTATCAGATTACATTTTTCACATTTGTATTTTTATTTTATGAGTCATTCTACATAAAACCAATATGTTAAAAACAAATTTTGCCGCCCCCCCCCTTAGTTTTGACATCAAAAACGTGTTTTAGGGGTTTGTAACCTCCTCCCCTCTTTTTTCTGTTTAAAGGCCCCCCCCCCCCCCCATCATTTCTCGGAATACCGAACACCGGCTGCCTGTCTGTTATTCAGAGCTGAGGGTGTGTGTTGAGTAGCCAATACAAACCCGAACAAAAACTATTTTAAATATTAAATCTAATCAGTTATTGGGTTATTTTATTAAGAGGCAATGATTTCTTAATACTACTCTCGTGGAACCACATTAAAGAATAGAATCAATTATTATTGCTATCAAAATATTAAAAAAAAAGCAGAAAAATAATTTTCAAATGATTGAAATTAACAAAATAAAAGTGCAAGAGAAATGATTACTATATCAATGTTTAAGCACCAATTCAAGAAGGAAGATGTGGAAGTTGAAATAAAATAAATTTATTTATTTGAGATTGCGTTTCAACTTTTTAGAGTATCTTGTGGCAACAATAAAAATAAAATAACTAAAGTATTTTCCTTACAATAATGGGAACCCTTGAAGTGAAGACGCCGACGCACAAGTATAGAATAAAAATTATTTATAATGCGACTAGTTTCGTATTAAAACGACTAGTTTCGGTTCCTGACGAACCTTTATCAAGTACAATACAATAGAATAAACATGCTTTATATAACAGATACTGTGTGCGGAAATGATAATAAAATCAGGATGCAGGAAGTCTTGAGCCAATCAGGATCCGATTAGAAGTTGGTGGGTGATGACGAACATTACAGGAACTTGGAACTAACCGACTTCATTATGGTGGGCAAGGGTACTTCAATACAGATGGATGTGGCACCGGTTTGGTTGAATGTGAAGGGTAGACACAACCTAAGAAAAAGAAATAAAAAAAAAGAAAAAAAGAAAGAACTATTTATCATGTCGAAAACCATATTGTTCAATACGTTGCACGGAAATGCAATCATTGTAACATATGGGGTCTGTTAGGATGTGGATACTCTTTACATTTATGTAAAAAGTGGTTTTTTTCTCTGCAAATAATTGCCGGCTGAGAAAAATTAATACAGTGATTATGATTATGGGTGTGAAAACCGGGGCCACGTCCATATGTATTGAAGTACCCTTGCCCACCATAATGAAGTCGGTTAGTTCCAAGTTCCTGTAATGTTCGTCATCACCCACCAACTTCTAATCGGATCCTGATTGGCTCAAGACTTCCTGCATCCTGATTTTATTATCATTTCCGCACACAGTATCTGTTATATAAAACATGTTTATTCTATTTTATTGTACTTGATAAAGGTTCGTCAGGAACCGAAACTAGTCGTTTTTAATGTATTATAAAATAATTTTTATTCTACACTTCTGCGTCGGCGTCTTCACTACAATCATATCATAGCGCACGTTAACTTATTTTATACTCAATGGGAACTCTTCACACACATATTCATATATACAGTATAATATGACAATCTAAGACGCAATAAATTTCGGTAGCATAAACCGACTACCTTTCTCAAGCGTTTCCTACAAATGAAAAAACCCTCCAATAAATACAAGAAAAATGCAAATAATAGACAAACGAGTCGATGCAGCGTTCTGTTTGGGTCAATCAAATGTAAGTATCTTCGTGACATAACATCTCCAGGGATGTGTTCGGAAAGACTCAACGGTATTCAGCTGTAGTTGACCATCGCCTAATGATGACGTCAGCAATGGAACAAGACTACGTAAGATGCTCGCAAAACGGACCAATCTTCCGACATGTAACAGGTTCTAATAAAAAGAAAATGAGAGAAAAAAAAGGGGGGAGGGGTTCAAAGGATAACAAAAAAATAAAATAAAAAATAAAAACAATGAAAAATATAAAATAAAATAAAAAATAAATAAAAATAGAATAATAAAAAAATTAAAAAAATAAATAAAGTATAAAATAAAACATAAAAAGTTAAAAGAATAAAAAACAAAATAGTAACCAAGTTAAAAAGTTATTAAAAAAAAACCACTAGCGTGCAAAATCCTTTACGGGTGTGCTTCTTCTACACAACATTCTATTTATCATCACTCTTTCGGTACCGAGCTGATAATTCAATACACTTTTAATGGAAACAGTGTCATTGTAACAGCACGGGTTAGTGATGATATGCACAGATTCAGCACATTTCCTAATAACTCATTCACCGCATAGCTTAATATTATGAGATTTTTCAAGTCCAATATGTGGTTGCATTCATTAATATGCATAGCGGTGGTGAAGCAGGGGGTCATTCCTTTTCACAACTCTATCGTGCTCCTTTAATCTCGTACCCAGCTGACGTCGGGTCTCTCCGATGTACATGCAGTCCTGAGTGTGGATATACTTGATATCAAAAATAACATTAAGAGTTGTGATGAAATCACTATTCGTTGATTTTTTTGCATTTTGTATTACAATGAATCGTATTATAAGCTTTCACAGTGGTAGTAATGTCATACTTAGCCAGCACCCTAATTATTTCTTGAAAACTTAGTCTTTTGGTAAGGAACAGCGATGTAAGCATAAGGTTTCTTTTTTTGCGTACGTATATTATTGAAAATCCTCATTAGGATCTTAGCTGTAGTTTTATGACTGAAGTGAGCAGAGTATTCATTATCTAGCATGATTTTTTTTATCTTATCCAATTCTTGGTTAAATAAGATTTCGCTGGAACAAATCCTAAATGCTCTGTTGACTAACATGGAAATTGTGTTGATTTTAGTTTTGAAAGGGATTGGGATTCCTAAGGAATTAGGACGTAAGTGTTCTTCCTGTGAAAGAGAGCTTGGAATCCTGGGTAAAAATATAGATATCTAGAAAATGTAATTGTCCTTCGATTTCTTTTTCAATTTCCATTCGTACTAATTCGTACTAAAAAAGTAGCCATCTTGAATGTTCTTCTCTGCCATAATGAAAAGATCATCGCCATATCGAACGTAGATAAAGATCTCCATTTTGCCATTATTAAGAAGGCCCATAGCAACGTTTTCAAAATATATCATCACGAACTCAGCAATAATGGCCTAAGCACTTAGGCCCATAAAAACTCTTTATTTTGTGAATAAATGGCGTCAATAGCATGTCAAGAAGCGCCTTAATCGACTGCAATAGTCACTTTTGATCAATCAGTCTTATCAATCTAAAACTTCTTATCTACCCCAATATTATTTTGGTTGTAAATGTAATCTATGGTATCCATAACAAGCTCATACGAGATTGAACTAAATAATGCCGTAATGTCTAACGAAAAAGGCGACATCATCTTGGAGGATAGCTGCAACTCTTGTCAATGAAATCATAGCTGTTACACACTGCGTATTTGGATCTTATATTTAATTTCTTCATTAAGGCACATTGCTTCCTGTTACATTGCTGACGTCATCATTAGGCGATGGCCAACTGTAGCCTGAATGTCGTAGAGTCTATCCGAACACATCCCTGAAGATGTTACGTCACGAAGATACTTACATTTGATTGACCCAAACAGAACGACTCGTTTGTCTGTTATTTGCATTTCTTGTATTTATTGGAAAGTTTTTTTTTTCGTTTGTATGTAACGCTTGAGAAAGGTAGTAGATATGATACCGAAATTAATTACGTATTAAATTGTGATGTTATATATATGGAAACGTGTCTGAAGATTCCATTATTGCAAAGTTTACACCCTATAAAGAAAGTATAAACTCGTCCAAGTATTTCAAATAACTTTTCGTTATATGATTTGTTTACTTCCAATTTTTTTTCTTAGTCTATTGAAAAGAAATTAATTCATGTACCATTTAAATATCTCAAACATTTTGAGTAGTTTTTAAATTAAAAAATAAAATCAATTTTCAACTGTAAAGAAAATATAAACTCGCTCAGAATGCTTTGATTTTGACACCTGCAAAGTGATTGGAATATCCCAAATTTACATAAAGATAACTAAAAGTGGCTAAATTATGTAATCCATTCATTTTCGTAGCAACATACGCCACTACTTTGTCATGGCTCGTGAAAATTCATTAACTGACAAAGAATTACGAAAAATTCATTTTCTACTTGGTCAAAAAAAGTCAACAAGGCAGATAGCCTCAGAATTAAATCGTTCACAGACTGTTATTCAAAATGTCATCAAGAAAGGTGATAGTTATGGAACCACAAAAAGACCTGGTAGACCTCCAAAACTCGCACCTCCGGATTACCGGAGAATTCAAGATCTTGCTGCATCTTATGAGATGTCCACCAGTGAAATTGCTCGTGTGTTGCCAATGACTATCTCACCAAACTGTATGGAAAAGCTTAACGTCAAGTAATCACATGAAGTTTGTAAAACTGAAAGCTAAACCCAAGCTCACTGCCATTCATCATTCCAGCCGACTTGACTGGGCTAAAACAACAGTGAAATGGTATCAAAGGTGGAACGAAATATTTTTTACTGATGAAAAACGTTTCTGTCTTGACGGCCCTGACAAATATTCCGCATACTGGCATGATGTATGCACTCCGTCGAAGATAAGATTAAGCAGACAACAAGGTGGGGGTGGAGTGAGGGTGTGGACAGCATTTGGAGTAGGAAATAAGACTGTTTCTGGCAGGCAAGATGGACTGTATAAAATATCAAAACCTTATGTACGACCATTTAATACCATTTGGACCCCTTCTAGGAGGGCCAAATTGGCAATATCAACAAGACAATGCTTCGATACATGCGTCAAAATCCACCAAAGCGTGGTTTAAAAAAGAGAAAATTGATGTCGTTCCATGGCCCTCCCGTTCACCTGATCTAAACCCAATTGAAAACGTGTGGGGGTTGGATGGCAAACATTGTATATGGCCATGATATGAGTAAACAAATCCTCTAATAAAAAGTTATTTGAAATACTTGGGTGAGTTTATAGTTTCTTTACAAGGTGTATCTTCCACACGTTAAGTTTAATGCTCTCATAAAGTATTTTCCTTTTATTTATTTTATGATATTTTGGTCATAAAATAACAATAATTTTTGTAGGAAAATATTTTAATACTTCTTTGGTGGATTCACATGACAAATTAAAATATACCATGAAAAAGAATTTCATGGTAAATGTTCTATTCATTAAGAATATTGATTTGGGGTCAAAAATGTGTGTAGATCAAGTACTTACAATTACGGTTTCCAGAAAATTAATTAAATAAATGTGGAAAAGAAAAACAAACAATTCTAAATCTTCATCTGTATCTTAACAGTTTTAACTGTTAAGAAGGAAGATATGGAATATGAGTAATCTTCCTGCATAAGATTCTAGCTAACTAAGAATTTTAGCATCCTTTCAATAAGGATCAGGAAAAAAAAAACAAACAGCTTCTCCTAACAGGCGAGGCTGCAATGGAATCAACGTTGCTTCGGCAACAACAACGACACTACTCCTAGTTACGATTTAATTAACTAAAGTTAGTAAACATTTTTATTAAAAACAAACAGAATAAAACTATTACTGTATGCAAATGGTTCCATTACAAACAAGATTTTCTAAGAATTAAAAACTGAAACACAGAAAAATACACCAGAATCCTCTTATTGAGCTAAAGTCAGGAGAAGAATTTTTTTAATATAATCAAACCATACAAAGAAATCGAAGTTATTTGCATGAATAGAAAATAATTTCAGACCGAAATCGATTCCGATATACTAACTATGTTGAAATGTAATACTAGAGTATATTTTCAGAATCATGTATATACATTTCCTAATACATCGTTAATTTTAATGATGATGGAAACAGACATCGTTAACCAAAACTGAACTTTTACGATCCCTGACCGTTAAACCCAACTGGAAAGATTCAATTCTACTTGACTGATATTTAATAGGTCTTTGCTAACAATCTTACTCATTAAATGAGTCTCATATAATTCCTAATTATTAAAAACAAGATATTAAAATAGGAAAAGGAATGGAAAAACTAGGAACTGATTTAAAATTATCAATAAACAACTCCACGACATCATTACTTTCAGGTTGGAAAAACTATCTTATATCACCTTTACTTTCCTGTAAAAGGCAAAAAACAAATTAATAAAAGCAGTTCGAATCCATGCTAGGCATTGATATAAAAAACGGAAGAGTAGAATTGTTATTTCTATCATACAACTTTCTTGTTGGAATAGTCATTTGTCTTCAATTCCTACCCTTGTCATTATTCTTCTTCAACATTTTAACTGCTATTTTATTTTTCTGTTTGGCTAATGTCCGTATGACAGATAATGATATAATTTAACATTGAAATATTTTTCCAATGGACTCATGATTTCACATGCTCATTTATTACTGAACTTAAATAGATGAATATATAAAATACGAACACATTTTCACAATAGGCCTGTACATTGCTTCTTCTCATATTTTCTTTATTTTTGTTTTGTTTTTTAGTTCTTTTATTAATAATTTTTTTTAATAAAAAATTCTAAATCAAAACTCTCCCTTAAGATGTTCTTTCTTAAGATAACTTTTCTTAGATCTACTTCCTGTATAATTAATGTCATTTAGCACTTTTCGTTTTTCGCAACTTTTCAGGACAATCAGTCATTTGTCCTGAATGGATTCATGGATTAAACAGGTCGAAATTCGGAAACTTGAAAATCATAGTTATTTAATTAGTTATTACTATTAATACTAATTTGTTCATGAACATTACCACACCCTTTCTTTCGGAAGCTTATTAAATTCAAATTGGAATATTTAATATTTTCTCTAGCAAATTTAGAGAAGATACTTCGAAACGTGAATTTTCTAGATTACAAAAAGAGAACTTCTCGTCTGATCTATCGACAAAAGACCTATCTTCATTTACAGTAGGAAAACTAAGTTGTATCTTCCCCGTCTCCCTTCATATCAAACCTAAAAATCTCTTTTACTCCCTTGGAAAGATCAGAACATTACAATTCATATATTCGTTAGCGTTGATCTTTATTTTCTTTATCTTTCATTTAGCTGTGATCTTTTGTCACATAGCACAACAGTTAGTATAAACACCAAATAGATGTTTGCTGGGAGATAAACACCTCTAGTATGTTTGCTGGATCATTATTTCGAAGTATTTCTAATAAAAGCTACCAGAATAGTGATAATCATTTTTATTAATTTTTTATGGGTTCTTCAGTGTTATTCTGATTCTACACATTCTGATTCTACTTATGATTATTCAGAGTCTTTGTAAGAACATTACAGGAAAGAAGAGTTTTAGGAATTCATTTTATGAAAACAAAAGATTATTTAAGAGAAGCTTTTAATATAAAGAACTCAGATGTTCAATGGAAACTTTTGTTTTTATGATTTGTCATTTTATGAAAACACCTTTCGTCAAAGTCAGCGTCTGTATGACCTTGACAGCAACCAATCACAGCCTTTTTTGTGATGCAAGGTTGACTGATATGTTTTCCTCTTCCCCAGCTCCAGATGAATATTAAAAACCATCGCTTGGAAAATATTTTTCCTATTTTTCTCTAGAATTTTACTTCTACTTTTTTTTATTCCTGCAGATGTAATAAATAGGAAAGTTAAAAGAAGACAATAATTTCCACTTAAAAAGACATTCTCTTTAATTATGATTTCAGTCAATGATAAGAAGAGCCTATTTCTCCTTAATTGAGATTTTTTTAAAGATTTTCAACTACTTTTCAATAATTTCCTCTTACAAAAAGGCGATATATTCTTCAAGTATTTTTGTAATTTTGTGTAGATTTAATAATGATTTTGAATTTAAAAAAGGCGATTCTGAAAGCACTTAATGTCCTTAAAATTTATCTTAAAATTTCCTTCGTTTGGTAATTCGTTTGGAAAAAAAAAGTTGTAAACGAACGAAATTTTATGGTTAGAAATGTTTTATTTCAAATTTAATTCCTATTATTTATTTATGTTGTCTAAAGCCGATTAGTTTTAACTACAGCAAAGCACTCGTAAATCCACTTACCAAATAAAAGGATTAATATTCATTGATAAGCAAATAATGTTACTATTACATTAACTAAAAAATTCAGGATACATCTTTAAAATTGGTTTTTATAGCATAAATAAAACCTGTCAGGACAGTTTCGGCCTGTTGTTAACTCGTGGGCATCTTCAGATGAATGTTACATTAATAACTTTCAGCGGAAGATGTCACGTGTTAACAATGGAACGAAACTGTCCTCTCAGGTTTTAATTATGTTTATAAAAACCATATAATGCACAATTTTAACGTGCGTGGAAACAATTACATGAGAAATAAATCAAAACCGCACAAGACTAGCACTGATCTGTTTTTGGAAATTGTGATACCGGGAATTCTTGGATATTATCAAACAGATTAGTGAATTCTTAGTCTTGTGCGTTTTTCTTTTGTTTCTCATGTTTATAAAAACCAGTTTTTAAAAAAGTGAGTCCAGAATTTTTTTGTTAATTTAATTTATCGTCACATGTTAAGTTCCTAACAATTGTTTCCAGTATAATATTTTTCTGTGGGAATTTGTTTTTATCTTCTTGTGGTAACTTTTGTAAGGATCCCCTTCGAAAAGATTTAATATTCATAGAGCTTAAATATTCATCAGTGATTCAAAAGTTATTAGGTCCTAACACTGATTGATTGAGTCTCACTTTAGTAAGAAAGTAGACTAATAACAAAAAACTCCATTCAAAATAATGAAATGAATTATAATAAAATTGAACTATTTCATAGAATGGATTATTATTATTATAAAAATATATAATAATTAACTCAAAATAAGCCTAAATATGATTCTGAGAAACTCAATTACACACTGATAAGTAAAACTCTGCTATAACCTTAAAAATAGATAGCAATAGAATCATTACAAAATTTTGTAATATTAAGAAACTCTAAATGATTTTATTTGAAAATGTATTAAATATTTAATTCAATGTTTTGGCCCTAATGAAATAACCCTTGACAGTAATTTAGATGAGCGAAACTCTAATCACACATCCCCATACAATAGAGTGAGTGTCATATGATGCTTTGGGGACAAGATCACCGCCGAAAAGCGAAGCACACACCTTTTATCTCTTGTCTATATATAAAAAGCCACAAACTTGCCAGAATACAAATAGAGAGAGACAACGGAGACGTTGTAAATAGACTGAATGAATCGCAACGAAAAATGCCGAAGAACTGTCGACTCGGTCGTAGTTGACGATCGCTTCACCTCATCGTAGAAACTAGCGAATGAACGAAGCAAGTTCCATATCGTACATCCATGGGTGCAATTGCAGGGTGTCTACAGAATCAGGGAAATCAGGGAATCAGGGAATTATCAGGGAATTTTTCAATTATTACTTAAAATCAGGGAATTTTTTGGTTGAACAGATCGTTTTTTTTTTTTGGTTGAACAGATCAGGGAATTATCAGGAAATTTTAAAAGAAATTGTTCATGAAATCAGGGAAAAATCAGGGAATTTTTTTATTCAGATTTTGTAGACACCCCCCCCCCCTGAATTGAAAAGCGCCGGATGAGCGAATGACCTAAACGAGGGACCATACGGTTTTGTAAATATGAAGTTTCCTAAGATAAAAGTGGACAAGTGACAATCTATTTGTATTTAATCAGATCTGTATAATATCTCTAAACTCTTCAATGTAGAGTTTGGTGTAGTTTAGTTAATTAATTTTCTAATTATCGGGCCTATAAGATTCTCAATAAGACATCCACACAAACATCGCTAAAAAAAAAAAGTTTCAAATTTCATTATAATCGGCATGTAGATTTTCAATATGATTCATATTCCGCTTCATAAATAAGTGCCGTTCCGGCAGGGTCGAGCGGTCTAGACGGCGGTTTGCCGTGAGGCCGCTGTGTCAGATCCTAGGTTTGAATCCCGGCGTCGGCATTTTTGCGTTTCTGCGGATATAGCGCAATATAGCTGCGGGAATTCCGGCGTTTCTGCGGGTTTAGCGTGAGCAGCCTCCTTTGGCCTATCCTGGGCAACGTTTCGTCGACTAAATTCTCACATTTCTCGTCCCTTGTTGAGGCCAATAGTGTAAATTCTAAAAGCCCGGGCGTTTTGTTTCAAAAGAACAAAACAAAAAACAAAAAATAACAACTTTAAAAATAAGCTTTTAGATATTAAAATAATGAGATACAGGAAAACTGTATATTTGTCACTTCCAGGTCTTTTATTATTCTTTCCCATTATTAACATTTAGAGAAAATGAAAATCCTTAATAGTAAATAGTATGGTCTAGTCATAGAACTTCTAAATAGGAAACTGAAGTTTCTTAAAAGATTAAATAAATGCCTAAACGAATTAAAGAATAGGGAAACTAAAACTTAATATACTCCGCCTGAAAAGAAGAAACTTCCCTGCAATTCATCATCATAATCAACTAGAATTTCACCGGATATTTAGCTGCCAATCCGTTATCATTGAAAAAAAAAATTCCAAAATAAAATGATTCACTTCACTTTAATCCAATTTCTTACAATCAAATTAACAAATAAACAAATGAACAAAACAATCTTAGGAAAAAAAAAAAACTAAGCAAAGGAATTTAAATGTATTGTATTTTTAGTTTAACCGGTCTAGGGTCCGATCGCAAGCTGAACGGTTAAGAGGGAGTCTAGTGTATTCTTATTATTATTTGTCATCTTTGGAACTACGGAACGCCTGATTTATTACAAGTCGTCAGGTTTTATTCTTGAAGCAGCAGATTCTAAACCACTTGGTTAAAGTCAGTTGATGAAAGGAAAAAAGAGGAAGAAAAGCGGGAAAATTCAACTTAGGATTGCAGTTTTGTTGTTAAAAGTTTAAAATAACGATAAAAAGAAATTGCAGTGCAAAACATGCAACACGAAAAACTGAAGAAGACTTCAAAGAAATTAAAGAATTCTTAAAGAAACGAACCGCGCACTTGAAATCGTCCTTTTTTTATCTATTTGATTCTAATAAACAATCTCAATTAAATTATACATTTGAACAAAACTGAGCAATTTAGGAATATAGGAGTTTTTATTCAAGGGTGTTTTGTTTTTTTTTCCTCCAAAAATAGAACTCCTTTGTTTTGTGTGTTTGTTTGTTTAATTTATAGAAAGCTTCAACTGTTAATGGATTTAATAAACCTTGTTGAATTCAATTCCTTTTTAAAAGATGACCAAAAAGAAAAAAATATTTTAGTAATTTTCCAATCGACTTTTGCGTTGTTCCAATTATTTCCTTTCGTTAGTTTGTTGACTGAAATGTATCGATACCCGATCCTTGCTGTAATGAACCCTAGCGCAGAAAAAAGCTTCTCCGGTTTTACGATCAACCAGCAAATAAAGAACCTGATTAAAATGAAACACAACAACTACTTCTATCTAGCAAAGAATATTGCACCCCCCCCCCAAAAGAAAAAGGTCGTTATTCAATTATCTAAACTTGGGGAAAATAATTAGTTATAAATATATTTTTCACAACAATTCTACTAAAAGTTATCTTGTTAAAAAATATCTGAAAAAAACCTTGTTATTATTAAATACATACTAAATACAAATCGTAATACTATCAACTGCTTTGTGCTAATAATTTAAAAAAACTCACAATAGTTTGATTTCCAAATCAAAATTCTATTCCCAAATCTAATGAAAGACTATTGAAAGAGTATCATCTATTTCCACTAGAATAAAAATTTAGCATTTGATCGTTTCAGAAATATATATTTGTAATCACTATTTCGTTACATTGCATTCAATTTCAAAAACTTGTATTAACTTAAATTCAGATTTTGTTAAATCAATTCAATTTCATATAAAACAGTGGAGACAAACAAAGAAAACCACAATTTATGAAATTATAAAATGTAATCAATATAAATTAATACCTCACTATGAAAAAAAAATTCAATGTTTTGTTGGACTGACATCTTGCATAAGAAAGTGATGGGCTCTTTTACGCCCCCGAGAGCTAATGGGACCTTGGAGTAAACAACATTCACCGAGAAATTGGAATTCCTCTGGGTTATGGTGTTTATTGAGGGTTCGCTTTTACTGGTGGCGAACTCTAGTGGCATCAGCTGGAACTTCGTAATAATATAACACTCACTTTTAATTAAGAAACCTTAAAAAAAAAAAAAGCAAAAGAAAAACCTCAAGCTTTCTCCTTTTTCTAATCAATTTTGAAAAAAAGACATTTTTAATCTTTCCAATTTGCTTGAAAGCTTGGATTAAATTGATGAAAACATCCCAACTAAATTGGTTGGAAAAAAAACCAAGCCTAAGTTTATTAATAATAACAATTAATCTATTTGAGTAAAAAGTTCTCCTATAATAATAATAATAATAATAATAATAATAATAATAATAATAATAATAATAATAATAAGAAGAAGAAGAAGAAGAAGAAGAAGAAGAAGAAGAAGAAGACGCGGCATAATGCAGTTGCAAAGATGATTCACTGGAACATCTGCAAAAATTATCACATTGCAACAACAAACAACTGGTGGGAACATACAGTAAACAATGTGATTGAAAATGATATCGTGAAAATACTGTGGGATTTCAGAATTCAAACGGATAAGATCTTAGCACACAATACACCAGATTTGACAGTGATAGAAAAGAAACAGATATGGCTAATTGATATAGCCATACCTGGTGATAGTAGAGTGGAAGAAAAAGAACTGGAAAAAATCACACGGTATCAAGACCTAAAAATCGAGGTTCAACGATTATGGCACAAGCCGGCAGTGGTGGTTCCAGTGGTTATCGGCACACTGGGTGCTATACCAAAAAACCTTGGTAAGCACTTACAAGATCTAAATATTGACAAAATCACCATCGGTCAACTCCAAAAAGCCGCACTGCTTGGATCAGCACATATTTTGCGCCGATACATTACGACATCCTAGATTCTTGGGAAGAATTCGATGCGTTTGAAGGCCAACACCAGCTAAAGAACTGGCAGCTGTGATACACAATGTTTTGTAGTGTCCTATAATAATAACAATAATAATAATAATAATAATAATAATAATAATAATAATAATAATAATAAAGGTTCTTCCAAACCTTTTTTTTTCTTACACTTGGCAATATGTGTTTTGGTACTGACCCGCCATATTGTCTTGGCTGGGGAAACCCATGGTTTGAAACTTTTTTGGATATAATAATAATAATAATAATAATGAAAAGTCGTATAGACAATTATCTAAATTTAACGAAATCAATGGCTTCAGATATTAATTAGAGGTTGCTATTAGCAGTTCAGTTTTAAAATGCAATTGGATCAATACAAAGATTAAATAGACTGGTGTTTTTTTTGTTTTCTTTGGTTCGTGGAAAGTGTAATGAAGATCATAAGTTAATCTTTAAATTAGATAAAAAATAAGTTTCCACATTTACTTCAACTTTATTATCGATTAAATTAAAAAATAATTGCTCAGACTTTTGAAAAGAAGTCAAAAATATACAGCGAAGTTTTAAAGAGATAGGAAGGATGAGTTTCCTATCTTCATAGGAATAAGTACGGAGAGAACCATGACGAAATCTTTAAATGTACAGCTTTTCTTTCATTTTTTGTTTGGTTGGATGACTGATGGAGAGAACTTGCCCCCTTACCCTACACTTGAAATTTTAAAGACTAGTTTTGAGTAGTTTTTGAATAATAATTTTGAAGACTAGTCAGTGTTTTAATTTTTTTTTTTATTGTTGGAGGTCGGTTTCTTATTTGGAATTTGGAATTCTTCTTTCGTCAAAAGTCCCTTCATTACCCCTTGATAATAATTATGAGATAAGAACACATACCTTTTTTTTTAAGTCAAATTCGATTAATAGAAAGAAAATCCCCTATTTGATTTTAAAAATTCAATTTTTTATTGATTTTTAAGGAACAATTCAGTCATTTTTAACGACCCATTTGGGAGCTATTGTGATAGCTACCAAAATCGGTAGCTACTGCTTTTGTCCCTCCCTAACGGGAGGTCGGATCGACAAACGTACTTCACCATCGTGTTTGGAGGCCCAAACACTGTAGGAATAGGCTATTTTCTGGGGCCAGCGCCCCCCCACCCATGTTCGAGATATTTGGGATTGTTTTCATTGGATTTCCGCTCTTAGCTTAAATGTCAGAAATGCAACCATCTCATTTCAGTTGTCAGCTATAGCTTCATGTGTCAGGTCCACACTCATATGCTGGAAGTTGTCGGTTCGAATCCGTACATTTACTGTTTTTGTTTTCTCTTAATCTTTTTTTCTCAACGTCCGCGTGGGTTTTTTTGTTTTTGTTTTTTATTTTCGTAACTTAAATTTTTATTTTTCCTCACATTAATGTACTTCCTTTTTATTATTATTATTATTATTTTTTATTATTATGGGTCGACCTGAAATTTGTGGTATAGCACAAAATTATATTCACTTCTTTATCATTGACAAAGAAAAAAAAATCCTACATGTATCCATTACATTTATTGAATCTTTGTTTGAAATTATATCTAAGAGATTTATGAGATTCTAACAATTGCAGCGAAAAACTATAATATAGAATTTAGTAGCAATTGATCTAATTACTTACTGTCGCAGTCCGATGTGGGCTTTAGCTTCCCACACAACTCCTTTCTATTGATCTTTCTTTCGCTTTGTGAATCAATTTGTTACATTTATCGTCCGAAGATCTTCAACGTTTTGCAGCCATCGTCTTCTAAGGCTTCTTCTTCTCCTTATCCTCATTCTAATATTTTATAATATAGTCTATTATCTTTCATGGCAATAGTACAGGGCAAAATAAGCCTTATTTCCTTTCATAATCCTATTTATTATTTCTTCTGATATTTTCCCTTCAAAATTTATTTCAGAGCCAAGATAAAAAAACCTTCTAACCCCTCAAAAACGTAAATGCTAATCTTCATGTCTTTCAACCATTTCCTACATTCTGAAGCTGTCATCCTGAGATATTTTGGTGTTTCCTCATTAATCATTAGTCCGGGTTTTCTTTCTTCCAGGTTCAAAGTTGTTAGCATTTTCTGCCTGGATATAATATCACGTATAGGCGTCATCTGCATAACAAACCCGCTTATTTCTATTAAATTGAATATAACACAAGCTATTTCTATAAATTCTAAGAATGTTAATCCTGTAGTGAAGCAATAATTTGACATAAAAAAACCCAACTAAGTCGATTCAAATCTAGAGAAAAGATTTGAATGCTGTTAGTTTCTAGACAATTTCATTCCTTCATGTTTTGTAAGTGAATAGATCACTCTTATTACCTTCTCAGCTTTGTTCAAATATTACAAGCAAACAAAGCTTGTTTATGGCTTTAGCACAAAATTATATTCACTTGTTCTTTTTGTGTTATTTTTTTTAATGAATCCTAATGAATAATAATGATTCAAATAGATTCTTTCAGTTCAAGTGAGTTCGGGCCTCAATTATAGTTTAATAAAAGTATGATAATTTAGGGAGTGGGAGACATCAATATATCTGACAAATTTTATATAAATATTTTTAATTTGTTTTTTAATTTGTCAGTCTTTTTTACTAATAAAAATTTTCTTTTTTAATTCAGGATCATTCCTCGTCAGATCACCTGATGAGTCCACCACACCATCACAGATTTTTATGAAAATTTATTTGCATGTAAAGGGTCATAAGATAACATATTCTGCAAAATATGGGATTTTTTGGTTAAATATTTACCGAGATATGAATTTTTGAAGTTATTCTTTTTTTTTAGATGCCACGCCCCTTATTTTACGTATTTTCTTGAATATCTCATCTCCTAATCAATCATAAGAACCAAATTTGTTTTCCCCATGTATTTTTTTATGCTGAATCCAAAAATTCCATCGAAATTAGTCTAGGACTAACAGTTTTGTAGAAATGGAAAGCAGGTAAGCATTTAGGAAAAAAAATGAAATGGCCTTGTCGGACCACATTTAAAAATTTGAGATTTTAACCCAAATCTAAAGTAACTGAAAAAAAATAATCAAGATGTATATTGCTCCTGAGCTTGGAGATAAAATCGCAAATTTGGTATTATTATCTAATTGCGTAAAGAAATATCCAACAATTATTACTTTGTCACTGCATATTTATTTAGTAAATTCAAGTTACCCCTTAATTTAGTCATAGCTGTGTTAGCAGTAACTCTAATTTATAGCCAGGTAAAACCCATATTTCAAACTGATTCAAACTGAATAGTTTGAAAATACGGCGATTCGAACAGACAATTCACCCGTTTCAATCGCCGATGCTAGGCAGCATAATAATCCAAAATGTTATTGAAGAAATACAAGCCTTTTTAATCAACTTCATTTCCTTACTTAATGTTTTACTTAGGTGTTACTTAAAATATTTTCAATAAAAATTATTTTTTTCTGACAATAAAAAAACAAAATACTAAACTTCTGTTATTATGAAGCGAGTTCTATACATTTCAAAATTAGTAACTAATAGTTATTCAGGATAAAATATCATTTTTTTTCTCGCTTTCTTTTGAAAATAGTTTCCGTATTTTTGGTTTTGAATCATACGATTGTGGAATCATAAGATTTCAAGGGATTTGATTTTCTCCGAAAGTTTCACTTTCTGTTTAGGGGGGTTGGGTATTCCCCCACATCAACTTTGTTTTCAAGAGTCTGGTGCAACTGACCATTCTTCAGCTAGCACCATGGCAGAAACAGTTGCTCAGTGTTCATTTGGAATTCTTTGAAACACTGAATGTCACAGCAAGACTTACTCAAGAACTGTTGGATTGAATTGTTTTGATGAATTCAAGGAAGAAGAAAAAAAAACTCATGCTTTTAAGGTCTGATATTTCTGCTGCCAGCTCAGTTTGTCACCATCACCAAAAATTGCTACTCTCAAAGTATGAAGGGTTGCAAAGAAATTGTTGCAACCCATTTAATAAACTCAAAAAGAACATCAAGAAAGGTCTGAAATCAATTATACTTGCAGTTGCAAAAGACCACATAGCTGCACCATTCACAACATTTTGAAATTCTGGTGAGAATTTATGTGTTTCATGTAGAGTAGCTGTAGCAAACTGTAATAAGGAAAAAAATATCCTTTTTCCTGTTGGATCTCCTGTACAAATGTTGAATGAATCAGTCTGAATCCCTTATGGACACTGGTGAACTGAATGAAAGCATTACAAAATTGGTCTGTACGCCGGTAAAGTTACATGCAATAAATAAGAGGAGCCGAATTGTGTAGGCAAAAAAGAAGGCAAGGCAAGTAAGTGTAGCAGCACACAAAAATTTGCTCAACTAATTGATGTATCAAGTACATCATTAATACCATCAACATCTGGAAAAAATTGTGAATGTGCTGGCTGTGACGACCTAAATCAACTAATGACTGATTTAAAAGCAAAATGCCAAATGTCACCGCGAAATACTCAGAATATTGACTCTGGCACCAAGTAGTTGGACAGTGCAATACACAATGAATGAATTTCAAGTTTCAGAGTATACACTGAAAAAGTCAAGAGTTCTGAAAAAAACTCATGGTACATTGACTGAACCACACAAATGCATGGGAAAAAAATCTTTCGGAAAATACAGTTATGAGGAAGACGAGTTATGTGCCCTGGGAAAAAAAGACTGTGTGACTGTTAAAGTACCGGGGGAACAAAGAATTCCCAAACGAAAACGCCTGCTTTTAGTAAACTTAAAAGTATTGTATTTGTAGTTTAAGGCTTGGTATGAAATGAAAGTTGGGTTTTCAAAATTTTGTTCCCTTCGACCTCAGTGGTGTGTGACAATTGCAGCGAGGGATATGCATTCAGTTTGTGTGTGTGTGAAAACCTCCAAAATTTGAACAACCAAAATTTGCCTTACCTACAATGACTGATTATAAAGAAATGTTCGGGAAGCTTGTTTGTTCCATTGAATCAAGAAGTTGTATGCTTCAACGATGCGATAAGCGCCCTAGACTTGAAGAATTGGAGGCCACCATAAAAAAATTACTTGACGAAAATGAGATGCCGATGATACTTTGGAATACAAGTAGTGGGTGCACAATGGACAAACTAAATTGATTACCATCATAAGCAAAGTAGAAGATTTTTATGGATACTCTGTGCAATTTATGATTCGACTATGCATCGCTACACAGCAAAATCACAAGCTACTTATTTGAAACAACTAAAACAAATCATTTCTCCTGACGAGATAATTTGTTGTTGGATTTTGCAGAAAACTATTCACTTTTATGCCAAGATGCAGTTCAAGGATTCCACTGGGATACACCCCAAGGTACACTCCATCCAATTATAGTGTATCGTCGAAAAATCACCGAAACAGGTTGAGAATTGCATTGTCATAGCTATTGCCAAATACTGGGAAAGGTTCAAAGATTAAAAGTGCATCCCAACAGTAAGTACTTAGGACACTTCATGAATTACTTTAGATAGATGTAGTGATTTAGGAAATTCTTTCTATATTGAAGTCCTTTTCTTCTAGCGCGATGTAAAACTACAATTACTTTGCGATTTTTTTATCCAAGCTCAGGAGCAAAACACCATCTTCATTATTTTTTTTTCAGTTCTTTTAGGCCTTTTTCAGAGTTGGGTTAAAATCTCAAATTTTTAAATGTGATCCCACATGGTCATTTAAATTCTTTCCTAAATGCTTACATGCTTTCTATTACTATAAAACTGTTAGTCGTAGACTAATTTCGATGGAAGTTTTGGATTCAGCATAAAAAAAATGGGGAAAACAAATTTGGTTCCATTTGATTGATTAGGAGATGAGATATTCAAGAAAATACTTAAAATAAGGGGCGTGGCACCTAAAAAAACAATTACTTCAAAAATCATATCTCGGCAAATATTTAATATAAAAATCCCATATTTTGCAGACTGTGTTATCTTATGACTCTTTACATGCAAATAAATTTTCATAAAAATCTGTGATGGTGTGGTGAACTCATCAGATGATCTGAGGTGGAATGACCCTTCATCTTTTAATTTCAAACTTCCAATTACCTCAAGATAGTTGCTTTTCGTACTTGGCTATTTGTAGCTTTTAATGTAGTGAAGGATTTTAGATCAACTAATGTCAGATTTCATTTACTGTCATGGGAGAGAAATTCCAGTGGCTTTATTATTTTATTGTAAGTCCTTGATAAATTTATAACTAAGAAAAAAAGTCAATTTATTTTCTAAGATTATTGATTCAAAAGAAAGTTCTGTAAAATAGCACAGTTCTGTAAAAGTTATTTTTGACAAGAAAGAACATTATTCTTATAAAATAAACAGATGATAATCTTTATCTAATCTCACTTAATACCATTTTCACCTGATCTTTAAATCTCGTCAAACATTTTTAGAAATAAGCGTTATAAAAGCTTAGTTACTAAAGTAACTCGATTCTGAAGAAACCACACTAAAAAATGTGTAGCTTTTGGAGAAATTGATTAACAAATTCATTTACAAATTTATATAAAAAAAAATTTGAATATTAACAAATTAACTAGAATCTCATAAGGGTCTTCTTTGTAAGCTAAATAAGAAGGCGAAAGCAGAACTAGTGGCGACATCTATTGAGAACTGCGAGATCTACAGTAGATGAAGGAACGAAATTTCAACTGTTATTGGATCCAATATTATTTCATCCAATTAACTGAAACATCTCTCTAATCTAATTCTTAAGACGAGAAACTGAATTTGTACAATTATATTTTTTAATCTACATACAATTTTCATAAAAATTTACACAAAATTTGAATGAAAAAAAAATACCTGGCAAATAATAATGTATAAATTGCTTAATGTTATCTAAATTTTTCATTCATTCCACTCATTTACCGAGGTAGGGGTTAGAACCCCGCACTCCCACCCCCACTCATCCGAAAACAGAAGAAATGTGGAATTTTGGACCTTTTTATTTTGACCCTAACCTATTAATCAGTTTGTCTATTAATCAGAAAACAAAAATTTAACATGCAGAAAGCATAACAATAAAGAATACAATCCAAAATCCGAAAAATTGTTGAAAGCATTATCATTCGAAACACTAGAGGGAGGAATATTAACCGTAGTGATGGAGCAAATTTAGATAGTAGATTTATTTTGTTAATTGGGAATTTATCGAATTTTGATTGTTCAGACAATTATGCTTCGTTTGATGAATTGACTTTATGTTGATTTTTTTCATTATTACTTTGTGATATATTTATTCCTTTATTTTGTTTTTGTAGTCGTGCTCATCCTTTGTTTTCCACAGTTATGAGTAATTAGGCTTGTAAAAGGAATTAGCGAATAAATTCCGAAAATTCGTCTTATCTTCATGAATTTCGTATTTATTTCTTTCGAGATGAGGAGGTGAGTGTGAGTTTACTAATTTAGAATAAAATCTATTTAAATCTAAGAAAAATCAGGTTTTGCTTTCGCACCCTGATTTCAAATCTTTTCTGTTGGCAATTTTGATACTTTTGTTTAATTCCTTTCTGAACCTGTTCAAGGAAATTAACAATTTTGAATATTGTATTTATTATTGTTTTTTGCTTTCTGGGGTTCCTACTTTCGGGAGCTGATCCGTAATCTCTCGCACCTTTCTGAGCCTACCATCGTTGGGTGGGTCTGAGACGAAACGGCCGTCCCATAGATGATAGGCTGAGGGTGCGAAAGCAAACGTTTGGTGCAATCATGGTTTTTTTCCTTCATTTTTGTAATTAGTATTAATCAATAAATGATTTTTCGTAGCTGAATTTTGCAATTATGCTGTTTGATTCGTTTAAGCAATAATTTATTTTTCCAGAAATTACATCCCAGACATTACAGATTTCTATAGATTGATTTGTTATAATCTTTGCAAGAATCTAGCTATGCTATAGTCATGCAATGTATAATAACTTGTTTAATTTTTTTGAACAAATTCTCCATACCATATTCTTGATATCTTCAATTCAATTATACAATACTACACCATGTACGTCCCAAAAATCTTCTTTAACATGTAAATTTGGATATGATTCGACCATGTATGAGTTTATTTATTGATACCATAGTGTCAATCGAAGGTATTTAAGTTCGAAAATATTATTTTAAATAACGTATTACAAAATGTTTTATATAATTGAAGAACATGAACTTATTATATTGTATGAGGACATATTATTGTGCTAGTATTAAGTTGTATTATTGAGAAAAAGAAAACTCAGATTATTATTGAAAAAAGGCTCGATTTAGTTTTGCGAAATATTGCCAAGATAATGAAGATTTTTGAGATGTACATGGTGTAGTATTGTATAATTGAACAAATTATGTTTTTACTTCCATTTATAGACATTTATTTATGATTTATAAAAATGGATCTGTATAAGATTCAAAACATGTAGAGTATATTTATTAAATCAATTTAATCAATCTATATCGTAGTTTATATAATTAATGTTCTATTAAGGGGTTCTTCAATTATTTGAAATAATTTTATTTTGTAATTGTATATATTTTTTAATTCAGTATCTCTTGTATTAGCCCAGATATGAGGGCTAATATACAAGAGGAGAATAACAAATGAGGATATGAGGAGACTAACTAATTAATGAGTCGAAGAATGCAGGTAAATCATCATTTTAATTTTCCTGGGCAAAGTATCTTTAATATGGAAGAAAATGTAAGCGAGAACATTAAATTGTTTTGTGTAAATTTGGATATGATTCGACCTTGTATGAGTTTATTTATTGATACCAAGGTGTCAATCGAAGGTATTTAAGTTCGAAAATATGTTCGATTTTATTGCATTTTATGCAGTATTCAGGGTCTATTGTTCAAGCATATTAATGAGTGATAAAAACTTTTAGCCTCTTCTTTGGGAATTTTCTTTTTAGGATTTCTAAAAAGATCTTTTCGAAAGAGGAGTAATTTAGTTTTGTTTTCATTAATGACAAATTTGCTGTTGTGGGTCCACTTTTTAATATTAACGAAATTCTCTTGTAGGCTATTGTTTTCTATGCTAGCTTGATATTATTATTTGTTGTGTATACAAGAATATCATCAGCATACATGTGCAGGTGGAAGTTTTTTTGTCAATTCCAAATAAATTATTAACATAAATATTAAAACTGTGGGACCTAAATTGGATCCTTGTGGAATTTCTGTATTTGTTGTTTGTTTTTTTTTTTCTTTTTTTGCTGTTAAAATTATTAATTGTGCGTGTACATATATTTTCTTATTTTCACAATATTTTTTTAGAACGTTTAACAGTAACTCTAATTTCGATTAATTAGCAATTTCTCAAATTGAATTTGAATATCAATAATATCAAATGGTCAATAGAAATTTGTTTTTTTTTTTTTGTCATTAGTTTTTTTATTAATTTCAATTTTTTTTTTCATTCGGTTGTAATTAATTGTTCACTTAAATTTTCAAGCACTTTGTTGGTACTATTTTTAGAATATTTTTAATAATAATAAGAATAATTATTTCGATATTATCGATATCAATTTTATAAACTATTTAAATTTATTTTAGACTGAAATTTTAGAATTGTACACAATTAACAATTTCTTATAGGTCTTATAAGCTTCTTTCAGCCCTCGTCTTTACTATACATTAAACACTATTCGATACAGTCGAAAAATTGTGT
>JAFIDM010009631.1:309208476-309239260 GCA_023159025.1 Thereuonema tuberculata | reverse complement strand
CTCAGCACACTAGGACTTCACAAAAACACTTATGCACAACTGCAGAAATCTGTGGTACTCAACACTACACGCATAGTTAGGAAATTTATGGACACAAGCACGCATCCCTAATCATTCTTGCACACATCTTTACACTTGGCAGTATGTGCTTTGGTCCTTGACCCGCCATATTGTTTTTGCTGGGGAAACCCAAGGTTTGAAACATACAAACATAATAATAAACTTGTTGGAATTAAGTTTTACCTATAATGGGAAATATTTTAAGCTTTCATTCAGACAAAAACAAAGTCTTCGATTTCACTTTGTGATTAAAAAAAAAACGTTTCATTATTATATTCGTGGACGTAAGCCTAAAATAAAAACAAAACCCAGATTCCAATTCTAAAAGATCGTATCTTTCCATTACGAATTGAATCCTACTGAATCATAAGCAAAGAAGATTTCTTACCTGAGGTGTGTAGGAACCGTCAGATGGAAACGGGACTCGATTTCTGGCTCATCAACGCTGATGGAAATAGGCCAGGCTGACTGCAGTATAGACTCACGAATCAGAGAGTCTATGCCATAATCATAGACACAGTCACTTCTGACCAGCCGCTTTCGTCGAATAGTTCGACCACTCATAATGGCTACAAGAAAAAAAAAATATTTACTCATTAGATACTGCAACATTTCAGACAGATTTAAAATCGGATTAAAAGTTAAAGACATTAAGGAAAAATTAAATTGCTCTAATAGTAAAATTTGTGACCTATAAGAAGTAGTAATGACGAATGGTTATCACTCAATTTACTGTAAAAAAAATCCTAAATCTTACAGCTACCAAAATATGGATCCTGGTTAGCAGAATATCAGCTGTAATCCTGAAAACTTAAAATAACAGTAACTTGCCATGAAGAATAAAAATTTGATTGCTATTTATTATTTCAATACTATGTACCTAATTGAACCAAAACTTACTGAAACAGTATTTTGAAGTGCCGACAGTATACAGTATAATTTAAAAAATAATTTAAATGATTAAATAATTCAAAGTATATAGTTTAATTTAAATAATAATAACTTAATGTTTGAGTAAAACACTGATTTCAGTTTTTATACAATAAAAGAACATAAAAGAAGAGAGAAGAGAGTTTTGGTAAATAATGCTTAAATACAATCGTATTTCGAATATTTAAAGATAACATGATTTATTGTTTTCAAGTTCACCAGTTACAAGAACAAAAGACACTTAAATACAAATTATATTTTGCCGATAAGTTTAAATTGAGCATGCCCAGTGAGAATCTGCGCAACTGCAAAGCTCAGAACCTTCATTATTTATTTATTAGTAAAATAAATAAATATATAAATATTTATTTACTTTCTAAAAATTTAGTGTAATTCATTCCAAAATGTTCAGTTTCGACACAGAAATGAATCGCAAATCTTTAATCAGTGTCAATAAATAAATCTGTGTCAGAATCTGTAATAAATCTTTGAAAGTCAAAACCTGAAGAAATTTTATAAAGTGAGATTGATCTTCTTTATGAAAATAGACGTAATGCCAAATTTGATTTTTTTTTTCTTTTATAGATGGACAAATCTTAACATTTACGATGGAGACGTCAATTTGTTGTTGTTGTTGTTGGTTGGGTTTTTAATGGCGCAAAAGCAGCTGTGGCTAAGCTGCGCCATGGAGACGTCAAAGGTTGCTATTTTAAAAAGTACTTAAAAACGTGATTTCTTTTGCTTGTTGGCTACTTGATTTTTATAGCACAAAAGCATCTTTGTCTAAGCTGCGCCAAGAAAGGTAAAAAGTATAAAAGAAAAACATAAACAGACAAAAAAAAAATATAGATAGATAAGAAAACAGACCACTAAATTACAATAATAGTAAGGCTTAAAAAAATGAAACCCCAAAGTACAAATATTGTTTAAAAGAATGTAAAAATTACCATTAAAAATTTTAAATGATAAAAAGGCGGCAAGATCACATAGATGATTGAATCTTAAGACCGATGAGATTGATAACAGATAATTGGCATTTAAAACCACAGAAATATGGAATGGAACGTTGTATTTAAAAAAAGAATAAAAATAGTGATGATAATATTGATTAAATAGAAGAAATTCAACATAAGACTCTTTTAAAATAGTCACATGTAAGTCAAATGGGAGGCTGATCTTTAAGTATGTACTGCTAAGTATTGATGGATTCATCTAATTTTACCGACACGAAGACCTGCTTAAAGAACATTTTCCGTCGAATATTACATTCTATTTTTAGGAGAGGATAAACAGGATTAACTAGATGAAGGTTGCTACTATGAAGTTGAAACCAGGTGTTTGTCAATCGAGGATGAATAATTATATAATGGAATGAGATTCTTTGAAATAGCAGACTAGCAGAGTTCATTGCCAACAATTCTTACCTGACCTGGAAACCAGCATAAAATGATAGTGTTAAATTTAAACGTTGTAATAAATCTAAAATGGGTAAAATAACAGGGTGAGGGTTCAGGGTATGACTGCGCTGCAGAGCACTCTCAGAATCACTAAAGATTTTCGATAAATTTTCTTTGGTATATTTTAGTCATAAAAATTTCATACAGTGCAGCAGTGAAGGAAGATAAGTAGCAGTACTGAAGTTATCTGCAAAAGGCTTATGTTGTATAAAAAAGTTGTGAATCTATTTTATATATTTTTTGGTGTGACAATGGTCACGGTGAAGAGACTGAAATTATTGAGGGCGTGTTTCTTTCGCATATTTGGCATTTTATATTTACAATGTGCAGATGGTGAATTAGGTGGAGTTGCAATTTTTAGGCCTGACTTGTAATGTATCTGTCAAATTCTTCATCTGACGTCCAAATGTTGGTATATCGGAAGAACGATTGGTAAAAGCTGTCCTTGACGGAGAGAACATTATTTGGAATGGATGAAACAAGCGCTTAATACTGAAGAGATAAAGTTGTCCAACGAAGATTTAGTGATGTTTCGAGTATCTCTGCACTCAAGCTTTGAACATATGAAGAGCGAAAAGCATCGAGGCATAACCGGAGGGTCTAGCGATGACGATCACGTTAGCGAACGCCAGAAGGCAGTGTAGAACGTCCATCTAACTGTCATCGGATGACGGCTTTGCAGATAAACTGAAATGTCAAAAAATTAGAGGTACCTACCTAATAACGTGTAGCTCCTCCCTCTCCCCGAATAACAGTCGCTACGCGACATGAAATGAAATCAATGAGATGTAGGAGTCGTTGCGTCGGTATATCCAGCTGGGCACGTTCAATGGCTGTCCATAAACCAGTTGTGTTGTTGGTGTTGTTGCACGGAATTGAGTTGCATCACGAGATACTGGTGAGCATGGGGGCCACGGGAATAACTGGAAGTCAGTAGAGTGTTCACTGAACCAATTCTGTGTCACCCGGGACAATGCAGGGTCGCATCATCATCTATACTAGAGAAAATGGCTACATAAAGGGGTGAAGATGTCTACAACAAGATCTGTATACGTCGCACTTGTCAAGACAGACTCTAGGTCCTTGTGAGCACCAACAGAACATAGCCCACACTATTACAGAGCCACCACTAGCTTTCATAACATCTTGCTGAGAAGAGGGATCCACTGCCTCATGCGATCTCCTCCATACACGGACTACTCGAAACACCTGAAACAGATGGGTTCATCAAAACAAGGCGACACGGCGCGAGTGATCCACGGTCCATTGTCAATATTCTCTGACCCAGGTGAGGCGCATTACCATAAGCCGGGTGTCAACAAGGGTGTCCGTGTTGGTCGACGACTACCAAAGTCAATGGAATTTTTATAACACCTAAGGGGTTCCATAGTGTTGAAGTTCCGCCCGTGTCGGTCCTAAATGCACATATTCCTGGTATACCCTTTCCTATGTGGCACGCGAAAATCCAAGAGAATTGGCCACCTGGAATGCCCCATTCTTAAGGGCCCTACAACCTGCCCACGTAGGTGATAAATCCTGAGCACGCCCCATAACAATTACAAATACACTGCCTCTCAATGGGCACGATTTTTATCTTATATGTAATTCGTGTCATCGGGCTGCGGCCATTTATAGTGGGGGGGCAAGGGAAGGAACGTCCCGTTTTCTGCGTGTGTCTAATATTTTGGTACTTCAGTTTACGTAATAAAGCTAAGCGATCACTACTCCTCAGCCTTACTACGTAAGCTAAAAGGAAGAGAAAGAACTCGTACGCAATGTAATTTTAGAATACACCTTTTCTAAAATTCTATATGTATTCTGAAAATTAATTTTTTGCCGAAAATGAGGTCGAGAAATTTATGCTGAGATATACAGGAAAGCTTAACGCCGCGAAGTATCAGATTGGGTTCAAGAAAAATCTTTTGATATCCAGTAAAATGTACATAGACAGTCTTTGACGCAAAGAACATAAAGCCATTAGACAAAGACCACTCATGTGACCGATTCAAAGTTATTTGTAGCTCTCTCTCAATTAGACTTAAATTAACAGAATGGCAAGAGATCTGTAAGTCTTCGCCATACACGAGTTGTGGCTAGATTGAAGCAAAGATTTGATTCTATTTTTCTTTAAGGAAAAAAGTGTAACACTCAAAACGCAACCTTGAGGTTCTCCTAGTTCTTGAACATATGAAGTGGAAAGAGTTGATCACAGGCGAACTTGAAAGGTACGATCCGCAAGAAAATTTTGATTCAAAATTGACATGTGATCATACGAAGACTACAACTGTAAAGACCTTTAAAAAAAAACAGTAATCCATGAACGATCGTGCATGGAATAATGGTTTTATCCAAACCGAAAAAGATAGAAATTAGCTGTTCTCTATTAACAACTGCAGCATAAACAGTATCTTCTGGGTGTACAAGAACATTTTGCCATTCTGGGTGAACAGTTGATCAATGCTGGCGAAAGCCACACTGCAAAGAGAGATGTTGTTGCTTTCAATATACCAGACCTCGATTCATCATCCATTTAAGTGTCTTGCAGAGACAACTAAGTGCTATGAAGCGATAATTATTCTTCTGTCTTTATCAGGTATGGAAAAAGATATAATAATAACTTAATGCCAACATTCTGGAGATAGATAGTTTCAGCTAAATTTTATTAAAAACAAAAAGAATAATGAAGTAACGATAAGTTTCATATTGCAATCCGTCAGAGCCACTGGGGTTGTTTTTGCTGTTGTTCAAGCCAAATAGTAATGCCTCTAAAGAAAATGGAAGATTTAACAGATCTCTGTTGATAGAATATAATCTTAGTGGAATAGCTTCGGCTCGATGTTTAATGATTTGAAAATCATGTCATTATGTAACAGAGCTAGAGTTGCGAGTAAATGCTCATCCAAGTCCTTCAGCTTACTCTGAGATGGTTCCTATTTTCAGTGCCACTTTCTTGAAGTATTTGCAAGGGGTGAGATGAGTAGCGTCCGTACATCTCATGAATTCTATCTCAGAGGGTCTTTGAAGACAATTTACTTCTAATAGAAAATATGCTGTACAATGATGCCAGGATTCTTTCTGGATAGTTCGTTCGGATAGGTTGAGCAAAAGCTCGTGCTCTTTTGAAAGCTAAGAGATATGGGAAGATATGGGATAATGTCAGGAAATTCTTCCAGGATTTCAACTATGCTTTCATTGAACTCCAAGTTTGTCAATCACCTCCCACAAGAAAGAGATGGAGAGTGGAGTAGAACCCAGTGTTAAATTAATTGCGAAGAACGAAATTGTCGAGGACATGAAATGCTAGATGGTCCTATATTGAAAGATTGAGTTGAACTAGAAGATCTTCGAGAATGAGCATTGAAGTCTCCAACTAATAAAAAAGAGGATGGTAATTGGTCAATGATATTGCAAATGTCTGTTAGACGAAATAAATATCATGGGGGAAATATTCAGGCTACAGATGATAAGTAATCGACCTATTAAGGCTAGCAGCGACAGCTTAATCACACAGCTGTCCTCGTATAATTGGAGATGAAAAAATATCATGTCGACTGAGGAGGTAAACTTCCCCTTCTCCTTTATCAGTTCGCTGTTTGCTCAGCATAGAATAAGCACGAAGAGCAAAGGTCTCGTTTCCCAAAAGAAAAGTTTCCTGAAAACACACACACAGACAGGATAAGGGTAAAGCAGCGTCTTAACATCGTTGCTGTTGGAGCAAAATTCTTTACAGTTCAAAGTAGATGAAAGCCGTAATTGAAATTAAAATTAAAAATCGGTTGTTAGTGTGGAGGTGGTTCTGTAGGCCCAAATGAAGAAGGAGTGATGTCCTTCATATCTTCCTCACAAAATCGTCTCGGAGAAAAATGTCTCCAACGGTCATGAGAAGGTGAACTGAACTGTGAGCGAATAAATGAATTGCGGTTAGGTACGGATGTCGCCTAGGTAGAAAATTTAGTCCTGCTGGGGTAACAGCTGGACTCAAAGACACCTGTAAACGTGTAGTAGTAGGATTGGCGGAGGTTTTAAAAAAAAGCGGAGAAAACTCATGCGGAGAACACTTGATGTCAGTCTGGTAGGAGATGGAAGAGATAGGTTTCGATTGCACAAATGATGTAAAGGTATAATTTGCCGACTGCGTTTCAATTTTTCTTTTTAGCCTTGAATACGAAAGAGTATTTGACACGGACGATCTGAAGGTTTTTTCCTTTCTTCCAGCGAGGAAACGTCAGGAAATACGCAGAACGGTCGCCAATATACTTCACTTAATAGGTAAAGTATAAATCTGTACTGTCTGAATGTTCTCCATATCTGGGACACGCAGCTGATCCATCACCATCCTCTGACAGTCGTAAAACCTCAATGGGTTAGAAATGTGTGATCTAACTACACCGTTTCAGGTATCCTGCTTTCACTGATTTTGGTAACGTTGAAGAATCGAAAGTCAAATTTATTGTGAGAGTTCAAAGCGAATGCATGTGTTTTACCCCAATTACAGTATGAGATTTAAAACCCTTAAGCAGTTCATGGTCGCCTACAACATCTAGATCCTGCTCGAATAAGAATCTTTTGAAGAATTCAAAGTGCTACAATTTTTTTGCGATATGGAGAGGTTAGCCAGTGTTGTCATCACCAGTTCATGCTTAGCTGCTCGTTAAGATAGTAATTCGAACAGCGAATCCAACTTTTTGATTTCTCCAATAGTTGGTTTTGACTAGGGTCCGGGGTTCTAATTTTTTCCTTTTCTCTTCATATGTAGTTTATTATTTATCCTTGGCAATTTATCCATGTGGGAAGCAATTTCTACATCGCTGACCAATTACTTACTCCATTGTCCTTAAATCAATCACTAATCTATCTTTATCATACTGCATTACTTAACTGGTACGCTTTTCTCAACTTGTCTCCCTTTTTAATCTCTAAAGCTCTACTTAGAGTAACATCCAAACCTAGCGGTTGACCCTAGCCAAAACCCATACATGTACCAGGATGTGACCAGCCGATTAATCTTAGGGGGCCACCCCGAAATCTCCCGTTTACCAGGAGTAGGGACCGAAGCAGAATGTCAGGGTCCCCCTTCTTAGGATAAGGATTTCCATGAACGTTTAGGACTCACGAAGGCTATTCTGTGGAATAACGAGCCCTCAAGGTTGGTCCCCTCATCCCAGGAACCCGCAACGAGGGGATGACTCCTTTTTTTTTACCAATGAATGTTTCCAACTAAAATTCCAAATTCTCTACTTTGACTTCTTTTATTTATGTACTTAAATTACGAAGGTGAAATGATTTCATGATGGATAATTCTTTTCATTAATGGTTAATTTACCTTTTTTTCTTATCTAGATTTATTTACATAAGTTATCTCTTTTCCTTCTATACTATTTCTATCTATATCTTACTTCAATGTTTATCAGTGTTTCTGTTTTTAATGGAATGATTTTTTTATGAAAGGATAATTTAAATTTTTCTACAACAATACCTTAATGTCTGAACATTTATTTTTAATGAAGTTTTTTTTACTTTTATGTATTTAATGATTCTATTCCTCAGTTTAATAATTTATTCCCATATGCAATTAAGAATTGAAAATGTCTTCATATCTTGGGAAAGGATTCGTCACAACAATTAACATGGTTCAACATTATCTATTTTTCAATGAGATTTTTTTTACTTGTTTTTTTTAAATTGTTTGTTTAAATAATTATTTCTTTTTGCACAATTATTTCTTTTTGCATTACACAATTCATTCCTATCTAATCAATAAGAGTTTAGAGACTGCATTCAACATATAACCAATTAACCCTGAACCGCCATCTCTTTTAATAAACTGCTTCATTCATTCTATTTATCAATTATGTAAATGTGAAGACAAATAACGACTCTTTATTTAGCAATCCAAATAATCATCTTTTTTGTTAATTCTCCACATGTTGACAAGAATTCTGAAACAAGAAAAAAGAAAAGCAAAAGGTCACTTGCAATCAACGCAGTCTGCTTTGAAATGTCTTCAGTTCACTTCTTGACTCCTTAAAAGGGCTTGTTTCCTTAAAAAATTCAAGTGAATAAAGAATGCAAATCCTCCTTCCCTTTAATCCCTGTAACTTGTGAATCAATATTATCTCTGATCAATGTTTTTCATTTTTTATTTTAATCTTCACAACCGTCGGATTCAAGAAGTCGTTTTCAAAGGATAACCCTTTAGGAAGTTCTGTCTGACGGCGACACATCATTTCTGAATCTCTATTCTCTACTGTAAAATTCATTCAAATCAGAAGAACCAATTCATTATCAAATTTAAAAATGGGAAGAATTATAATCATAATTATTTAATAAAAGCTTAAAGTAAAGATATTTATTTCATCTTTATTTATTTCAGTTAATGATATTTATTTTCTAGGAACACCTAAATTAAAACTCTTTTTGAGGAATAGCTTGAATTATATTTGAAATAATTTAGTTGCTTTATAGTTGAAAATGGCAATAGATTCAACATTAACTTAAAGGAGTAATAAGTAGTTGTTGAAAGACCGTAAAGCCTACTTTCCTAAAATCCTGGAAACCCAAAATTCTATTTTTACTTTAAAATTATTAAAATTGCAGAATATAAACAGTACCAAGTTTCCATTTTTGAATGAAATTTAAAAAATCCGTATTTTTTTACTTAATTTATTTAAATACTACGAATTTTATCAATGTATGGGGAATTAGCTTAAAAGATTAGCGTCCTTATCCATTGTTTCCTTTCCATTGTCCTTATCCATTGTTTCCTTTCTAAAGCTGTTTTTCTCACCCTATTGAAAAGAATAACACACAATCAAACACTTAAATAATCTTTAATACTAATGCCAAAGTTCAAGAAGATACATCTATCAGTTCAAAAGCTATTTTTGGGGGGATGAGTTTGACAGATACATAAAGAGACAATAATTAAAGAGTTCCTAGGGAATTAGGATAAAAATGAAGTAATAAGCGAACATGTAGCTTTTTAATTATTTTTTTGAAATAATTTCAGCATAATTGTTACCAATACAGAGAAAGAATCATCTGACGTAAATATTTTCATGTATAATGACATTTATTAGTAAATTAAACGTTAATTAGTAGATTAACGATTTCGAATAAAAATGACCAAGAAACCAGAACACTTCAATTATACGAAGTTACTTATGGAAAAGTAATTTTCTTTTCCTAAAAAACGTATTTTCATGTCCTGTAACCTAACATAATAAGTGTAAAGCACATAATAATTTTTTGAGTTTTTTTTCCCAGCATCAAAAGCGTGTATGAGATAGTCTACAATAAGTAGCAAAACTTCCTATTTCCAATTACTTATTTTTCCAAAGTGAACTCGTTTCCACAGCCAATAACTTGTTGTCATTTGGAAACCCAAGACAGGAATGACCGAGTTATGTTTTTTTATGGACACATCTACAAGAGAAATGGAGTCCTATAGCATTGGATTCATTTACACAGAAGCCAATGGAAATCCTCAAAAGAACTCTCCTATATTTGATAACTCTGTCGTAAAACAGTCTCTGATTCAATTTGAAGTTTTAATAATCCTTAGTTCAATTTCCGACAACCACCAATTTCTGACAACCTATCTCAATAAAATAGATGAATAAAAACTAGTTATTGCTTTGTGATAACTGGATTTCATTTTGACGTTTCTTTGCCGAGTAATCATTCGTTGTTGACTTCGGTTGTTGACTGAAATCGAATGCTCCCTTCGTAGCATTAAGGAGATGAAGGAGTAATACACGCATTCCAGTTTCTAAATGGAATGGAATTGTAAATTTCTATGTGATATTTAATCAAATAATTGCTAGTGATGGGTGTATCCTGAGGGGCTTATAATATCCCCCCACCCACACCCGGCCAAGGCTTAAGTTTATTGAAAACAACAATGAGTATTTGAAAGACCATTAATTAATATTTTAATTAATTTTTACACGGAATATTGTGTTTCTTCTTCGCATGCTTTCTAAGTCATTATAACAAAACATTAAATAAAATTAATTTTAATAATCACAGATCAGTTATTTACAGATTTGCATAATTGAATAAATTAATATTTACAATTCTTTAATTTTATTTTGTATAATCTTGATAGAAAAGTAATTTCTTTTAATTGAAGAGTTATTTAGAAAATACATTTTTCTTAATGGAATTGATTGATTGGAGACTGCCACTGGCGCAATGTCTGTTTCAAATTCCCTCAGCACAGGGTGGCTTATCTCTAAGCGTCTTAAAATAGCAAAGTCGTTTAGTGAAGATCTTAAAGGTTCTCGATTTTCTTTTCTTTTTTTTTCCTACAATTTTATCGTAAAAGCATTAGTTAGCTTATCCAGTTCCAATTCTGCAGACGGCTTACAAGATGACATAATGTATCTTCCGCCAGAAGGAACACAAGATGTCAGTAGCAGTATTTTGCCTTTATAATGGAAGTTAGCCGACTTCAAGACAATAACTATTGTTAAAAAAAAGTTTAGAGGAAAAAAATAACTAGTCTTAATTTCTTTTAAATAGTTAGATAATTTTTTTTCACAATTTTTGAGACATTTCTTTAAAATATCAAATTATAAGCACAAACACAGAAATGAAATTATGATCTGCCATCAAGGCAGAATAATTTTTTTTTATTAGTTCCTAATATTTTTGTTGTGTCGTTCATTATTTATACAAATACATATACAGTAAAAACTGGTCTATACGTAACCCAGTTGTACGTAGTTCTGATTATTTGTAGATCCTGTCGAAAATTGTATTTAATTACATATAAATTATTTCTGAGATATACGTAACTGAGTTACACGTAGTTTGCATTTATACAATAGTATATTTTTGAAAATGATATTGAATTGTATGTATTTTCAATTACACATATTCCACAAGTGCACCGATATACAGCTCGGGCGTTCCCTATCGATATATTCCGACAAAGGCAGCTTTTAATAAAAAGTTGGTCAGCGAAACAAACTGTGGGACATAATACATTCGTACTGGAAGGACGTGATTTTGTCAGACTTCAGGCATCAGAAATTATAAGCCTGAAGATGTTTATAACTGTGATGAGAGCGGCCTTTTTTACAATCTTTTTCCAAGTAAAACTCTTGCAGAGAAGGGAAAGCCATGCCACGGAGAAAAGCAAGATCCAAGCAACTATTCTTCTGGCTACAAATTCTTTCGTCCAACTTTCGGTGAAGTGTTAAGTGCCATCAGAGTATGTAAGCGATTTGTGAAGTCAAAATGTAATAGTGAAAGAACATTAACTTCTTTGGTTGACTTTCAGAGGAAAATATGTTTTCTTAATACCGTGAATGTAAAACAAAGTAAAGTGTGTGTGATTTTTTTTTTCTATTCAGGAAAAGTGAGTAATAATGTGAAGGAAAATTAGTGAAAATTTGGTGAGTCTTTGCTTTTCATTTATCTTACAAGGGAACCTCTCCAACCTTATAATCGCAGATTTTAATGAAACTTTGCAGAATGAATCATTAGATTGTGTTTATAAAATGAAATAAATCTTAGATGCGGAATCGACCGCGAAGGACCACTTTTTTTGGGCCAAAAATGTGCGAATATAGGTCGTTTTACCTCTGAAACACCAGACGGCGCTAATGATTTGTTGCTAACGTCTATATCTAGTAGTTTCTTCTACGCACCTCTCATTTTTAAGCTATTAAAAAAAATTAATGCCAAATCAAATATAGAGGAGACTGTTTAATAAAGGATCCAATGCACAAAATATTTTATTGAAGTAAATCATCAGTACTTTTAATTCATAAAAATGCATTGAAATTCGTTAGATTCAACGCACGCTGTGTTTTTGACGCCGATGAAATTGACAGAGTTATAAATGAAATTGATTTATCAATATATTATACATCATAACCAACTAATGTAGAACGTTTTCTCTTATATCTGATTCTTTCTAATTTACGTTTAAGAATCTTTCCGAATTTGAAAACTTTAAATTTAAAACAAAATAAAGACTTTGAATTAGTTTATATCACGAGTCAACAACAGATGGCGCCACTTAACTTAGCTATTAGAATGTATAGGAAACTATTAGATATAGACGTTAGCAACAAATCATTAGCGCCGTCTAGTGTTTCAGAGGTAAAACGATCTATATTCGCACATTTTTGGCCCAAAAAAAGTGGTCCTTTGCGGTCGATTCCGCATCTAAGATTTATTTCATTTTATAAACACAATCTAATGATTCATTCTGCAAAGTTTCATTAAAATCTGCGATTATAAGGTTGGAGAGGTTCCCTTGTTAGAACAGTAATTGTGTAATGGGTATACATTATTTTATTCAATCCCTTGAAGTTTCTTAAAACACGAAATCAGATAACTTCTATGAAAATGAATACACTATTTTGAAATTGACAGTTTCACAGTTATGCATATCATATGTTGAAAAATATGTACTGTGGATGGAATTTCCAATGTCACATTAGCTGCCCGATGCTTCCCCGCATGCCCCACGCTTGAATGGAAGTTTATCCCATCGCCGAGCAATGCAGGAAAGTACTACTTTGCAATGTGACATTGGAAGTGCACCCGACAGTACCTAATACACAAATGTTTATTAAGAGTGTTCTTATTTAAGTTTAATTATTTTTAGTTAAAGTCAATTTGGAGTTTTTCTTTAAAATTTAATCTAAATCATTCCTTCCTCGATTACTTTTATGATCAATTATGATCACAAGATCGTCTACCTCCAGCATTAATTTAAAAGAAATAATTACTATATGCACCCCACAACAAAGCTTTCTCTACAATATACGCCACTGTAATATAACGTAGTTTTGGACTATAACAGTGAATGTATGGAAATCGAATTTTTTTTTAACGTAAAAGTAAATAAACTTATAAATATACCGAAATTTACTTATTATTTTTCTTTATGAAATTTAATAGAAATCACTAAATGAATAACAGCCTTTTTAAGAAACTGATCATAAAAATAAAATAATAAACTCCCTTCAACGAAAGACAATCTAGTCCTCGGATATGTTGAAAGAATGATTTTAATGAAAAGATAAAACAAGGAAAATATTCTGTACTAAAGATATAGATAGAGGCCCTTAATTAAACAAATGTGTTGAAAATTGGCGTTACACTTAAATTCTAAAACAATAATAATCAAATTCGTAATCTCATAATAGCCTAGTTAAATATTTTTATCAAAATAGGACTGAAATTAAAGAATTCTCCAGAATTGTGGTTGTCATTTCGAATTCATGAAATGCTCTCCTCTTTTCTAAGACTGGATAGAAGTGTTGGTTGTCCGATTTTAAAGTTAAGGATGTAACAATTTCAAGTTGGTCGTCAAGAACTGTGCAAAATCATTTATAAAATTACCAAATAAAATTATTTATAAAATTACCAAATAAAATTATTTATAAAATACATTTATATCAAAACCAAGTATAACATATCTTCAGGTTTTCCATCAGACGTCTGATTTTTTACACGTGGTCATCTACTTTTTGATGCTGAACACAATGGTGAAGGTTTCATTCGAATATCTCTAACCGTTTGGCAGCTACAGAGTTTGCCATCCAGACAGCATAAAAACAATGTTAGCGGCCCCTAGATTACAGCTTGCCTGTAAAACATAGGGAGACCGAAAACTTCACCATTGCGTTCAGCATCAAAAAGTAGGGGACCATGTCCAAAAAATCAGACCTCTAGGACCACTCCCTGACTGGAAGTTGAGGGTCAAAAGTGGTCGCTTCCGATTAAGTTTAGAAAAGTCTGTTTATAAAATTGTGCATATAATGGGGCCGCTTTGCTTTTGACACTGTCTAAAAGCATTAATTATCTTGTTTTTTCTTGAGACCATTTTTAGATGTATTTAGTAATGAGCAGTTTTTGATATTTTTTTTCTAATTAATTACAATCAAACATATTTCCAAGAAATTCGTTGGTAGAACATTTTTATTATAAAGTTGCTTTGAGATTTTTCTAAAAATTTATTATAGTGTAGTTAAATTGTCTATTAGGAATTGTCTTTATGTTTATCCTTACTACAATAATCTTTCCTGTCCATGGCATTGAGGTAATCATCTGATAAAGACAGAAAATAAAGCCTTGATTAGATACAAAACAAGAAAGAAAAAAATAATCAATAAAAACAAAGCGATGGCAAAGTAATGAGATTTCAGTCAACCAGTGGATGACAAAACTAATCTTCGTTCAAGTGACAAGCGATCAATTAAGAAACAGACGAAGACAATCCAATAACAGAAATGATGGAAATCTAAGAAATCGATTGGAATATAAGAAAATAGAAATCTTATCTTTAATGGATGAGAGATTATTACTCTTAAAACAAAACAACAAAGCCTACATTTCTCATAAAAGTTAGTTGTTTGTTGTTTTTGTTTTTTTAAACTTTTCTTTGTTTATACAAAATCTTAAAGAATGTAAAGGAAAAGGGACGTTCGTATTCATAAATTATTCGTAAATTAATGGAAGGGAAGACGTAATCCTTATGTTGTTAAAAAATATTAAAATGATACGCTAATCTTTGCTGTCAGCAAAAGTTAGTTTTTTAAATTGCATGTGTCATAAGCATTTTTATTATTATTATTTTATTATTATTATTATTATTATTATTATTATTATTATTATTATTATTATAAAAGCATTTCTAAATTTTTTTAGATATACATAAAAACAATGGATTTGGATACAAAACGCTGGTACATTAAAAAATTACATATAAACTATTATAATATGTACCAGCATTTTGGATCCAAATCCATTGTTTTTATATATCTAAAAATTTTAGAAATGCTTTTCTAATAAAAAAAAAATGCTTGATATATGCAAAGTAAAAAAATGATATTTAAAATATTTACATATAAACTGTTACAACAATATCATTTGGTTCTGGTTTTTTGTAGAAATTATTTATCTGTATTTTATTCATTTTAATTGTTCACCGTATTTACTTTAAGCATTAGTTTTCTATTTCCTAATTACTGATGTTCAGTTTATTTTTAAATTCGTTTCCGTTGCAGCCGTTTAATTAGTTAATTAATTTAAGTTCGTTATGTTTTTAGCCAATCATGATGCATATTTTTAATTAATCTTCCAATCAATTTCTTCAATGAATAATCTATAAAAACCCATGTTTTTTGTTTAATAAATTAAATCAGTTCAGTTGCAGAACTTGACTCTTTGTCTTTCGCTCCTAAAGACTCTCCCACAAACATCATTACAATATCATCAATATCCAGTTACATATCATAACTGGATATTGTTATCGCATTACCAGTTTGATAATCAAACTGGTAATGCGATGACAATCATGTGCTGATTTAATGGGATTTACTAATAATTATTAATGGTTTCTGTTACTTATCTCTGGAAATTTCCTCCATCTTCAAGGTTAACTTTTTCATTCACAAAAATTTCCCAAAGTAAATAATCCCTCGTTTCTTGCTCATAAATTCTCAAGTCAAAAGCTACTGAAGAGTAAATAGATATACTGATTTTATAAGCCTAAATCTAATTGGAGAAGCAAGCAATATGATCCAAGAAACCTGGTGTTCATCCTAAATAGTTTGCATTTCATTATTATAATCAGTTTCTTCTCCCTAAAATATTTCAGTAAAGGTTAATACCTTAAAAAAAAAACTAAATTTTCTCCTAAAGCTGTTTATTTCGAAAATTAATTTAAATTACAGATTGAGGCTTAGAAATTCAGTATCCAACGTCAGTCAAAAGAGAGATTTTAATCTGAGATGGAACAACATCCATGACTGGTCTTTTAATATTCAAGAAGCTCGTATCCACATCAAACAAAACCCTGATTGGATAAACTTCAGATGTCACTAAAGGCCTTCTACGAGTAAGGGCAGACTCGAAAAACATTCAAAATTATTGATAGGCTGAAACAATATTTATAAATTAAAGATAGGTGTAAGACAACGAATTAAACAAGAACAGAAAATTATTAGGTTTTAATTCCTCATGAAACTGAAGAATTATTATTGTTAGATTACTAGTATTAACTTATCTTTTATTCTAGACAATACCTTTTAAAAAAATTATTAAAAGTTTAATTGCCACACCAAGCAAAAACATAAAAAATAAAATAAATAAATAAATAAATAAATAAATACATAAATAAATAAATAAAAAGAATATTGAGACTGTGCACAATTTAAAAACTATATTTGCAATTAAAAAAATACATATATACATGTATGTAATTTTTTAAAAAATTTTAAATTATTTTTTTAAATTGTAAATTAAATTGTGCATAGTTTTAATATTCTTATTTTTTAAAAATCATATTTGTGCACGTTAAACTTTTATTCAAATAAATAAAGAAAGAAAGAAAGAAAGAAAGAAAGAAAGCATACACCATGGTTATAAAGGTCTATTTGTTTCCAATAGAATGAAAAGGGAATCTTAAGAAAGCAAAACAAAGAATCAAGTTAATTACAAATATTTTTTCAATTCGAAAATTTAATCTTCATTTCGCCTGATCAAATCGTTAAATGACTTCACCAAAAGTGAATAAAATAAAATAAAATAAAAACATCTGATTGATGCAGTAGAGAAAAAAACAAGTTGAATGGAATATTGTCAAGATCCCTTAAAATTACAAAGTATTACCATAATTCAATCGATGCGACGGTGCTAGATCTCGTATCACAAAGTCTAATTTAATATAAAAATTATTTACTACTCTGATACCACCGTATTTAAAATAAAGCTACTGAGTTCCATTTTCTTAAAGGAATGTTATTCCAGGAATGTTAGAATTTGAGAAGATTACATCTTACAAGTTAGATTTGATGACAACTGTTTGAGTCGCGTAAGTGAAGTTGGAGAAACTTTTCGGAAACACTTTACTATCCTAACATTACCTGATACTGAATTGTCTATACGAAATGAATGGTTCTTGTTTCAATTGCAATTAGCCAATACTTGATCACATTTCTCTTGAAATATTAAAGAAATAAGAATATAAAATCATAAGTTAATTTATTTATTTATTTTTTTATTTATTTTGTTGTTCACTATTTAACGTGTGTAAATTTAATGAAGAGATAAAAAAAATGCCAAACACACAAATACTTTAAAAAACAAAAACACTTATGTTTAAAGAATATATTACATACACATTGTGAGGAATTTAAACTGAAAAAGTGGAATATCTAATAAAATGGTTTCTCATTGTTATTTACTTAGCTCTGCGCTCTGTAATTACATTGTGTTAAACCTCTTCTCTTATTTGAATGTATTTCTTAATGACGATTAAATATAAGAATTCAAACTATGATAATAAAGTCTTTTGAATTGTAAATCGTCAAAATGACTATAATTGGTATTTGACTCCATTTGATTTTTTATTTTATTTTATTGATTTATTTATTTATTTTGTTGTTCACTATTTAACGTGTGTAAATTTAATGAAGAGATAAAAAAATGCCAAACACACAAATACTTTAAAAAACAAAAACACATTTGTTTAAAAAATATAGCAGCTTCTTTATTCTGAATTAGAAGAAATATAAAAAAATGTAGAGAAGATCTGAAAACGTTTTCGATATTTGAAGTTTTCAGTTTTAAATTGTCGGTCTGCTTTTTCTGTTTTTTGAATTTTATTTACTTTTATTGTATCTTAAAGGAAAATGGATCAACAAAATCAATGACATCAACGCTTTCCAATACTGAGAAAGGGTTATGAACAGGTAAAAAAAAAACGCCCTCTTCCCAACGTTCCAAAATACGAAGCATGAAGTTTTAAGATTCGTTGAGGAAAAGAGGCAGAGCTCTTCAAGTGCTTTATGTTTTTCTTTTATTCACCTATTTAAATTTTCGTACATTTCGTAACTTTTTCCATAATCTAGAGATTTATCAAAGGAAAAAAAAAAAAAACTTAAGTTTTATTGGTAGTTTTTAAATTTTTGCTATCTTCAAGGATTCAGGAAAAGTTTGTAAATCTCAATTATTTAATTATACATCAAAGTCTTTCTGTCTTATTGTTAATAGCTGAATTGGAGCAATAACTTGAGCAATTTCAAGTTGATTTTATTTATTAACAGTTAACTTATCTATTATAGAAGTTATTTCTATATGTGTTCGTTAAAATTAACAATGATTTTTTGTAATCTGTCATAATGATCCTTTTTTAAAAATTTTTAAAATTACTGACTGTAACTTTAAGTTTAATTTAAGATCTTTCAAATCTTTGGTAAGCATATCGGATTGCTCTGAGCTAACATTATCTCTTCGCTTTTATCTCTTCTAAATGCACCTTTCTAATAATTTGAAAGACAGATAGACACATACATTCATCTCGTGAGTTTTCTGAAAGAAACAAACAGAAAAGAAATACAAAATAAGGGATGTGATATTGATAGATTGAGTAACGAGAATGACGTCCATCCATCTCAATATCTTAAGGAGAAAGGGTTCTTTTCTTGAGAACCAAAGAAGAAAAATATACAAAACTGCTGTTCTTTGGGGCAATGAAGCAAAGAATTGAAGGGAGGAAAAAAAATAAAAAAAAACAAAACGAGAGTGCGATGGAATGTAAGCGGAATGAACAGATGGGTGAGAAAGGAACCAGACGTTGAAAGAAGATGAATTGTCTCTCATGGCAAAGAGGAAATTGCCAAGACTTAAGGTTCAGGTTAAATCCAGGCTCAGTGGAAAAAAAAAAGAGACCAAGTCAGGATATTATATTAAAAAAAACTAAATAATAAAAAGTAGGAAGTGAAATTACCGATAAACGAAAGAGTGCTTTAAACTAATAAACAAACTAAATAGCACTCATTAACTTTGAAAAAAAAATACATTGACAAAACTTCAAAACTTTAAAAAACTTTCTGGTTTAAGACATTCTACAGCAGTGAATTCCCACTATCAATAGTATTTTACGAGTAAAATAACTGTGTAGGGAAATCACTGATCAATAAATTTCACCCTATAATATTGCTTAGCTTCTTTTTCAATAATCTTTCCAAATCAATTACATTATTATTAGGAGAACGATATAAAATATTTATTTTTTATCTGTCTTTCTTAGAATTGCAAAATATATCTATTGTCATGTTTTAAATAAATTCATGTTGTCCGTTCTGTGTAACGTATTGATACTAGACTAAAGGGGGGAAAAAATGCAACACTTAGAAGGATTGATGCCACTTTATTGCAACTCAGACAGTTGTTACCATACTCTGAAATATGCTACTAATAATTTCGGAACAACAAATGAGTTAAAGTATCCCACTACAGGCCATTAAGGTCACAAAAGTTTTCTTCTGTTGATACTATAGACTAATGGGGGTTGTGTGGGGACATTGTGTTATCTTTTTGATAAACCAGAACTAACTGGTGAAGAACCAGCACTGCCCTGCAAAATGTTGGTAAGATGTCTTCGGGCAGTTAGAGAGCCCTTATGATGATCAGTTCTGACCGAGATGTCCGACTAATAGCACCTGGTGCAGGATAGTGTGATGCAGTCAGAGCCGTCGCGTGAGCGGGGCGACCGGGGCGATCGCCCTGGGCGCCGCAGCAACGGCAAAAATAAAAAAAATTGAAAATTCCGTTTTTTTTTTTTTTGGTTGTTGAATTGGAAATTCCTGGGCGCCGCGGCAAAAAAATAAAAAAAATTTGGAAATTGCGGTTTTTTTTTTTTTTTGATTGTTGAATTGGAGATTCCGTTTTTTTTTTTGGTTATAGATTTTTGGTATGGTGGGGGAGGCGCAAATATCAAATGTAGGGCGTCTGACGAAATCTTGCCCTGGGCGCCAACAAACCACGCGACGGCCCTGGATGCAGTTGTACGCACCGGGTGGCGTTCCTTTCTACTCGATCGCGGCGATTAATGTATTTTCTATCATGTTGGCCAAGACAAAAAGGAGATTCTTACTTAACACCAGGATAAAGCACTCCTGTTCTTTCGAGTTCTGTCTATGGCAATGCACTGAAGACGAGCTGGCATGTGGGCAGGTGGGAGGGATAAAAAGGAAAAGCTCGCAATAAAAACTGCTAAATCCTGTTTACCGTCTGCGTGGTAGATATTGAGTTGTTACCTATTGTCAGTCTCTTTACAGATGTGTTGCAGTCCGAATTGTCATCGAATGCCATGCGTCGCAACAATAGTAATGTCGCCCCTTGGTCAAGCGTTGTCTTCCTAATCCTTGTCGGAGGGTGCTAGATCCTTCTTGAAGCCATATGCGGACGATGGATCAGGGATTGCAGCCAATACAGAGGACTACATCTCAAAGATAAACCAGCTTCTGTAAGATCGATGATTCTTCACGCTCAGCCCCGTTAATTGTGGAATTTTACGTCTGAATAAGAATATCTCTTATAACAATGTCCACAGTGTTTGATAAACCAGGAAGCTTTGGTAGTGATTATCTGTATCCATTGTTCTGCATCTGTAACGTCACCTTTCATACTTAATTGTAAATGCATTTACATTTATTACCGCTTCCCCGCTTTTGTTACATTTGCATAACTTCTTCCAGGTGTTGCATTTTCTGTAGTGTATTTCCCGCTGATAATGCTGCTGATACTGCCAGTAATCTTATCTTATGGCTTGTATTAATGAACTGATTGATATCAAATTTCATATTTAAGAGCTTACTTATTCATCCTCATCCCTATTTTGTCGGGTTGAGGCTTCCATGGACAATATTGTTCATGAAAGATTTCGGCAAATAGTGCAGCAGGTTTGCTAATTCTCTACTAACCTGTTGGAGTTTTCCTCAGCTGCCACCCTAGGGAGGCAAGATAGGAGCCCTGGTCTCCCTCCTTTCAATATGAGAAAGATACTGAGATGGTTTCCCATTTGTCATCCTCAGGAAGGGAAAAATGAAAGAAAAGATGAAGGAGCAAACAAACATAGAAAAAGAAATGAACATTCATTTACGGAAGAGTTTAACGTGCGGTAATATATCATGTAGAGTAGTTCATAAGCATCATGTCGCCATAAGTAATAATGATTTTTATTGAGGAGATGGCCATGAATAACCTAAAAGAACATCATGTCAGTACCTCCATTTACATTAGATGCGTCGACGATTTATTTTTCGTTGCTGAGCACTCATGAAATTAAGAACGTTTTCAAGTCGATACATGATGATATTAAAATCGATTTAGAAACAGGAACGGATGATGCTATTGCTTTTATAGATGTGGGAATCCTTGTAGCAATTGCTATATTGTATTAGCTATTGCTACAACAGTCCATCGAAAGAAGCTTATGCTGTAGTACATCTACATTTCAATTCATATGTGTCCCTTCAATTCAAGCTCAACACTATTCGCAAGTTGGTTAATCATGAATTTAAGGTATATTTCATTTCCTTTATTTTCTAAGGAAATTGCAATTATTCGTAAAATATTTCATAATAATGGTTGCTCGGAATCATTTGTGAAAAAAGCCATCAAAAATACTATGCTTAGATTGTACAATAAAGAACAAAAGGCAGTAAAGAACAAAATAAACATAATATTTCTGGATATGCTTCTATTCCATTCTACCCCGTCGCTTATTACGAGTTTTCAAGAATTCTAATTATGTTTGATATTAGGATTACATTTAAGCCTAAAAGCACTAAATAATATTATTACTAAGAAACCTGTCCCTATTATTTCGCAGTTGAAACATGCTGTTTACGGAATTCAATGCTCTAATAATGACTATCTATATAGGAGAAACTGGGAGGACCTACTGTATATACAAATACTCATCAAAGAGCATATTAGAGCATTACATAGTTAGACTACACGTACATGCCTGTTCTTCACGCTTCAAAAACTTGACACACGATAGACGTAGACAATTCCTATGTTTTTGCATCTGATAAAAGTTAATTTCTTAGAAGGTGCAAGGAGACAGTCTTCATTTTGGAGCATCAATATTGTTACAACGATTCGGTTTCTATCAAAAGCATTATACAACATTGTCTTCAGAAAAAGAAAACGAAGCAATGATTGGGATGTGAATATCATTATGATTATATTTTTTTAATGTTGTTTTGCTTATTTTAGATTTCGCCCCCAACTTTTCCCGTTGTTGTCTATACATTTTCATGACGTCCCCGATGACGACTGATCCCCCTCATGGAAACGCTGATTGGCTGTTCCAGTAAAAATCATTAATATACTTCGGCGACAGGAGCTGAACTCGTTAAACCCATGAAGAATCCTTTACTCTGCTGATAGATATGCTGCTGATATTGAAAGAATTGCAACAGTAATACACATTTTATTAAGGCGAGAATGCCCTCTTTTTCATTGTTGAGAATTGATAAATTCCTACTTAAGAAAACATAATCCAATGCCTGCCAGAAAAATCTATAAGAAATTAAGGTGATGATGTTTCAACGTCTTATGAAATTAAGGTGAAGAGTGCTTCAACGTCTAAAGAAAAAAAAAATCGGTTTCTAGCAAAAGCATTACAACATCATCTTGACGAAAAGAAAAACAAGAAAAAGAAGCAAATATTCACATCCTAATATCATTATGATTACATTTTTTTTATGTTGTTTTGCTTATTTTAGATTTCGCCCTCACAACTTTTCCGGATGTTGTCTGTACACTTTCATGACTCATCGATGACTACTGAGCCCCTCATCGAAACGCTGATTGGTTGTTCCAGTAGCTATTACTACCTAACTGGAGTATTTGCTGTCCGGCGCGGCGTGCTGATGGGTTTCCTTATATCTTGATGCAATTCGAAAACTGTATTTAAATTGGAACCCATTTTATTCTATATTGACTCGACAAAGATAGAAGTTGTTACACCGAAATCGATTGTATTTTTGAATCCTAAATTGTACGTGTGTGTCAATTACTCTACACAAAATAAATATCCATTCCGACGCCGGAATTCGAACCAGGTTCCGATACATCTGCCTCATGAAAGCCTTCACCATAAGGCTTTGACGGAATAGCCTATTTAAGAACTTCAATAGATTTTGTCAATTTTACCAGTTACTCAACTTATAACAAAAAATATCAGTCTAAAGACACTCAAGAAATAATGCAAATTGGTCGTTTGTTTTTGAGTTTTGTAGCAGCATCTAAACCTAACAGAGGTTCTTGACGTGTTTTACGAGTCACTTTAATTGATTCCACTTTATGTAGTTTTATAGCTGCAGAAAGAATCACATTACATTTCATTAAAAGTGATTAGGTTTTGATGCACATATGTTAATCTTAATGAAACTTAAGGCAAAAACTACCTAGGCTGAATAACAGAAACATTTTTATTCTAAAGTTTCTTGAAGTTATTTGAGAAACGATCAAAATGACTTCTCACATAAACAATCTTTACTACACAAATTTCATCCAAATTATTGCTGAACTTCTTTAGGCATAAAAAGAAAGGGAAAGAAAGTACTTTTCTCTTATCCTTGTGCAAGAAACCGTTCACAAGTTTAAATTTTACAAGAAAGGATTATAATATATCGTATTTATGGGCGTACAGCACGCACTTTTTTTCCTAAAATTTAGATCTGGAATTCTACCTGTATATTATACACGTAAACTACTTTTATTTTAAGCTTTTAGTTTTTTTACTCAAACTTCGTCTTAAAATTAGGGTGCGTGTTACAGCCGATGCGGGTTATACGCCGATAAATACAGTATGTAAAGTTTTGTAATTCAAGATTTTATTACTTTAAATTAATCAAATACAGGAGTTGTTGTTCATCAATTTAGATAAATTACACTCTAATCCTTAATAATCTGAAACTAACAACTTCCTGAAAGAATTTGAAGCCTACTTTCCTTAAATTGTTGCAGATTTTATTTTTATTATTTTTTATTTATTTTTATTTTTTTTGGTTGAAATCGTTAAACAAAATAAAAGGAAATCTCGTACTGTATTTTAGTTTGTAAAGTCTTATGTATAGAAACAAAATTTCCAAATATTTCTATCAATTTTTAGATAATGAAATATTTGAAAATTTTGTTTTTCAAATCCTAACTCCAAAAGTCCTATAAATCTATTTAATTTTAAAACTTTACATAAGTGAAAGTGGACTACTCAGAATATATTAATACTATATACGTAGTTTTTAAAACAACTCATTATTTAGAAGTTTATTTTGATCTAGATGATGCTAAATTGAAAAGAGTATTGACTTTAAATGTTACCGCTAAAGCTCGAAAGCCGTTCATGTGCACATTATCTAGCTAATCTGCAGATTAATTGATTTGCTCCGTTAACATGCGGAATCATGAGTTTTCCGCAATTTACCTAGGTAATGTGCACATTAACGGCTTCCGTATCGTTAAAGTTCAAACGTTTGTTTCTCTGAAGTGAAAAATTTTAAAGGGAAAAAATTGTTTCAAAAGTTACCAACAGATACATCCTGGAGCTGACGATGCCTCACCTAATCTAACCTACAGCTAATCGGAATAAACACTTCGGTCCTTCGAACCTCATTCGGATGAAATTTGTCTTGAAGGCTAATTAATCGGAATAACAGTTCGGTCCTTCGGACCTCAAAATTTGAATAATAATATTTTAATCCGTTTGTTTATTTCTATTATAGTTTTTTAATTGATTGATGATTGATTCTATCAACTAATTTGTTGATTGTTTGATTGTATTAACTTGATTCTTTAGATATCGAAAAATAAATAAATAAGATTACGTTAATTTAAGCGTACAGAAACGTTGCTGTTGTTCAGGCAAAGATCTTATTTTCACTTTAACGATTGCCTAGTAGGTAATGTGCAGATTACCCAGAAATGAAACAAATTTGAGAAATGAAACAATTTTCGGACTTTAACGGATCACCCTAGTTAATCTGCACATTACCTTGATAATCTGTAGAATAACTGATTTCTGCACTTTAGCGATATCATATACATAATTAAATCATTATATACATTGGTTGAAATTCAATGTTTTACTTCGAACGCTATTCTTCAAATTTCTTCGAGGGATTCATTCTGAAAAAAAATATCAAATCAGATTGTTCCTTATCCGTGAACCATGTTTCAAGAAAACAAATTTATGGTTGGAAACATTATTAAGCAAAAGGTTCCGCAGAACAAACTGGATTTTAAAAGCTTCAATTAACTTAGAGAGAAATTAAGAAAAGACTCTTGAAACAGGTTCTTATTTTCGTTGCTTCATAATCAATAATAATCCTAACAGTTTTCTGTTTTAATTTTCACTTTATTCAAGTGTAATATTTCGTTTATTAAAAGGGGCTTCAAATTTTTTAATTCTCGGAATACCCCTTGGACTGTTTTACCACGATGTGTAGCACAACCTCAGCCCATGACAGTAATAGACTGCAACTACTCGGATGATTTATGTTCAACCTATGTGTGGTTCGACAGGTTTATTTAATTAATCATAGAATTATTAATAGCATTGTTGTAGTTGTTTTCGTATCTTAAAGCACCATGTCAATATTTGAAGTTTCTGTTTTCAATCAAATTTTATCAACTCTTAAATATCTTCCCAATCGAAACCTTTAAGAAAATTCAAAAGGCCTACGGAGTGTCATTTTAAGCAGCATTATTTGAATGGCATAAGTAATGTTCCGAGTAATCACTGTAGGACGTCACTTAATCCTTTTCACCTTCTACCAAAATTCCAGGAGTATTAGTCCGCAGTAGTCCTTTACGCAGCCTGTAACTGATATCAAATCAAGTTTTCAGAGTGCTTAGCGATTATCAAACGAGATCTGTGACGTGTCTTTCCAAAATCTGTGCCTCACCGCTTTCTCCACTACCAGAAGATGTAGAGGATGGAGATTTGCGGAAATCTTATTAGCAAGATAAACGTTGGACAAATCCGATTGAACCAAATTACTATGGACGATGAAACTTTCTGTTTCCTGTACAATCCTCAAACGAAAAATAATCCTAAGAGATGGCTGCTTCCTGAAGAGAACCAACCAGCAAAAGTGCGCTGCGACCAAAGCAAAGGCAAAGTGATGCTTTTTTTGACTGTCGTAGAATGATCAGTTATTAGAACGGTCTATCAATGGCACTAGGTATGTATCCGTTCTGATGCCTACATAAGAGACCACATCTCTTCCAAGCACTTCGTGGATTTTGCAAAATGACAACGTACTTGCTCACCGATGATTTGCGGTCGCAGCTTAACCTGCCCAAGTGGAATCAATTATTTTATCCCATCCTGTATACTCTTTAGATTTAGTCCCATGTGACTACCATCTGTAACCAAAGCTGAAGCGGACCCTTAAAGGACACAGATGTAACAGTCGTGCAGAAATTATTGCAGCAGCACTGCGACAGATACCATAAAATGTCCTCCAGGAAGGTATTGAAATGTTGAATGACAGCAGTGTAACTACAGAGGGGAATTGTTTGGAAGGATAATAACAGTTTACATTTCCTGTAGTAATTTTTGTTTTACAACGGTTATCCCGGAATTAAAAAGAAAGTAAGTCAATCTCGGGTACTTGCACATTCTCACAGTAGTCACGAGAGAATGTAATAATGTTATCATAATTCTTGTTTGCACGATTTCAAAAATGACATTAGTCTGTTTTATATGATTCTCTTACTACTGATTTTTCTAATATTTGAATTTTTATAAAATACCTTACATATACAAATTTTGTACATTATAGATTCATATATATCGTCCGTGAAATTTATAAATTCATTCTTTTTTGGAGAATTGTTTAAAAACATAAAAGTTTCAAACGCAACACTTATAATTATACTTTCCATCACAATAGAAAACATATACGCACATAAAAAAGGAATCACTGATCTGTTTTTATGGTTTTCGATTCCGGGAATAAAGAACAGCTGTTTCAAGTTTCCCAACCTTCATCAGCTGGATTCGCCCAGTACCTTACAGCTCAGTGATCCCAAGGAACATATAAAGGAAACAAAGTTAACAAGATAATGGCCCATCATATTAAAAATCAACAATATATAAATTAAGAATAAGATGTGATGTTGATATTAATGGTAATTGTTAATATTTTTTATTGTGATGTTAATATTATTTCCACGTTAAAGTTGTTATTAAATTTAGGAAGTGACTTTATATTTAAGTACCGACTTAAGTAAAACATTAACAATTCTTTGCTTTCCAATATGAAGCCGGGTAATAGAGCTGATTATAAAATAAGCTACAAAACTAGAACTATTACAAAAGTATTTTTATAATTATGAAGTGTAAAATAATTATTCTAAATAGGGAGAACATGGCGCTTTCTTAAAGCCTTGTCAATTAAAATATAACCCTTCTCTAATCAAAAAACTCTTTTGAAATATTTTTCCTTATAACTAAACATGTAGGATTGTTTTATTTTTCATCAGCTTAGAAAAAAAAAGATAACAAATCCAAAGATACCGTAAGAGAACAAATTGACAGAACTTTGTTTTGATCGATTTTGTCTTGATCTTTCGCCATCATCAACGAAACCCACATGAGAACCGAACCCGGGACTCAGAGGTGATCTCGTCCTTACGGCCGGTTGCACCATTGAAGTTCAGTAGCTGAACCACGTTTAAACTGCAAGATGAACGGAGATCATTCTTAAACCGATTGCGCCAACAACGTTTAGTATGATCTCGGTTCAAAAGCGTCGTCAAATTGATCTGCTGAATTCGGCCGTTCAGGGCGCTGAACTCGGTTCAAAACCGTTGTTCGGCGTTCGGCCATTACTGATATTCGCTTGCGAATTGAGACCAAAGCAAGTTTTCTCTCAACTATCAGAAATAAATTTAAAAAATGACAACTTTACATTTATTTGATTCGTTGGACAGTTACTGTGAAGAGGAATTTCAGTTGTTAACAGAGTTGCATCATTTGTATCCAAAAGGCAGACTATTTCGTGATCAGTATATATTAGGGTAATCGTGGAGTTTAGCGTCCCAAATTAAATAACAATAAAAAACGTACAACAGTAAATGACACAGTCATAAAATGTGAAATTTCACCACGCTTGGGTGGGTGGATGGCCGCACGGATACCTAAGTGTCCCACCCCCACCGACACCGGGCCCTTATTTTCGGGCACCGAAGTTTGTCGTTGTTGGTCCCGTCTCTGCCGCCGACGGTGCGCCTAGGTCCGGCAGGAGGTCGGCGATACCGGACTCCAGAACGCGGTGGCACGAAAACAGAGCTTACGAGGGCCCGTTGTCGGTCGGGGGTGGGACACTTAGGTATCCGTGCGGCCATCAACTCTCCCAAATGTGGTGAAATTTCACATTTTATGACTGTGTCATTTTTTGTTGTAGGTTTTTTATTGTTATTTAATTTGGGACGCTAAATTCCACGGTTACCTATATTAGTAATATTCCGCATCGGTTTTTTTACAATCTAAAATGTTAATGTACGATTCAATTATATCAATTAAAAGGATTTTTTTCCGTCTCTGTGTAGTTAGGGACTCGGCAGAATTCAGTTTTTTAATTCCTGAACTCCATTTTCGTAATGAGATTGTTGACTGCTGAAACAAAGGACAACTGTTGAAAACAATCCAATGGGTTGATTTCCCGCAACGAAAGACGAATCTTGTCAGGAATCAGCTTTAAACGCATGACATACTTCCGCTGCCATGAACCAAGATCACAGAACCTGAGTTCAGTTGTGCCTGCAGTAGCTTGGTGCAACAAGGCCGAACTTCGATTTGAGGTTCAAGCTGAACTCGGTTCATGGAAACCGTAGTTAAACGCTACTTTGGTGTAACCGGCCATTAGTGAGACACAAGGTGGACGATCCGCTCTGGGAAGGTTTTCTCGGGGTTCTCCCATTTCCCCTGCGAGTCCCCCACCATACTTTCTCAGTCTTTCTCTCCGTCTGTCCTCCTTTCCGTGGGTTGGCACAATAGATCTTCAGGTCGCAGTGCTTGGCTTTCCTGCCACCCACATTCACCCCATATAGTAATAATAATAGTGAGACACAAAATCAATGGAAAAAAGTAAAGTATTCCTCATTTTATTTATACTGCAACTAATACTAAATGAGTGTTATTCTCTTTTAACTTCAGTTAACAGCATCAGAGAAGAACAAGAGAACACTTTGAGAAAACTCAAATAGAAATCAGCAAATTTCACATCAGTTATCTCTTGATAGTAGAAGATTAATGATAATTTTCATCGGGCTTAGTAAAATTATTTTCTGATAATTATATCAATATTGTTTGATCAGTTTTTGACAAAGTTAAATAATGTTTAAAAAGAAGACATAGAAAATAAAGTTTCATTATTTCAAAGGAATTATTAATTGTCATTTCTGTAGAAAACAAGGCGAATAATTAAATAAATAATTAAAAAATAAAACCTTGTAATAGGTGGAAACACGTTAAACAGTTTTTAAAATATAATATAAAACATGATATTGTATGTAATATAATACAACAGCTCTCCAAATATAATCAATAAATAAACAAGGTCCAAATAAAAATTGAAAGTAATTCCAATTTCTCTTCTGAAATTCATGTTTCCTACCATCCACTTCTATATCATTAAATAACTAATCCTTCTTTTTGAAGAACTGAGGTTAATGAGAACGCTTTCATAAATTTTTATTAAAGCTTTAGTTTCCCTCATATATTAATCAAAAAGGCGACACTCATCATATATTATTCAGACCTTTTCTCATTATCTGAAGTACACATTCTTTGTATCTCATGATCTGGTTTCTTGGAAAGATCAGGTTTGTTCTGTCTTAACAAAAAATAACTTGAAAATATGTCCTTGAAGACACAGCTTCAAAAACAAATCTTTTTGGAGTAGATATTAAAACCTATTTAATTACATGCGACAAAATATTGACCAAAAAAAAATTAATTTTTATGTTAATTATTAGAGTAATATTTTTTCTATATGGTATATTTTTTTATTAACAGACCAAACCTTAGTTTAAATAAAATTAAATAAGATGCCAAGAACGTTATTAATAATAATAAACTACCAAACTACTGACACCAAATGGACTATTTTTCTTTTATCTATAGGGTTTCCAGTGATATGTCATCAAGAACATTAATAAAACCAGGCATGGATCAATTGTGAATCCATCTTCTTTCAAAATTGAGTTCTGTGCGACATTCCTTATCTCGCCTTCAATTTCCTGATTAGAACTTTCAGAGGTAAGCAAAAGACACCTTTCGACCATCCATCAACATCTACAAGACAATTTTAATACGATTTTATGAAGAAACAATAATAATAATTAGGGCAAGGCATTTAATGACCTATAATTTGCTAATAAATGACAAATAAAAAATGCATTTACGACCTAAAAATAGTAAAAAAATTACAGAAAAATAAAAAAAATGACCAATAAAACATTTGAATTTATTACATTAAACCTTTTTTAACTTTGAC
>JAFIDM010009631.1:309168115-309179025 GCA_023159025.1 Thereuonema tuberculata | reverse complement strand
CTACTATTAATTTAAAAAAAAAAAAAAAAGAAAAAGAAAGTGATCTCCCTACACAGAGGAACAACCATTCTTGCAACTGAATATAAAATGTAAACAATGGTTCAACTCTCAGAATCCATTTTTTTCTGAGAAGCTGGTCTCTATGAATTGCAACTGGACTTGGATAGGCTTCAAGTAACAGAAAAGGACATCTTCTCTTGATAGTTCCCTAACCATGTACATGCGACCGAGAGACAAGTCATTATTACTGGTTATGCCCGGGTCACACGAGCCTATTTTTCATCATTGTTTTCAATCGTTGGCCCTATCTTTCAGGTCTACGATCGTGTGATTTGCCTCTGTTGACCATTTTCAACCCTGATTCCATCATTGAAAAAATTTCAGAACGTTTCTAAATACAACCCTGTTTTCAGGGATGCTCATTAGTGAGCTCCAATCAGAACCGACCAGCTACGATCCCGAAGGAGATGACCAGCGCCATTTTGGCTACCGTATCGAGAGAATCCGAAGGCTATTAGGAATTAAATATCACAGTGAGGAGATTATTTTTCGAAAATAAACAATATTTTTACTGAAATAAATTAATTCTATGCGTCAAAATGTGCAGATGTCAACTTTTTAAAGAGAGATTTTATTTCTTCTTGACCTGTGTTAAAGGCCGCAGAGGCTTGTGGGATACCCGCTGTTTTCAGCCGAAATTCAGTTCGCTTTCGCAAATAGTAGAGCTGCTTGAATACAATTTACAATTAGTTTCGAACAGATTGACAGCTTACTAAAAGTCATTTCAAATTCTACCTAAATTGCGTTGCCGAAACACGATTTTAGCCTCTAAAAAAAGATTAATCGCCGTCTTTTCGTAGCTTTCGAGAAACCGCCAAAATCTTTTAAGCTCAACTCTGATTGGCTAGCACTCTGCCAATCAAATGCACTGTTTCACCAAATTTCGTCGAGACGGACGAGGAAGCAAGGAAGCAAGGAAGGGGGAACCCAGCACTGATTTCACTGTAGCAAAACAATGTTGAAAAAAATATGCTCGTGTGACCCGGGCATTAGAGCAATAGATCTTTTCCATATGCTACAGCGGTTGAATCTGTATCTTTAGCTGTAAATCTATTTACAGTCTCAACACGATTCATTTAGATTCTTTCCAGAACGAATCATTTCCCGTTTTAAGGTAATGAATGCATGATCTCCTCAATCACCTGATCTAATAGGACTACTCCGAAAATGAACCTGATGTTCTCAAAAACTGAAAGCTAAGAACATTGTATCAAGAAATTCTTTTATGAGCAATACAAAGAGCAAGCCTCATGCCGAGAGAATTAAAAACAAAGTTAATCCAAAACAAACGAGTTCTAATAAAGATTTGATTTATTAGTTTTTTATTTTTTAAAACGAGTTAGCGTTGTTGCTCTATGTACTTCATTGATAATAAACTAGTCTTCTTAGCAAACAAAGATTCAATGGCAAACATTCAAGTAGATTTAGTAGATGCTTGAATCAGACAAAAAAAAAAAAATTGGCTCTGGGCTGCGGTGGAAAAGTTTCCTTTATAATTTCTTTCCATTGGCGAAATATTCACTTCGTTCCACTTATTAAAATCACAGTAATTAAGTTATTTCATTTTCGTGTGAAATTGTCTTCATTGGAAAGCTTTTTTTTATTTTTTTTAACTTGTAACAAAAAGTTTAAAAACTTTTCCTTATAACGTGATTTCTAAAAAAAAAAAAAAAATTAAAACTAGTGAAAACAAAACAATAAGCTCACTTTTACATTCGATTTTTAAGATTTGCTTAAAAGAAAAAGTAAAAATTCTGCATTTTTTAAAAATAAGAAAAAAAAAAAAAAACATAACTTTATGAAAAAAAAAATCTGAATGCATTGTTGGTTAACTTAGTACAGTTGACTCGCGATAATCCGACAGTTATGGGACCGAGGGGGCGTCGGATTATCAAAAATGTCGGATTACCAAAGGTTGATTTTTTTTAAAACTGAATTTTGACTTCTAAGGCAAGAAAAATTAAGTTATATATATATATATATATATATATAGTACGGTACGTACTACAGTACGTATATTGTTATATGTATGGCCATTGAGGATATAAAAAAAAAAAAAACTCGTTAGGCATAGTTTTACACAAATGAATACGTATGTATGTAATACTAATTTATTTCTGTATTTATGTCTTAAAAAAATAAAATTACAGTATATAATGTAAAATATAATTTCATGTCTTAAAATAAAAAATTAAAATACGTACATAAGTATTTACGGCTTAAAAAAAAAATCTGTAATCGTTTTTTGTTTCTTCTTACGTAAAGAGTCTGCCATGGCTTTTTCTTGAATATCTTTTAACATTAAAATGTTCTCATAGTCGAATTCCCTCGCCTCACACCAACGTATCAAAGTGTTTGCAGCCGACATAACTTCATCGCAAGTGATTGTGCATTTCACCTCCGCGACCGCCTCAATCGGGCCGGTTTTCGAACCAACCTGCGTCGGACTACCGAGCGTGTCGGACTGTCAAATGTAGGATTATCGCGAGTCAACTGTACGTTGAAAGTTACCGTGGGCCTATTAATGGATTAACTAAGAGGGAATTAAAATGCATTGTTTAAAGTAATGAAGTATCAAAAGAAATAGGTTAGAAATCTATTGTTTAAATTCCAATGCTTTTCGATGAGAATTTTCTTTTGCCTTCTGGTCTTACAAGTTAATAAGAATTTTTGAGAGACGATCGATGTATCAAGAGGATCCGTCAAGGGGTTCAAAAGGGAAGGGAAGAACACAGACACAGATCTAATAAGCCTTATTTTCCTAGGAAAGTAGGCTAAAAACAAAATTTCTTGTAAGCTTTTCTCTTGTAAGCTTGACTAAAAGAGGAAAGTTTACCAAAACTGATGACTAATTTAAAAAAGAAGATTCTTAAGATTTCAATGCTCGTCTTGACTTTAGGGAAGGAGTTAATATACGTAAGTGAGCATTGATTCATTGCAGTAATGTTTCTTTCATCATTAGAGATAAAAGCACTGCCTGTTCTCAGTTTAACTATTCTAATGAAATAACAGCTGATTTTATCCAATTTTTAAAATAAACGAAATATTTATTGTGTGTAAGTGATCAGCTTTTGTCGTTGAAATGCAACTGGTATTTTAAAAAAAAAACTCAAATTTGAATCCTTAATAAAATCTTTAGATCTTATATTGATTTGCTACTGATCGTTTGTTAATTCTTCTTGTAGCATTGTTTCTTTCCTAAGAAAGCGAGGCTTATCAAATCGATCACTCAGTGTGTGTGCAGTAGCGTACCAAGGGGGGGGCGGGGGGGGCGGTCCGCCCCGGGCCCCCACCTTGGAGGGGGCCCCCATTTAGACAAGAGAACCTTTTTTTTTTTTTTTTTTGGTTGTAAAAGTCAGACTAGGGGGCCCCCATCCACAACAACTCCCGCCCCGGGCCCCCAAAGGCGTTGGTACGCCAGTGTGTGTTCTCGCTAAGTAACTTTTAACCTCCCAAGGAATCTTCTCGAAATTTGGCATTTACAACAGTTGATCTAACTTTTTTAATTTATTCCGTGTTGATCCTTGACGAGCAATTACCGCTAGAAAATGTCAAGAATTTCCATCTAAATGCATTGGATTTCTATTAACGTCTTAATAATGAATATTAATCTACTTAATATCTACGCGAGTTTTATTAAAATTAATTGGATTGAGATAACTTAGGTAAAGCGGATTTATTAATTTCTTTTTAGCAAAAGAAAAAGATCCTTTATTTGTATTCGAAATTTAAAATTGTAAAAAAGGAAGAATTTCGATTCTCATGACACTTTATTTTATTATTATTTTATGTCATGAAAATATAGAAAGGAAAATTTCTCAAAGTTCTTTGAAGAACTTCTTATTATTACAGTAATAAGTTAGTGCATTTCCATTTAAAATTTTCTTCTTTTTTTTTTATGGCCAAAAAAGAATAAAAATTGAATAAAAAATTATAGATAATCTTTCGCAGTAAAAGGCGAAAGATTTTTACGTCTGAAGGGAAAGTTGGGAAACCAGAGTAAAACAGTTGTCAGTTATAGCTTGATTGGTAAGTTCTCGGACTCTTATGCTGAAGATTGTCGGTTCGAATCCGTATATTTACTTTAAGTTGTCAAACTATAGATGCAATTCGATTGATCTTGTTTAGAAATGAGTGACAAAATTTGAATGTAAATTACTTTAAAGCCTCAAAATAAACAACTAATAGCTTTGCCTTAGGAAACAACTTTAAGTAATTAAAGTTCACTTAAATGAATTTACTAAAACAGTCATTTGGGAATGGAAAAGAATTTGGAGAAATTCCTTGAAGTGTTCTAGTGTTTAAATTACTTTAATGGCTCTTTCGTCGTAACAATAAAAACTATCTTCTTCTCTTTAGTTAAAAAACCAGTATTAACATTAAAAAAACAAAAACAAAAGCAATAAATTAATAATTTAGAGAAGAATTCTTTAATAGATGTTTGAATAAATAAGTTAACAAAAATTGATTAATGAATTACTGTAATTTTTATTTTGGCTATTCCTTAGTGTCTCAATTTTCTATACATTATACCTATGAAATGTACTGCTGTTCTATTTATTTAAAATAACTAAGAAAATATTCTTCTCTGTAGTAGTTTATTCAGTAAAATAAACTAACAATCTTTTCTAGATAAATTTTCTAAAAAGGGAAGTAGTTGATAGTTTTCCTTGTAAATTGGGGAGGATGTTAGTTTTGTTTTTTATTCTTTACAGGCATTTACAAAGAAAATGAAATCTGCTCTGAATTCAAGAAATGAACCAATGGTCAACAAATGGACAATGATCACTAATGAAGAAAAATGCACTTTTAAAGCTACGGAAACTCACCTTTAATTAAGACAAAGTATTATTATATTAGGAGGGAATATCAAACATTTTGCGATTAATGGATATTAATAACATTCAGAAATCAAAGTATAAGATACCGTTTACAAATTATTAGTGAAAAATGATACAGAAAGGATAAATTTTGTGAAGTTAAGCAGAAATGTGTACTAAAGTTTTACCAAAGGTTTTATTTTCAAATCAAAGAACTTTTAAATTTAGATATGAATCAAGGTTTCTTTTGAGGAACAATACCAAACTGTCGAATATATAACTACATAAGTTGATATATAGAATATATGTATTCCAAATCTTAAGAATATTTTTATTATAAAAAAAAATTACTACAAAAAAATTTTACTACAAAAAATTATTTTCTAATTCCTTCTCAGTATAATTTTAAGCAATTAATGTAATATTAATAACAATTTCATGTACTAAGAACTATTGTTAATTACCAGCAATGCTTTTACCTTAAGACGTTCAAAGAATCAATTGTTATATTAGAAGAAAGAAAATTCAGCAGTGGCTCTTAATCAGATTAAAAATCGAATCAAAAGAATAAAGAAATCTTTCAAAGAAAAAAACATCGGAAAAAAAGGAAGTTCTTTAGTGATTCTTAATCAAAGTAAGGTAGCAAACGAAACCTTCATAAATAAATATTCACTGTTCAATTTTTAGTTTTTTACTAAATACTGTCAGTTTTGTTCATTAGATTCTGATAATAATTAACTGATAAAAAGTTTCCCTATTGAATATTAATTAGTTAATTAAATTCTATGCTTCGATATCAACTATGACAAAAGATCAAACAAGGAAACAGAAAAGAGATTTCAAATGCAACTACAAAAAGCCCAAATAAACAACAATCAAACAGAAAAAAAAAAGAAATGGATAAAAAAAAAAAAAAAAAAAAGGTAAAAATTTAAAAACCAATTAAAGTGTAGTCAGAAAGCATAATAAAAGCCACAAATTAACATTAAATGTAAATAGCAATTGAACCATTACGATTATGGTTTACAGAAAGACTTGGAAACGGTTTAAAAAGTTAAATACTTTATTTAGTCACAGAGATTTGGTTCGAAACAGACTTTCTCTTATTTAATCACCCTCCCCATGCTGTAACATTTTCTAACTTTAATCACATTATTAGTTTAACTATAACAGGATACAGTTTTGGGGTCTTAAGAAAACTTAAAACAGGTGTAAAATCATGAAATTTGAATGAGATCTAAACAATAGGATTAATCTGTTCCATACGAAATTGTACCAAAATCAGATAATTATTTTAATTATTATAGATCTTATTGAACAATGGCCCCCCAAAATGAGTTTAATGGCCAAACATATTGTATGTAAAAGAAATGGGTTAACGTGCTGACAAATTTGTTTATTGCCTTTTTTGCCTTTGGGAGGTCACAGCCAGGTTGGCTGTTGACTTTACCTTAGGTTGCGCCTTTCTGATTCATTTTATCGAGGGAGGCGGGTTAGGGCTGATGATCCCGTAGAAGGGTGAAACAGCTGTTCCCTAATCCTCCCCGTAAAATGAATCAGAAAAGGCAATTGTGTTTTTGTTTATTCTGTGCTGGACTTTAAGGACATTTTCAAAGAGTATTGTATGTACACCATACTTCTTTTTTTTTCCCCCGACTTGGCAGAAAATGAACTATTTAGCCGAATATTTCACCAAGAGTTCACATTATAGCCAAGAAGCAGACAAACAAGTCACATGTATGAGCCACTATTAAAAGATATCTAATATCAATGAATGCAAATAATTAACGGAAACCATCAAAGAACAATTAACATGAATCCGAATAGATTTCCAAAAAGTTTAGATTTTCCAAAAATAGATTATTAGACTAGTCTGAGGACGAAATCATACGGAAGAAGTTTTCATCTAAAGAAATAACCTTGATTATGTGCTTTTGAGTTTTGATTCAGATGATCAATCAGATGATCAAAGAAATGTGAAGAATTGCTTCGTATGATTAAAAGGCTTTAAAAATCAGCATAAAAAAAAAAAAAAAAGCTTTCGGCTTTCAGTTTTCAGGTTGAAGTCGCCTTTACGTTACGCAGTTTCCATAGAATGTATTACACATTTTTGGTGTAGTCAACTTGTTGCAAAGATGGAACATTGTACTTGAGAATTTCTTAAACGACATTGAAAGATCTGATTTTTCGAAGATTATCAAATAATCCCTTTGTCCTTTCGCATTTCCGTCAACAAGAAATGAAAACTCTCTTTAATATATTTCTTATTCTGATACTTTGATGAATTTATTTCAGTAAAATAAAAGTTGTCTTCGAAATGTTATCTTCTGATTGTAGCTCTTAAATTCAGAATAGCGCTGGACTTAGTTGAACCGGTGCAAATAAAATGGCGTAACTGCTTTACCAGTTGAATTTGCGGCTACTTCGTCCTGTATTAATTTAATGACATTTCACCGAAATTTTACATAAGTCTTAAATGTTGCATAATCATCAAACTGCTGATGAAAATAATGTTAAAAGCAAATCTGCATCTTTTTTTAAAATGCTCCAATTCTTGTGACTGATCAAAAATTGACAAAAAAACTTCTTTCGGTTTCCTTGGCTATAAAAATTCTGATGGTATCGAAATCAACCATTTTCCTGAAATTAATAAAAATTCAAAATATTTCTTTGAATTTATTTATTTTTCATATAAGCTTTTTTTTATCTATACAGCTGTTTCTATTATTTGCTGAAAGTTTCGAATTAAAGTCAACTTTTTAAAATTCATGGAAAGTGTTAATTTTTATTTTCTCCTGGTTTCTATTAATTCCTAAAGAGAAAAACAATGAAATGAATCTGAGTTTTTTGCTCTAACCATATAATTATTTATCGATTTCAACTAAACTCAAATCCAGTCAATCTCGGTTCGATCGAATTCAACATTTTTTTTCCCTTTCCAAATCCTTTTACCAAGTATTTATTCTGAGTCTTTTTGATTAAATCTCTCGTCAGCAAAGGATTGCAAAAAACCGTCAAAATGTTAAGAGAAAAACAAAGATTGGTGAAGTTTAAGCCATTTTATTACAAATCATCAGTTTTAAGTGAATATCAACATTTTCATCTGCTCCGATAACGTGTCAAAGAGAGCTTGTACGTATATTAAATTTTCAAGTTATCTTGTGTAAGCAAAAGAAATATTCATTTTGACTGAAAGTTCATTTCATTCTAATCTTTCACATTTTACTTTTTTTAATCACTGTTTTATTGCAGAACCACCATTAAAATTAATCACTATATCGATTTTTTTTTCGCATTAAATTCTTCTCCAAAAAATTGAGTTAATTTCCATTTTTTTTAAGAGTCTCGTGGATTTGTGTGATTTCTTTCAATAAAGTGAATTTTCAGATCCTTTGGTTATGAAAAACATCGCATAATTCGTAGGGTTTTTGTTTTTTTATTAACTGCTTAATAATTGGATTGAAGACATTGAATAAATCCTCTTTTCTTAAAGAACTTTAATTCTGAATCTCATTATCATATTTCCAAATTTAATAAACTGATTGGATGACATAACTTGTGATTATTTTGTTTTCCCATCTACCCTTCATAAATAATTGAAAGTCCTGTAAACAAACTTCACTGGATGAGAATGACAAGCTCTGGCAAATAAATAAAATTGCTAAGTGTCAAAACTGCTGCCACATCTCTCGCTCGAGTCAATAACCCTAGGGACAAACAGAGGAGTCAGAATAACATTGAATCTCAGCCAACTGTTGCCAAAGGAAAATAAAACAAGGTAAGAATTTTAGAAAAAAACAATAAAAAAAAAAATCCTTCCTTTTGTGTGTTTACTAATAAAATCGTAAAAAGAATTTCTATCATATCAGCATTTGAGTCGAAAAATGCAAAATATCCGTAAAATTAATTATCTAAAGTAATGTCGAATTAAGAAACTACCACTTCTATATATCTTTGATCAAATTTGCCCGAGTTTGGAAACAGAAAAAGAAATATAAGAAACAGAAATAAAATTTCCTTCGGATTTCTTACTAGGTATAAATCAAGAAACAATTTTTTTTTTTTAATTCTTGATCCTTTTTTCCCCTTACTGCTGAGTCACTTTTAGGTATCAGCCCATCTCAAGCAAAAGAGCAATGTTATATTCGACTAACATTTCATTGTTTTCTTCTTCGAACCAAAAGAAATTCACTGGAAATGAAGAGATTTACAAAATGAATTGTTAATGTTTATTTGATGTCTTGCTTAAAGAACTATCTAAATTTTTATTCACTGCAAAATAAAGCATCTTTACTTTGTGTCTGTGAAATTAACCCAAGCTTTGCGCTGCTTTTGAACAGAATTGAACAGTTGTTATAATAAATCTAAGCTCAGTTATTTTAATTTCAAACCTTCAAATGGAGAGTATTTGTAATGTAGATATGACGTCACTCCTCTTGGCAAGAACCAATTATTTCACAATATTTCAAATACTTTGAGTTCTTCAGATCTTTTCTATCAGGAAGCATGTCTTTGACTGTTAGAGGCAGTAGAAAGAAGTGTTTATGATTCTTAAAAGAAATGTTTCCAGCATTCTTGAGACACAAATGATCACAGCAACTCTAAATTTTCAAAATCAAAGACAAAGTAAATTTTATTTCGAAATTCCGACAAAAAAAAAAATCAGTTTTTGTTGAATTATGAAGATTTCATCTTATTAGCAATTCAAAGAAAAAGCTTTGATTGATAGATTTCTTAATTAAATCTCATTAATCTTAGTTTGGTAAAATAAGTTTAGCAAGTCAATGGAAAGGAATTTTTTGAAACAATTTCATTACAAATTTAAGGAAATAAATGAGAAAAATGGGAAACAATGGAGAAAGGAAAGGATTCATCTGACAAAAAAAAATAAAAATCAGGGGTCAATAAAATGATACAGATAAGGGTCAACTACAGATAATCTTGGATAAACTCACTTCTCACAAAATTTAATTGGTATCAGCTTAAAAAAGCATCCTTAGTTCCTTCCAGTCTAATTTATCAGTGGAATTAAAAATACCAACAGTAGGAAAACGATTTAGAATAAAAATCCTTGATAAAAATCTTTCTTGATAAGAAATCCGTTAATCACGAATTGCATTATTTTCCCTGCTTTTAGGAAAACCAATTTTGATCGGAACAACGCAGGTAATTATTCTTTTGAAATAGTTTTCTAATACAATTTCTTTTTGTATTATGTAAATATCGAATAATAGACAATTAGAAATTTCTTTATTGGAATTTATTTTTCAATTTATTCAGAATTCAATTTATTTTATTTTTCTATACCATCGGGCTCACAAAGTCATTTTACAAAAAAAAGAAAAAGTTTCATTCCTATTCTATTCTGATCGAAATGCGGGTGTAGTAAAGATCCCTAGATGTCAGTTGGTCTATTAATCTTCTAATTGTTTCTAATGTTATACATAGCTATGCATTTGTCGGAATCTTTGAATTTCAATAATATCAATACACCAAATCAAGGATTGTCTGACTCATGATAAAATAAATGGACATTTAATCATCGAAAACTTCTTTTAAAGCAAAATGGATGATACATAAAGTTATAGCAACTAAGTTACATGCTTATTAGCATCCTCATTTTAAAAGTTGTTGGAGTCAACTTTGTAAAAAAAAAAAAAATCTTTACTTTGATAAATATTCATCAAGAAAACGGACAAAGTGTTTTTTGGCACCCAACGGTCACCTCCTGTGAATAAGATTCACAATATTCGGAGTCAACTTAAAAACTAAGAACAAATTTAAAAATAACTTTACCCTGTTTCTGAGAATAATTAAAAATATTCCAACGAATATCCATTTGAAATCTGTTTCTCTTCTGAAGTTATCCAGAAATAAAATTAATTAGAAGTCAAAGTATTTCCGAGGTAAAGTGAAGACTTCCCTAAGGAATGAATAAGACCATCATATAAAGTAACCATTCTTTCAAACATCTTAGAATTTGTATATCGGAAGCGCAGTGGTGCCTCAAAGGATAAACCAAACAATAAA
>JAFIDM010009631.1:309134540-309167715 GCA_023159025.1 Thereuonema tuberculata | reverse complement strand
TCCAGGATGTCACTTGTAAACAATTTGGTCTCCTCGATTGTTATTATCTTAGAATTTGCTTCAAGATTTCTTCAACTTGACTCAGCAAAAGCAATTTTTAAATGCGTAGAGAAACAATCACAATTTAGAATACACTTAAGTCAATAAAATTAAAATAATTAAGGATTTCTAAATATCGAATTTTAATTTCATGAAATAATGTTCGATTTAAAAAAAGAAATCAGTTATTTTCTAAAATAATATCAATGAACAGTCTTTGAAGCCAATTCATTGTAACCAGAACTGGCTTGTATTTCTTGGATGACATTCGTACAAAACATTCAGCGAACGAGGGGAAGGTTTCTGGGTTTTAACAATATCTACTGCAATGTTAAATTACCCGGCCAATATTCGAAGCTACGACAGAAAACAAATCGATATTAACTAAACAAGTTGGGATTAGTGACGGTTCCATTAGCCTCCTCCAATTTATCAATGCAACTAACTATAATTTTGTTAAATTGCTCAATGTTACTGAAAGGAGGAAAGAATCCATATGATGGGACACATTTGATTTGCTTCTGTTCCATCCAGTGTATCCTAGAAACAGCTGTTAACTATTGTACAAAAGAATTCAAAGAGAAATCAATGTTGTACCAGTAGTACAGCTACTCTTTTTTTAATAATTCAAAAACTCAGTATTAGTTTGTGAATTAAGCGCATTGCACTTGGATCCGAAAATCGGACGACGGATCTAAAAATCGGACGTATTTTATTTCACTTAAGGGAGTTTCATTAAGACGAACATTCATTTCGGAGAATTCACTGCATTTCAAACAACGGTTTCTGTGTCTTTGTACTTTTCTTCTTAAAATCAAAGTAGCGTTTAGGTTTCCTTAAGACGAATATTCATTTCGGAAAATTAAAATAAATGAAAATAAAATTAAAATAAAATGAATGTTCGTCTTAAGGAAACTCTTAAGTGAAATAGAATACGTCCGATTTTTAGATCCGCCGTCCGATTTTCGGATCCATGTGCAATGCGCTTTAGGCGAAGGTTGTTTCTCGAGTTTAATCTACTGAAATCAGTAATTAATTCCAAGAATAAATAAACTAATTATAGTTCAAAGTAGTTGGGAACTTCAAGTAACGAGAATTATTTTCAATACAATTTAAAATAATATAAATAATTCAAAATTTACAAATCTAAAATTATTATTAAGATCTTGAAATCCAAAGTCCGTAGTAAAGATCAAAAGTTACTCAAAGATTTCCAAATAATCATTTTAAAACTTTTTTTGTTAATAAGGTCTAAATTTATTGTTTCAAACTTTCAATTCACTTTTGAAGAAAGATGTTTCATGAATATTTTCTTGTTTGATTCAAAATCAGAATAATGTTATTCACAAATGTATGAAAGAAAAAAAAAGAAAAACAAAATATTTTACATGTTCCAGAAATCTCTACAGACATTCTCCAAACTAATTTTAACTTTTCTAATCTTGAGATTCAGAAGTCAAGACTTGGCAAACACTTGTCACCAACTTGATTGCTACCTTTGAAGATTTGTAATTTTGTTGTGAAAGTAATAAGATTTATAAGAAGTTTTGGCGTCGTGAAAGGATTGTGAAGCTTAGGTTGACACTTATTAAAACTACTGTCTATTAAAGTAAAAAGATCTCGGTGAACTGTAAGTAAAACAAAAAAAAAATTGTAGAAGACGACATTTCAGATGTCTTCGAAAGTTTTCATAAAAAGCAGAAATGACATTGCTCCAAAATACTGAATTTTTTCTATTTATTTTATCTTAGAATACCTAAGAACAGTATTACAGACTTTTAATTATTCATAATAATTAAATACTTATAAACTTAAAATAAATTTATAATAATACAAAAACTTGGGATAAGACAAAGTAAATTGATGTTTTCATACTGAATTACTACACTGTTGCACAGAGCGTCGATCGATGGCCAAGGGGTTAATGAACTTTGGTTTGTTAATTTGGAGACCATGCCTTCCACCTGTGGAGCTTTTCTCAATCTGTGAAAGAAAGGTTCACTCAGCAGCTGATAACACAATGGAATCCCATCTATTACTCTGGACTTTCTTCGGGCAACTCGGGAAAGTTCTCTTCTGTTAATAGAAACTTTTCAATTTATAAAGAAAGTGTTTTATAAATGAAAGTGTTTCTAACAATAGACAACAAAAGATAATATTTAAAAATGAATTAATAAAAGAAAAAGAAATAAAGTTACTATTAAGCTAACGAACTTAGAATATTTACAAATAATTCAGATTACAATTAAGAAATTAGATAAATTAGTTGGAAAATGGAGATAAACGTAGAATTTTAGAAATATTATCCGACCAAGCATTCTAGCATTATTATTCTAGCAATTCGTCTAACTGTTAATATAATTGCAGGATATTACTAAGATCAACATACAAGAAGGTAGAAGACAGAGTAAAGATTTTTGTACTAAGGTACCTGAGCCATATAACGCCATGTATACCTTTAACGCCACCTATCTAATTCTTCATAAACATAAAAGATGGCGGTACTGCACTAAAGTAGTTTGCATTGACATGCCATCTAGTGTTGAAGTGAGTTATTAGCAGACCACCAACATTTTCGAGTGAAATTACATTTCGACTATTTCGTGTCGAGGACTAGTTCTGAAAGGCTGCTACTATATCAAGGTAAGATAAAATATCGATTTTTTAATGCTCAGCAAAGATTAACTATATAAAACTATATATTTTCTTGATTCTTGAAGATTCTTCTATGTAAATAAGATAAAGTTATTTTTAAAATTCGGAAATTGTAGACAAACAAGTGTATCATGTGATCCATGTGCTCAGTAGCGCTTTAACGCCACTAATAACCTTTTTTTTTTTTTTTTTTTTGTAAATTTTCTTTTTTTAAAGCTTTTTGAGTTAACTGAAAAATATTGTTTTTTGTGGTATTTTGTCTTATTGTCTCATTTCATTTAAAAGGAGGGGATATTCAAATTAATTTTTACATTTCCTCTTTTGGTTTAGCTACAGATTAGAAAGACTGTGTTAATTTCAAGTGATTTTTTATTATTTTTTACAGAAAGTCAAATTTAGTTGCTTTTTACTGTAATTTTGTACAAATAATGTTTACAATGATGGAATAATTCTTAATTTTAAATAGGTTAAGTTACTAGAAAGTAGGTGGCGTTAATTGGAACAGGTGTTCCTAATAACGCCAGTTTGCAAAGTTTTCTTATTTGAGTTCTCATACTTCTCCAGTGAAAATTATTATATGTTTCATTATGGTATGCTTCAAACAGAAGATTAAACTTTCTTGGCCATAATTTTCGTGTTTCGATACACCTTATTTCCTGACTTACAATAATTTAAATGTTAAGGTGGCGTTATTTGGGCAGCGCACTTTATATCTTGTACTAAATGAACGAATTTGGGACATATAGTTTGTTTTCATATATCTACGTAAATTAATCAATTTTTTATTCTATGAGCACAGGTAGTACGAAAGAAGAGTTCAGAAAGAAACGCAAAAAAAGAAGTAAAATAAACGAGAACTTTTGTATCCCACGTCGGGAATCGTCGGACGGCCTCATTGTAAACAGTAAAATTCAATTAATAAGATATATTTATGTAAATATTACGAAAATGCGGAGGGTTGTTTTGTATCTCTGGAAAAAAAATAAGCAGTTACTTACTGGCTTGTAATGCACGTGACATGCACGTGTTTCACAATGGTATTGCAGTTGTGCACGTGCTGTTCAATGTGGAAATATCACGTGTTTAACGGCAACGATGCCGAAGAGTTTTGGGAAGGCTATATTATTGCTATTTCCGACACAAATTAAGTTATAGCTACTCTACGATCATAAAGGCAAAGAAAGGAATCTCTTGTGTAGGTAAACAACAAAGGTCATGCGAGAATGAGACTAATTGTACGAGGTAGAAGGTAAAAAACATGTCTTTCCACGGTCTTTTACCAGTCGAACTCCAGAGATGATTAGGAAAGTGAAGTCCCTCGTAGCGGGATCCAATCCGGTATCCCAGAAGGTTGTTGCAATGAAGACAGGAACATTTTGAACAACTGTGAGAACCATAATCAAACAGGATTTGAGTTTTAAAAAAAAAGTCGTAAGTGTCGAGTTCTGCTGCCGTTACACATTTCAGAGCGTTGAACAAACAGTAGAAATTGTATGAGCGCCATCTGTCAGGAGAAACAATGGAAATTCCTATTAGATGAAGCATACATCTGTCTTAATGACAACAAACCCAGAGCAATTTACTATCGTCAAAGGGACGACAAAAATTTTCAAAGACGATACACAAAAGTTCTTGTTTATTTTACTTCTTTATTGGATTTCTTCCTGAACTTTCTTTTATAGTATCTGTGCTCATAAGATAAAAAAATAGATACATTTACGTAAAAAAATGATAGCAAAGAAATGTTTTCAAAGGGATTCATGATCATCGCAGAATGCAATGTAAGTTAAACATTCGTCGTGTTGCACAAAATGCGAAGGTCAACTCCCATTACTATAAAACTAATGTTCTCGACCCAATTTATATAAATGAGATTCCCCATTTGTATGGTAAAGATACAAACAAGGTATGGTTCCATCAAGACAAAGCTTGCAGTCACAACCCGTTTATTTCTGGAGAGAATGAAACAAGAAACAGAAATACGCTGTACCTTTCAGTGACATTCCACTGAAGTCACCAGATGCTACAACAATGGATTTTTGTGCGTATGGACTCCTAAAACGAGCACTAGAAAACAGGCGTCTCAGCACGATAGATGGTCTCTGGAAAGCTTGTCAGGAGGAGTAGACAAAATTCGATATGACGTTAATCCGTAAAGTTTACTTCTATGGAATTATCCATGCAGAGCAAGAACAGCAGGAAATGGCTATCAAATTAAACATCATCTGTGGTGGAGACACGGATTTTTTGCAGCAATGCATCACTGAAATCGTTTCCAGAGTTCCGGAAACAACCCTCCGTATTTTAGTTTACAATATTTCAAATAATTTTGTCACACAGTTTAGCGATTGTATGCATCTTATGTATATCTATTTTAATAATCATTTCACAAAACTGATACTGATAAACTGACAGATACAATTCTACTTCCACAAAATTAATGAAAGACTTTTCTTGGAGAGAAAAAGAAGCTGAATAGAACAGACACCCATGAAGAATTAACTAACTTTGAAGTATGTGAATTGATGAATCAAAATGAACAGTTTTCAGAGAAAATTTCTTTTACTAAATTTTCTTAAAAATTCATATCATCTTTCTTTTTAATATTCTTCGTATATGAATTTTCTGAACTGAAAAAGACTGAATTGATTTTATTCTTTTTCTTCTTTCAAACCAAATGAGTTCTGCTTTTGTTAGGACAAATGATTTGCAGGAAAGAAAATCAATCCCAGTTGGTCTCTTTCTTCTTTGGAAACTTTCAATTGTTAAGGCTTCGTATGAAATAACTGCTGTCAACTAATCATCATTCCACATACATTGCAAGTTTTGCTGACAATACCCTTTGGATTTTCAAGATTCATTTCTACATCTGGTGTCGTTTCATAAATAACAAGAAATGCTTCACTTCTTTTTTCAATTAACTATCTTTTTTTATAGTAGTTGTTGAAATAAAAAAAAATATTTTTAAAGTATTTTATTTTCTCTTGGGACATAACCTGAAACATTATGCAATATTTATAAAAACCGTAATTAATAATGCTTCAATTATATTAGACATAACCGGCCCCAATAGGCATTTTTTTTGTACTGTATTATTATTTTGGGCCCGGGTTTATGTGCGCCACCCTGTACAATAGATAATATTTGATATATTTGTATGTAGCTAATTACAGGTCTTTATAAATTAAGAAACTCAAAGTTTATTGATTCCTCTCTTTTATTTGGGTTTTTATTATTTATTTTTTTAAATTTTCAAATCTGTTCTTTATTTGACGACTGTATCTATTAGGATTAAATGTTGGATATTCAGTCTGGAAAAGAATTTTTTTGGAGCGAAATGTTAATTCTAAGAATTTATTGCAAATCAACTCTTTGTTCTACTAATTAAAAACCATTCTCTGTAATGAGAAGACATAAGTATCCTAATGATAAAAATCAGAATTAATATTCGTGTTATTGTGAGTAATCTTTTAATGTCGAATTTCATCTGTACTTTTTCCTCTTTTGCATAATTTTCAAAGAAATTGATTTAAAGTGTTTATCGAATTTTAAAAGTCTATCTCAAAAAGGATTTTTTACTTGATTGTTCATGAATAATATTAAAAGAAAAATTTTTGCAAAAAAAAAAGTAACTTTTATTGCAATTGAAATACTGTTCCAATAAAGCATTATTTAACTTAAAATTTCAATAAAGTTCAATGAAAATGTTGCAAATTTTTGTGTTGTGTTTCTTCATTGATTTCTTTTCACAGCTTATTGAAAAATACCTTCTGGTTTCCATTACTGTAATTATCGAATTCTGCACGTAGATTTTAATTACTTTCTTTTCTCCTACTATTCCAATTAAATTTAAGGCGTTAAACCATTAATTAATTAATCGGAGACGCTCATTAATCTTTGTGAATTTATCTTTGATGCCAATTTATGTTCTTGTGAAAGATTACCTGTAGGTCTCAAGTGTCTTCTGTGGCACCAACACTCTCATCCACGAAGACGTCAGGACTTAAAGAAGAACGAAATAACAAAGCAAACGTTCAAAAATTACATTGGAATTTTTCTCTCAACATATACAGTATAACAAGTTCATTGACTGATTGTATTCAATACAAAATGATTTAACTAAGGCGTCTGTCCGTCATGTGTTAACAAAAATAAGTAGATTAACAAACTGCTTTCAGTAAAAGCAATGTTAATTATTTGAATTTAAAATATTAAGAATAAAAAAGTATCATATTTATATCCTCTGTGACATTTGATTACAGTCTAACGAGATCAGACAAATGTTGAATATATCGTCTCCCACTTATCATAAATATTCTGCAGCATTTCTGAAATACAAAAATAAATGTAAGCAAAAAAGAAATCACCTTTGAAGTAACATACACTTAAAAGTTCATTATGGAACTTTGATATAAAATAAATTACTAACAGCTTTTAAGCTATTTAAATAATTATTAATTGAATTCAGCGTAAAAGTGAAATCCCAACCATTTCCAAATATAGTTGGGATTTATTTCTCTTGCCTTTTAACAATGCTTCTTTCAATCCCACAAGGGAAGTGTTACAATTACAATTAAATCACGTTAATTTTGGATTTATGTTGGATATTTGGATTTGTTGGTTTGGAAAACTTCTTGATAGTACGAATGGCTTAGAAAGGGAAAATTTATGCAATTAATGAAGGGCAGAATTGGATCACAAATCAATATTCAGTAATGAGATTCTTTTTACTTGTGCATGTCTTACATTTTCCAATTCAAATGCATCGAGAATTTCTATAAGCTCTTAAAAAAACAAACAAAAAAAAACAAAAAACAAAACAAAGAAGTTGTGTGAAGCCAAATGTCATTAAACTGTAAAGAAAAAAGAAATTCACTTTCAACTACGTCATAAAATTTTCTAATCAACTTAATCAGTTCAACTGACTTACATTGTAATATTTGATGTTTACGAAAAGGTACACATTTTTTGTTTTCTTTTTATTTTGGAAAAATGAGCTAAATCCACATTAAATTATTAAGTTGTATAAATTCAATTCAATTTATTTACATCAAAGCACGCGCAAATTCATGAATTACCGGTACTGTCTTATACAAAAATCTATCGTTTCGCTTCTAATGTTTTTTTATCGGGATTTCGTCACTTTCACGCGTTAATTTCTCACAGCGATCCGTATGGAAGTTTTTTTTTTTTTTTAATATAACGATTATATAGTGTTATTATTCGTAAATATGCAAGCCAACTTTGAAGAAGATCCATCCGGATGTTCAAAAATTATTACAGACGCTACTCATCGCTACAGACTGACTGGCTTATCCCAATCACATTGATATGAATTTCGAGGCTAAAAAATAAAATATTGTAAATTTTGTTGAAATCATTTTTAATTCTTGTTGTGGTTTCCCAAATCCTTCCAATTAGATCACATATGTTGACCATAGTCAAACAAAGTACTAGAGACTAATTCATGCGAAATGCTAATAAAATGCTACTGAAAAACTTAATTTCTTTATAATCAATATCACTTCACAGGTAGGAGATAGAAGGACTCAAGCATTGTTTAAACAACTCGATCTAAAAACAGGTCCAGAAAACATCACATTATTACATTCTGATATCTAAGAAGAAATTATTTTTTATAGAATTGGCTGATTTTTTAGATTAGCCTACTTAGAAAGCTTGTAAGCCTCATCAGCTGGAATGAAACAGTTGACAACATATAAACAAGTTGAAAATCCCATCTTCACTTTCTAAAAGAAAGCCTCCATCTGGGGGTTTCTCCCATGTGACCTAAAGAAATCCATTTCCAATTAATTATTATTTATTGAAGGAGTGATTCTGTTTATTCTGTTAAATAATCCTATGATCATTTAACAAAAAGAATATATCCTTAAATGGTGTTAGTGGTTCAGTTAAGACAGATAGCGAAACAACAAAGATTTAGGAGAACAAGTTCAGGATAATCCCAGAAAAGAAGCCAAAGGAAAATCCATTTGAGTATCAGAACTACATAAAATAAAAATGGATAAAGAATATCGTCAGGAGAGAATTTTAGGGAGATCAAATAGATTCTGTAATTATCGCCAAAAAAAAAAGCCAACAACATTTGTTTGTTATGAAAGTTTCTCAAACCTAAATCTTTTATGTAAATATCAATCGTTTTACAAATATCAAATCTCCTTAAAAATTTAAAAAAAGAATCAGAATAACTTCTTTCACAAATAAACTCTTGATAAATTCTCAAAATATCGTAAAATTATAAAAATAAAAGCATCTTTACTAAGTTAATAGATATAGAAACATCATTTTTACGCAAACACTCTTTCTTTGAATGGAGACTGAAAATCTGTTATTTAAACCTTTTATTTTAAACAGAAATAATACTAAGAAATAATACTAATATTACCAATGTAACTTAGAGAAAGTCACTTTTCAATCGCCATTCACTTTTTCAGTGAATACTGGATTTTAAAATATGTCAGTTTCTTTTCCATTTTGACCTTTGGCTCCTACACGAGTTTTTCATTTCGCATAAGGGGCTATAAAGTGATCCAAAGTTTCTCTTTTAAGGCTGAGAGAGGAAATGACCAAATAAAACCTGTTAGTGTCTTAGAAATAGCACGAGCTTATTTTGGTTTCCAGCTCTTTCAGAATAAAGATAAGTAAACTAATGTTTCTTTACAGAGCTTTTCCAACTCATTCCAAACTTTAGTCAAAAACATTAAAAGCAATTAGACTCATGTCTTTGGATTGCTGAGTTTCATATAAGTTTTAAGTTTTCTAGTATGACTTATATGTTTGTTAAAGTAAATATTAAGTAAATATGTTAAAACAGGCAAACAACTTCTACAAAATCGTACTCATGTTAGTAAAATTATTTTAACGAAATTAACCAATATTAATTCAATAGCATCGACCGTACTTTCTAAATACTTAAGTAATTGTTTACAATGGATTGGAGTTTAAATTAATTATTGATTTAGAATTATAATTTTATGTGGTTAATACCCGAGGCTAAAAGCTGTTAATTTATTGGCGTTCGTCATTACTTTTGCTAATCAATAAATTCGCTCTAGGCATAAGATAGTATCTCATGTTTAAGCTCTTCAATCTTCAGTCAACACGGATTTACATCAGAATAATTCGATATTTTCAAATGCAATGTTAAAAAAAATTGTTAAAAGTTGAAGAAAAAAATGATTTTGAAATTTAGGATTATGAAATTTGAACAGCTGGAAACGAGCATTAAAAAAGCATATTCTTTCTTAGTTTTCCTTCTAAAAACACCCCATATCTTGTTTTGTTCCCAGATCGTCAAAACTACAACAAATTTCACAAATTTCACGACCTTTTTCTTTTCTCTAAAAAAGCAGAAACGTAATAAAAAGAGGATTTAAAAATTAGTAGATAAAGAATAATTTATTTATGATCGATTATAATATTATTCAGGGTTGGGTAAGTTACTTAACTGAGTTACAGTTATAGTTACTTTTCAACAACCAAAAAAAAAACAAAAAAAAAACAATATTTCTGTTAAAAGCATATTAAGAATTTATATTTTAAAAACTCTATTGTAATTGCCATATCACATTACAAAAATTGATTAATTGTATTACAAAATTAATGTATAGATTTAGTTTATTTTATTTTTCATAATTTTATTTAGAATTTTTCTTTTTAATTTATATATACTGTAGAGCAGTGTTCTCAATCTTTTTTTTTGCTTCACGGCACACTAAAAAGTTAGTTTTTCAAATTAGTAGCAGTTCAAGTTAGTTCTTCAAATATTTTTTTTTATTACATTGGGAATCTGAAATTTTGTTTATTCAATAGCACTCGTATTTAATGAAATAATCCACGCTGATTATTTTGCATTCCTACATTTTAATTGATACTGTCAAAAGTTGTTGAGTTTTTTTTTTTAAGGCATTTATAAATTAATTAATTTCTTAGCAGCGAATTTTATTTTCCTCAAATTTTTTATTTAAGATGTCATTTTTTTCGTTAATTGAGATATTTATTTACGTTACAAAAATAAAATTAAACTTAAAAGAAACTAAATAAGATATTTAATAAAACATGAATTATTTTTGATGAATTAGGTTATTGTTTCCTGAGCATATCTTACAAATCTTAATTCAATATATTTGAGGAAGTTTTTGGTTTTGTTTCTCCTTTAAAACACAACGTATTTTAAAGTGAAATTATTTTGTCATTTTTTAAGTTTCTTACAACATTACTTTTTACCAGACATCTTTGTTTCAAATTAAACAAATTCGAATTTATAATGTTAACCGTTTGTCAGTAGCCTTCTGCATTTTGAAGTAAACCACTGAAGAGACTCGTAAAAATAGGTGTTTCTTCGTCGACTATTCAAACAAGAATGACTGGGATAAGACTATAGATGAGATTTGGGACTTAGTTTCTAAAGATGATCTTCATAGATCTTTTCTATGAAGATTATCTTTAGAAACTGCGATCTTGAGCAATACTACGTCCCTATAACTGATACGGCGCTTTTGAAACAGCTCTTGCCAAATGGAATGAATGTTGTTTCTGGATTAAAAATTAAACATAACAATTACAATTAATGAATATATTGATAGAAATAAAAAACGTATGGAGTATTAAATATAAAAAGAAAACATAAAAATTATAATTGACAATTAATATTGCTTTTTAATACAATATAAATTGTTAATTATATTTTTTTGCAAAATTACAAAATTTATTTGTAATCTATATCAGCTGTTTTTAAAAAGTCTGTGTACGTGACATTTCAACTAGAATAGCCTATGGAAACAGAAGTGCCTGACAGTTCATTTATTTTTTTGTATGTAAATGCAATTCTTTTTTTCTTTTCTATTTGAAAGAATTTAAATTAACGCCATAGCTTCCAGCAAGAATAAGGAAAACGAAAGAGAAAAGTAAAAAACGGTAAAACTACATTAAGTCGAAAAATGGAATAAAATTAAGGCTGAAAAGTAAATGTCACAACAGAACAAGCAAGAGATGTATTATAGAGGCTGAGTAAAAAAAGAAAAATCTAAAAATAATGCATAGATCAAACACAGTAAATAATAGAATACGATGGATCAATATGTACTGTATTGTAGGTTGACTATTTGGCCAATGCAATGGCTGATCTTATTTTAGAGATCTCTATGCCTAAAAAAGTTTTTAAACAATATTTTAACCCTTTGGTAAACGGAAGGACTTGATGTTTTTGTCAGACACAGTACAGACCATTTTCTGAATTCTTTCGTTAAGATATTCACTAATGAAGGCTTATCGTTGCTGTTAAGTCTCTCTGATGAAAAACTTAATCATAATCTCTTTAAGAGATTTACAAAGTCACTGTTTGGAAATTGATTGTAACCCAATAAGATATCTAAAAATCGTTTCTTAATTTAAAACAATTCTCAAATTAACTTTAAAATTGGAATTTCTAAATATAAAGATAAAATAAAATCAAAACCAAAGTAAGGATGTCACAAAGTCTTGTAAATTTCTTATTTTACTTTTAAATCTGAAATATAAAAAAATGAAATGCCTATTTTCTGAAAAACGTTTTTTTTTTCTTGTTTTTATGAAAATAAAGTAAACGAAAAATTATCCTTGCATTTAAATTATATCTACTCGATACAAACAGCAACTTTTCATTTTCTGGAAAAAAAGTAAAATCTAGAAATCCTTACTTAAACTGTGTAAACCCTATTAATTTCAAACAGATAAATTTACAGTAATCAAAGGATAAATAAACAATGCATTGTTAACAATGCAATTACTTACAATGCATCTTAAAGATAAAAATCCATTGTTTCAGTTTTAATGGGAATTTGGGTAATCGTATTCCGCTAAAAAGAAGTTTCAAACGCAGGTTCTTCTCTTTTTCATAAATATGGAAGCTAACTTTGCAGAAGATCCGTCCATCGGTAGACATAAAACACTGCATTTTTAAGCAATACTGAAGCTTTATTTAGAAAAGAAATTTTGAGGGACTTTTATCATTTTCTTATTTTCCTAAATTTTCTTTTATTTTTTTTTCTAACTTTTTTTTTATTTTTCTTTACATTAATGTACTTTCTTTTTTTATTATTATTTTTAATTTTTATTATTATTACGGGTGGCCTTAAATTTATGCTTTAGCACAAAATTATATTCACTTGGTTTAGTCATTTTCTTGGCTATGAAGACCGAGAAATTTCTTGTGTATCTCTTGGAAGATGTCTTGAGGGAGATGAACTAGGGAGTCATGAAGATCCTTCAATAGCACAAATAGTTATTTCCCGAGAACAGATTTTGACGCTGCAATGAAATTGCTTCAACAAAATCGTAATAGAATTTACTCGAAGTGTAGAAAAACTGATTCAGAGCAGATTATTCATCGAATAGTCTTTCCCTGACTAACAAATGAACAAAGGCAATAAAAAATTAGTCAATAAATACTGACTAATTAGCTACAAACAACTCATATGAATGTGTTTTTTTTTCCTAAATTAATTCCCAAGTTTTGTTTTTGCTTTCATTTCCTCGTTTCGAATTCAAAATCGTTTGCAAACTTCTAATAAAACTGGATATAAAAACATTTGAACTCGTTTGATTCATGAAAAATTTTCTTGTTCCAAAAGTTAGTTTTAATTAAAAAGTTGAAGTTACTGATTCAAGTTTAATCGGAAGTAAACATAAGTAGATTATTCAGTTTAACATTTATTACCAAGGCCGATATATTAGTAATATTCGCTATTAAGTCTATAGAATAATTTAAACAAGTATAGGGTTAGGACTAAATGAGAAATACATTTTTGTTGTTGTAATCTTTGTTTATAAATCTTATTTACACAATTTGTATCTGGACTACATTCATCTGGATTTATTCAATTTGTCATCAATTCTTATCAGAAGAAACTGTGATGGGAGTTAACACGAAACCTTTTATGGGAATCAGTGTGGTTTACATTTGGAACTGAAAACTTATTATTTTTCAATACTTATATGTATTTATTTATAAATATGTACATGCACATAAACAGATGGGAACTATAGACAAAAGGAAACAATTTCATGCTTTAAAATCGATCAATTCGAATACAAAATATAATATCAAATACATTCCAATTGAATAGTGTTTTCTAGAAATATGGCATCTTCTGAGAGCAATATTTTATCAATATCGAGTAAAAGTAAAAAAAAAAATAAAGTATTTTTTAAAAAAACATCTTACCTTTACAGTTTTGCGATTTTTAATATTAAAATGAGATATTATCCGTGTTTTCTTGTATTTTTTTATTGTTTTTTTTTTTTCTTTTTGAATGTTTCCCAACTAAATTTTCGGGCTACACTCGGGGGTGTCTGATCACATCAACTGAAAAAGATCATAAAAGGAAGAAACAAAATTGACATTAATAAAAAAACATGGATTAAATAAAAAACTTTTTATTATTTTCATTGAAGCAAAAGAAAAGAAATGATGTAGTGGAAGGGAAAAAAAATACTACTACTAGCTATGGACTTAGTTTAAACTGATAAAAGTAGGAAAATTAAAAAAAAAAACCACTAGAATTAACTTTGAAATATTGAAACAGTTTACTTAGAAATTACGAAAACCAAATAAACCCAATTGAAAAATAACTTTTGAATATTTATTACTGTCCAGGAATTTTGAGTAAATATTAATAGTTGATAAATGCTTTGATTAAAAAAATTATGAAAAAACAATACTAGATAAACAATACTTGGCTATGAACTGAGCTGAAGAATGAGCTTCATTGGGACCCCAAAATAATAGTTTCAATAAGAACTGAAATCCAAGGTTTGCCTTTAGAAAGATAAGATATTGAACAGAATTATACAACGATTTCTTAGTATACTTTTCAGTTCGGAGTAAATTTAAAAAATAGAAAGTAATGTACCAAAGATTTGATATGTCTCTGGCTGGAAAATTAACGGATATTAAGAGGACCAAACTGGAAATCCTAAATAAAGTCAAATACATGAGAAAAAATAACGAAATGCTTTTATTGATTTTAAAAATATTATCCCATCCAAAACACTTCGTGTAAAATAAGTTGCCAAGACTCACATGCTCATAATGCTTTCACTGCTAAAAAGATATGAGATCTCATGTAGAGCCAAGCCCCTAACTCTACGAGGCCTAACTCTACAAGCCCTAACTCTAAAAACCCTATATCTTGGTCAAAAAGTATGCCTTGGCCGTTTCGTGGCTGTCGCACAGACAATCCCATGGAGTTATGTAAAGGATATGGAGTATGCCAAGGCATACTTTTTGATCAAGATATTAGGGTTTTTAGAGTTAGGCCTTGTAGAGTGAGAGGCTTGGCTCTACATGAGATCTGATAACTTTTTAACAGTGAAAGCGTTATGAGCATCTTGTAAACGTATTTTACATGAAATGTTTTGGGTGAGATGAAATAGTTCCATGAAACCGCCAAGCCATACTTTTTAACCAAGATATAGGGTTTTTAGAGTCAGGGCTTGTAGAGTTAGGCCTCGTAGAGTTAGGGGCTTGGCTCTACATGAGATCTCATATCTTTTTAACAGTAAAAGCATTATGAGCATGTGAGTCTTGGCAACTTATTTTACACGAAGTGTTTTGGGTGGGATTTCATTTCTTTTTGTAGGATGAGATCTGATAACTTTTTAACAGTGAAAGCGTTATGAGCATGCGAGTCTTGGCAACCCCTTATTTTACATGAAATGTTTTGGGTGGGATTTCATTTCTTTTTGTAAGATGAGATCTGATAACTTTTTAACAGTGAAAGCGTTATGAGCATGTGAGTCTTGGCAACTTATTTTACATGAAATGTTTTGGGTGGGATTATCTATTACAACTAAATTTAGTTTTAAGATTATTTAGAAAATGGATTTTTTTTCAATACCCTACTTTTCTGTTTTTCTATTGGTCAACTTGTATATACAAGCTGTTTGCACTTTTGTAAGAAATCATATTATTACATAGTATTATTTAGGCCGAAGCATTGAGGGTACGACGTATTTCAGATCTTAATAAAATCCAAAGTATAAAAGCTAGATAAATGAAACTTAGCGTATTTCATTAGTATGGTAACTGCATCTTATCCTGAAAATTTGAGCTCTAGTATTATCCAGGCCGAAGCTATGAGGGTTCGATAATACATAACCAGACCCCCCCCCCTTTATGAAGGGTTGGAATGTGAAAGTTACGGATTTCTTAATTTTTTTGTTGTTTGTGTGCTAATCCTAACCTGCATAGCAAATTTCAGCTTTCTAGGACTTCAGGAAGTACCCTAGAGGTTTTGATGATCATGAGTCAGTGAGTCAGTAACGGAATCGACGTATTTTAGATATTAATAAAATCCAAAGTATAAAAGCTAAATAAATGAAACTTAGCGTATTTCATTAGTATGGTAACTGCATCATATCCTGAAAATTTGAGCTCTCTAGTATTATCCAGGCCGAAGCTATGAGGGTTCGAAAATACGACGAAACACTTCCAGAAAAGGTACGTAGTGCCCTTCCTGCCTTCGGCTCGTCTTGGCGGGGGCACTACCGTGCCCCCAGATTTATTGAACAATGATCAGAAAAAATACGCTGAAATTTTTCTACTGATTTCAATTGAATCGTCCTTGCATCTTTTAGTCATTGGTCTAATAATTTCATTGTTGGTTTAGGAACTAATTTTGCTTCTATCTGAAGTAAATCAAAAGCAAAAACAAAGCATTCTTTTTCAAATATTTAACTGAATTTTCTTTTGCTCTTATCAACTCGTGTTGCAGTTCGGGCTGTCTATTGAAGCTTTTGGAAAATTTCTTCAGTGTCGGTGGCTTCGCTAAACTTTGTAATATGTTTCCTAATTTCGTAAAAAAATGTTCTGTCACTGCTGACTTGATAATGCTGCCGTACTTTATTTGCTCAATGTGTTCGCTAATCCTGTTTGTGTTTTGCCTTTTGATTGGGCTACTTCATGCCAAATGATCAGGGAATTTCGTAGACCCTAGAGCTTCTAGTGGTTCTGTAACATTCTTCTATCTTCTTCTGTTCTTAGATCTTAAACATCGTTCTTATGTTCTTCTTGAGGCAACTGCAGATTGTGTCCGTTGTTCCTTTGATGAATGGAGGCAGATCCTTGTCTGCACTTGCCGCTTTCGGGTCTTGTTTTCTTTGATCTTCGATCTGGAGTCACTATTCGACTTTCTTGAAGGTCCAACAATTAAATCTTTCTTATATCCATTTTCCTGGAGAGAAAATTCTTTTTTTTTCTGTCAGGATTACAAGTTGATAGCGTGCTATAAAACAAAGTATTCAGAGCTTCTTTCTTCTGGTGAAATTAGCTCTCAAATATCTGTATGTGTATTAAATACTTCCTGTAGACTATTTGACTCAGTACCAGGTTGAGTAGTTTGTCTTCTTTCTCCATTTCCATCGTGAACTTCATCTTCGAATCATCTTCAGTTCAAATAACTCTTGTTGTGCTTCAGGTGTTCTTCTCTATGTATTCTCTATCTGACCACATAAAGTGTCATCGATATATCTTGGCTGTAAAATTAGTGCCAGGAGCGCTGACCTTAGGGCATTTTTATGAAAGCGGGAACCTTGTTATCAAGTTTGATGAAGTCAACATATTAGCCCGTCAAGACTAATAAGAAATAAACCCCAGGCTAATAAGAAATAATCAAGACGCCTTAGAATTTCAATAGCTACCCACTAGAAACCTGGATGCCAAGACTGAAGAAATGATACAGAAGCCTTGACAGATCATCGACGATTTATTGTAAAATCTTAATTGAAAGTAAGTAACCACTTATTTGCCACCAAATACCAGCATTGTTTTCAAGGAAATCAGTTAAATTATTCATTTCAATTAAAACCCCTTTCCTCGATATTTGACTTTTTATGCAGGGATTACATTTTCTAAATTAAGAACCAACTGCAAAACTAGTAATTAACAACGATAATTAGTATATTGTTATAATATTTAGTTGATGTATTATTTCCACATCTCTAATCGAATTATTATTATTATATTCCCTTTGCACTGGCTATGCAAATGAGATGGATCTTATTTATCCCTTTGAACACACTAAATGTTGGAATCACTTCTCTTAATGTGACTAATCTCCGGCTCGAATTATCCTCCCGTTGAGGGAAAAATAAATCCCTCCTCGCTGAGCTTGTTTCCTTCTTGTAAATGAACATAGATACTACGACTTTCATGTTTTCATTAGAACCATACCAAATTTTTGAAAAACTAATTGTAGAATTTAACTTAAGAAAAAATTTCTTAGTATGTGTAGTATATGTAGCATATTTCTTCGTATCTTTTGAACAGTTCTGTTGAAACAACTAAGTAAATTGTCATTTAGCCTAACAACAGAGAAAACCAAAGTAATAATATAAATGATATTTTAATTTGAAGACATCAAAAGCGTATTTTAGCTAGAGATTAATTCTTGCTCTCATTTAATCTTTTACTTATCTTTTTGTAATAACAAAGAAAAAGAAAAAAAAATATTGAAGTACTACATATATTTTTTTGCAATTCTTACAATTCTTTGATCTGTTCATTACGTTCTTATGATAATTTCAAAGTAAAATCCTTTTTTCATCAAATTGAACGTGCGCCATAACAATATATACGACATGGAGCAGTTAAAGAGGCAAAAGACTTTCTAACGAAGAAAAAGATTTTTTTTATATCATTCCAGTGGAAAAAAAAAATTGTCTAATCTATATTACTAAAATCTTTTATTTCTCTGTCTTGTCTGTCTGTCCGGCGCAATTTTCTGTGAGAATGGAAAATAGAAATAATTTTTACAATGAAACATCCGCGGCAGGAATCGAACCTGCAACCTTCTGATCCGAAGTCAGATATCTTATCCATTAGGCCATAGAACTACAACTCTCTTTATACTGTTTTTTGACTTATATCTCCTTTCCTTTCCCCCATCAATAAGGAATGTATTCAAACTTTTTTTTGAATCTCAAGATTGTTTATTTATTTCCCATCCGTCAGTTTATTTGTAATTCGAAACTGACAATTAGAACTATAATTGCCGAAACATTGCAATATTTTAAATATTCTTTCTTAAACAAATTCTATGTGATATTGAAAAATATGTGCGTGTACACGGCAGATGTTGGAGTAAAGAAAACAGAGTCAAGAAACAAAGAAGCACTCTTTTTTTGAGGTGGAATACCGAAAAAATCACCTATTTGCAGCTCAAATACCATCAATATTTGTAACTGAAACGGCACTGAAAAGTGACAATCTATATTACTAAAATCTTTTATTTCTCTGTCTGTCTGTCCGGCGCAATTTTCTGTGCGAATGGAAAATAGAAATAGTTTTTACACTGAAATTTCTGCGACGGGAATTAAACCTGCAACCTTCTGATCCGAAGTCGGATGTGTTATCCATTAGGCCATAGAGACTACAACTCTTTTCAAATTGTTTTTTGACTTATATCTCCGCAATTGTTGTGTTGTTGTTGTGCGCCAATGTTAGTGCAACAATGCAAAACGGCTTTTCATTTTTTATTGTCACGAGGAAGTCGACAAATTCAAAATGAGCATTATTGAACTTCAAAATAATGTGTTAACTGCTTTCTTTGGAATCGAGTTTTGTTATATTTAAGATAATCTAAATTTTCTAAATTTTCTAAATTTTCTTATTATTATTTCTTTTAATAATTGAATTGTACCTTATTAATATATTTTTGTAAAAACAACTAAACTTATTGATTCACGTGTTTTTGAAATTTGTTTAAGCTTCCAACTATTTTGTTTTGTTGTACTTATTCCAATTTTATTATGCTTGAGAAAGAGATGGCTTGAAAAGAGTCTTCAAAACTTGAAAATGTTGCTTTAACCCCTTTCATTGGAATCGATTATTCTTGGATTATCTCATATAAACCATCGTTTTATCATCGATAATCAATTAGTATCGAAATGGACAATGAGAGAAAGGATGAGATCTTTTCAAAGAACTGTTAATAATGTCGTAATCTCGGCCATTCTTGACTACAGGTAAAATTTGTCTGAAGTCTCCGCCAAAGAGGAAAATTTGTCTAGATTCACAAGTCATCAGAATTTGGTTATCTTCACTCGAAAGAATAGTCACAATCAATTCGTCGCCAGGAGTATCGTATATAAGCTATGATCTTCATTTAACATCTATATCAACCAACGTCCATCTAAATAAATCTCTTCTTCAAATATCTATAACGAACAATCTGTACACGGGAGATGGCCTAGTTATTGATTGAAATTCTTTATTAAATTACCTAGAAACTTAAATATTTTACAATTTCAATTAAGAATCTTTGAACTAATTCCTTAAAAAATAAAAACTGAAAAAGTTAAAATCATTTCACAATTAACATTAGTTTGTATAATATTCCTTTATGTAGCTGCTTTCAATCTTTACTTCGTCCTTTTTGTATGTTAATCTGTTAATCTATCATTCATTTCTGAAAGAATTCCTTAGTAGTGGTAGTTTAGGTCTACGTACATGTATCTGCTAAATCCTGCCTCGCATTAAAATCCGTTAATTACTTCATTTAAACTGCTAATTTTTTCTTTATAGTTAACTTAGGTCTCTAATGTTATCTAATGTTAGTGAAGAAGAAGAAACAAATTATGTAAATCCCATTAGTCAACCATTTTTAGATTCATCTCAAATCACTATGTGCTGATGCTGCACATCCATCATCATTGTTATTTTCGGTTGCAGAATTTTCAGAAGAATGCAAAATGAATTCTCCTGGGCCCCAGCTGAAGAATTAAGAAATAAAAAGCCTTCACAGCATTTGCTTTAATAATTTAAGTGGAGACAATATAAAATTTTCGATTAAAAATCTAATCTATCTCTAGTCATTTCTAAGTCTAATACAATCCAACAAAAATCAACATCATTTATTTTTTATTTTTTTTGTAGAAGAATCTACTTTCAAGACTCTTTTAAAAAAACGATAGAAAAGCAAATGACTAAATATTTCCATTTAAAAAAAAAATAAAAAAAATATGTAAACTCATTCATTGTTATTTATTCATCTAAGAAATTTTAAAAATTAAATAACAAAAAGAGTGAAAAAAAAATTACTAATTTAACGATTTTAAATCGAAAACGAAAATGATTATATCAAACTAATTGATTATATCAAATTTTTTTTTTCTCAAAGTCAGAAGGAAATTAAATGAAGCTACAAGTGATTCAACAGAACTGATCAAGTTATTGTGATGAAAGAAGATTCCATTCAATTAATAAGGTAAAAAAAGGAATAAAAACGCACGCAAATAAAAAATCACTGAGACGCTTTTGGATTTATGGATATCGGGAATTCAAGACAGACTGTTTCCGACTTATTAGCCATCATCAGTTGAATTTACCCAGTATCTGCAGCTCAGTAAAAGCAACACAATAAGCAACTTAACAATTGTTCCAGGCACGTTGAATTTTCCCATTATTGTATGTGTGTCATTTATAGTTAAATCCCTTCTAACCTAGTGGTTACTAGCGGGGGATTAACATTTTGCCCTTTTTTATTTTTAATTTTCTTGTTAATATATTTTATAGGAAGGGCCATTGTTTTGTTTACTTGTCTTTTCTTCATATTTTGTTGGTTTCACTGAGCTGCAGATACTGAGTGATGGTTAATAAGCCTGAAACAGTATGTCTTGAATTCCCGGTATCCAAAATTCCCAGCAGCTCAGTGATTTTTTATTTTTGTGCGTTTTTATTCCTTTTTATATCTTAATAATTGCTCCACGCACGTTAAAGTCTCCCATTATCCATTCAATGAGTTCACTCAAATTGCAGAAAACAACCAAAAGATGAATCCAAAATAAATCAAAGATTTAAGAAATACAAAAAAAAAAAGAAAATATGTATTTTTCTAAAATCCAGCGATGCATCTAATATAGGAATGATATAAAAGGCTAATACATCAAAAGAGTAGAACCACCTGTTGGAATATAAAAATCTCGAGCCATTCGCTTTGTGTGGAAAGGTCGTTAGCTGCTCACAACCCCATCGATCCATTGGCTTCTTCATTTACTCAAAATTCTGCAGCTGAACCATAAAAGTACATCCACTCCCACACATCGCCATTTCCTTCTCGAAATTTCCATCACTTTACGGAATTCCAAAGGATTCTGATGTTTAAATAATAGAAAAAGATTTAAATGTCGAACATACTTTACATATCTAAGATCGTATTTTAAAATTTAATAGATTTAATAGCAGTATCTGTTGTAGCTAATAAATTCTGCTATTGTCTTTAATTTTTTCTGTCTGATTCTGATAAAATTTCAAATAGGTAGCTAAATTAATAGTAATGTTAATAGTAATACATTTTAGTGATCCTATTCAGTATAACCTGTACGACTTTAACATTGTCTGGATTCTAAGATCAGCAACAAAAAACACTTAATACCTGTTCTGTAGAAAACCTAACGTTTTCCTCATTTTCAATCACTTTCATTACAATCACAATCATTACCATCGCCGTCGTTTTTAATATTATAAATGGAAATGTTCCATTCTCTTGATTGGAAAAATTAAAATAAAAGTTTAATGCTTTAACAGTTTCTGAATTTAAATGATTTCATGTAACGTAGACACAGATGCCTTAGAAATCTTCTTTCCTTCGGAAAATAGGTTGAAAATGTGAATGATGAAAGTTGGCAAATTATTACTTTCTTCGCAAGCTAATTACTCTTTTATTAAATAGCAGCTAATTTCTGTTAAATACTTTGAATAAGCTGTCAACATCGATGCAAGAAACGTTTTCTTTTCCTTGTTCTTCAAAATCTATTCCTAACCACTTTATTTTGTCAACACTTCCTGCAGTTTCCTAATTCTTCATCATTTTTCAGTTGGATTTCGTGTGATTCTCTTTTATACCTAATTTTCTTTTAACCTGTAATTGATGAAATGTTGTAGTTGGTCGAAAAACATTAGCATTTGTCATTTTGAACCTGAATAAATCCTTTCAACATGGAAACAGGGCTCCTAATGGTTTTAGGTTCCGTCTACTTTTGTTTCTTGAGTATTTTATTAAAAAAAAACCCTTCTCTCGTCAGCAAATCCATTATCTTGTGAATAAAACAGTGCAACCAATGCATTAGGCTAATGAAACGCGACACACGTTGGCGTCCCTAAGAGCAACTTCCTAATTTGGGACATCCATTTGGCCATTAAGACTCAACAACAAAATGGAAGAGACACCATTGGATTAAAAGTCATCCGAGTTAAGACAGTATTTGTTAGTTAAACTGAGACGAACAAGATATAATGCACTCAGTTAATATCATTTCAGAACCATATTTATCTAGTTGATAAATTACCCTTGTGACATTGCCCGATTTCGAAAGATAGCTTTTATTTCATTCCGTTTTCAATATCCTTAGATTATTTCAGAAAACTACTAAGTGTCTAATAATGCGGCAAATGAAAATTAATATAAAAATTTCTACCCATTAACGTAGTAATTCAAATTGGTAGGAGTAGCTTATATTATTTTGATAATGGAAGAAAGGATTGTCTGAGTAAATCATGCCAAGACATGGAGACTGAATTCGAAAGATCTTAATAAAAGATTTTGATTCTATTTTAATTTACTGCTTTTCATTAGCTAAATAAAATTTGAAGATTTTATTTACTTAAATTTCGTATCACAGAAAAACAACTTTCATCAGTTTTTCATGTTAAAAATTGATTCATCCTTTGTTTCTTTTCTTTGGATATAATTATATTGGAGTTTAATTAGTTAAATGGGAAGAAGAATTTTATAAGAATTTCTAATTCATACTTTCTATTGTTGTAGTAACTCAGCATTGTAGGAATCTCCACATTAATATTTAGAGCCTAATCCAAATTTTTGGACAAAAAAAACCTGCTCTTTAAATTCTTATCAATTGGTTTACATGAAAAACGAAAAATTCAAGTAAATTTGCATCAAATCACTTAATTTGCTTTGATGGATTTCTTTTTGTGGTAAATCCTTCCCTCAGAACAAAGAACTTCCTTATTTATCTTTTCCAATACCATGTAATTTTATTTAAATAAAAAATTTCTAAATAAACTAAACAGAAGACTGTTCAAACTCCTACAAAGAGTTTTCGAAGTTTTTTTTAAGCTTGTCAATAAAATAAAAATATGAGAAAATAAAGTTGATGTTTCGGAATCCCGTCGATAATGTTCTTACGCTGGGCGGAAGCTTATTTGTGCTTTGTTGCTTTCGTTTTCAAATAAAAATATCTCCAGAATAAAGAATAATTTTAAAAAATCGACAACAATTTAAAAGATAGTTTCCAGTTTAAATGCCAGTTTTAAAAATATATCTGTAACTACCTACATATATATATGAACACACATGATAAATAACACTCAGTATAATATTAGCCTTCTTACTCAATCGGATTCTTAACTTGTTAGCATGAAATCTTTTTAATCATGAAATTATTTTTAATGTTTCTTTTTAAACTAACATAACTATTTAACTTTTACTTACTTAGGAAAAAAATAGGTGAAAAATAAACAGTTTATTTCTATTCTTATGTCTATTATATACACTCATGGACAAAAAAATTAGCGCACCAAGAAGGAGTCGTCAAAATGAAACGAAAATTTACATACGTAACGACTACTTTGTTATAAGTAAATGATTAGAAAATCAAAGAAAAAGCATAATTTATTTCAGAGAAAAAGGCAAAAGAACGGAGGAGTTAATACTCCGTTGGACCCCCTCTAGCGCGAATGCACGATGCGATACGATCAGGCATTGAGTCATACAAGTTCTGTATGATGTCTTGAGACATTTCGTTCCATATTTGCTGTAACCTTGCCTCTAGTTCGTTCAAACTCGTGGGATGCCCAACTCGTCGTCCCAAATGATCCCAGATATGCTCGATTGGAGACAAATCTGGGGATCGGGCAGGCCAAGGAAGGATAGTAATAGTGCGGAGACAGTCTTGTGATACCCTTGCCGTATGAGGCCGAGCATTGTCTTGTTGAAAAATGGCTCCTGGGAGCCGTTGCATGAGTGGTAACACATGTGGTTGCAGGATTTCATGAACATACCGCTGGGCTGTCATGGTGCCACGGAACAATACTAGGGGTGACCGTGTATTGTAGGCAATGGCACCCCATACCATCACACCAGCTGTGGGAGCGGTGTGTCGCTGTACAGCAAAGGCAGGATTGAAGCGTTCACCATGGGCTCTCCACACACGAACACGATTGTTATCACTGCCGAGATTGAATCTGGATTCGTCGCTAAAGACGACCTGGTTCCATTCCGCTGCAGTTCAGTTTCCTCGTGCGCGGCAAAACTCCAAACGGAGGCGTCGATGGGTGGGCGTCAAGGGCAGCACACGTAATGGGCGCCGAAATACTAACTATCCTTCAGCCAGGTGCCATCGTATGGTTCGAGAAGACACAGCGGCCCCTAGTGAAGGTGCTACCTGTGCCTGGATGGCGGCCGATGAAGCAGTTGGCTGTACGCGTGCATTTCTGACTATGTGGGGGTCTTCTCGACGACTGGTTTGTCGAGGGCGTCCTGAGCCTGGTCTTCGTGTACATGACATCTCTCGGGTCCACTGGTCCCAAAACCTCCTCACAACACAATCAGAGCGGCCTAATTGACGAGCTACTCGCCTAGCTGACCACCCAGCTTCCATCATCCCGACGATTCTCCTTCTCTCAAACTGCGACAACTGCGTATACTGTCTTCGAACACGGCGTAATGGCATGTCTACCTCAGCTCTTCCTTTGTAAATGATTCAGCACACTCAAACAAGCTTTGGTTACCTGTTTGATACTCCACAGAGTACGATGTTCAACGCCCTCTACCGGCTATACGTAATGCGCAATCACGCTGCATTTCTAATCATTTGCATATCTCCCCGACATGTACCTTCATTGCAAGTTTTGTTACGATCCCGCAATTATTTCTTGGTGCGCTAATTTTTTTGTCCATGAGTATATATTTTAATTTTGGATGCAAATTGCCTCGTTTTCTTTTCTTATTAGTTAAATACAAAATTAGAAAATAATGAGACAATGGTTTTCTATGTAACACTGTAAAGAAAAATCAGTTTGTAAAACACCTGAATCAGAATGATTAAATGATGTTTTGGATCATGTTTTAGTTGCCAAGGTCTGTACAGTAATAAAACAAAATTGAAGATAAATCAGGTTTGCTCTAACTTCATAGTTTATTCCATACAAGCGTCTTTGCTTCATTTCTAATTTGACAGCTCTGCTGATTATTAGACTTTGTCAACGAGTCCCTGAAGTGTCTTCCATTCGCCATTTATCACAGACGACCTTCCGGTTGCAATGGTAACCTATCTCTACCTACTCAATGAAATGGATTTGAAGTCCTAGTAATCAATTCCAGCGCTGGAATATCCCATCTGCTTTCTTGGTTTATTCAGAATCTTTTTATTTTGAGAGAGTTCTGAAACTGATCTCTTCAATCCATTTAGAGTTTTTGCGGATAAACCATCTGCAAATTTTGATAATGCCGATTCTCTGTTAATCATCGATTATTTATCGACAATGACGTGTTTGTGAGATTAATTAACCTCGACTTAAAACAAGCATCAATCTATTATTCGAGATGAATTAAGTAAATAAAATTCATATAAAGCTAAATCACAATGTATGTGGAGGCTTTCAATATATTTTATTTTTAAGTTAAGATATATTTTGACGGTTCTTTCAATTTTCATTAAAATATATTCAAGTGAATAAGAATATATTTTTATGTAGAAATTGCTTTCATATATTTTATTTCCTTTTCCCTTCAACACTTAAAATCTAGTTTTCCTTTGTTTTTAGTCGCGTGAACAAAAAATGGGATTTTTTCAGATGTGTTCTCAGATAAAATATTGCTTATCTCGAGTTGTGTAGCTGTGGAATTGTGGTGTCCGGAATCCGTTAAATCCGAAATCCGAAACAGGATCTACTCGATTTCTGTTAATTCTGCAAAAAGAATGGTCTTTGTAAAGAACTGGGACTGGCAGTTTTTCATCCGGTTTATGGATCTTACAGGTGCTGCAGTATCTGAGTCTCCAGAAATAGACGTACTTAATAAGGTTGGGGTTGTGCTTGAAAATTGTTATAGATAAGTTTAATAGAAATTTGGGATTCACGATTAAGTATAGGTGACAGATTTCCTTAAAATTACATGTTCATAAAATAAGGCAAACATTACTGAGTTTATGAATACTGTGTTATAATATAATTTAATTACAATTAGGTACTTATGTACAAAACGGAACCAGTGCAATTAAGACAAATATTCATTACTTTTGAACCAAACGATTCCGAAATACTGGAAAAATTGTCAAAAGTATGGGAAAATTAAAAGGAAAAAAAAGCTTTTATGGCTGGGATGTTCGTTTACAAACAAAAGAGAAAAAAACAACAACGAAACATATATTAATTAACACTATGCCACCCCCTATCTCCCCCTGGTAAGTATGAGACAATCCAAGAAGAATCGATTCCAAGCGGTTATGGCAAAAAGTGATATTTTATTCCTTTTTGACTAAACTCATTATTTGATAGCGCGCGCGACTGTTGACGGAGAGAAGCTAAGTAAATGAACATTGAAATTGAAATAGGGTAGGGTAAACTTTTTTCTCTGGCTCTTCTCTTATTGCGCCACACACACACAAAGGGAGTGATAAGAAACAATAATTTTTGAATGTGGTCCCCGTGGCCTAATGGATAAGATGTCTGACTTCGGATCAAAAGGTTGCAGATTCGATTCCCGTCGCGAACGTTTCATTGTAGAAATTTTTTCACAGAAAATTGTTGAAGTTTAACAATGTTCATTGTGAATCTGTCGACTTCCTTGCAACAAGGAACAGAAAAATAAAAGATTTTACATAATACTAGCCGGGTATCGTCGCTTTGCTCCGGAACCCTTACTTACATAGCATAAAAAAAAACAACAACATTATTTATTTAGCAAATTAATATCGAGATCGGAAAATATACGAGTTTCCAGGCCGTTCCCAGGCCTTCTCCGGATAACTCAGCTATATTGCGGGTTGGCGCCACACACCTATATATCGATAAGGCAACTTTAAAGCGAAAATATAAATCCTACCCGAGGGAATTTCGAAAAATCCGGCTTATTCGTTGTCTACATCATAAAGAGAACCTCTGTGTAACATTTCAGCTTTCTAGGTCTAAGGGTTTGGGCTGGGCGTTGATGAGTCAGTGAGTGAGTGAGTGAGTCAGGACTTTTCTTTTTATATAGGTAGATAAGATTAGTGTAGGTTAAATGAGGCAAGATCCTTTTCACGATGTTTCATTTGGAAATACATTTCCTTTTAATGAATATTACTTTCGGTTAGGCAGATCAATTCCTTCAAGCTATATTTATATTATTAAATCATACATGTATTAAGTAATTTCCTTATTCCGCCTTTTTACTTTTAAATATTAGGCTACATTCCTTTCAATTTCAATTTCCGTATGCCCATCATTTCAAATATAATTTTCCGGCATTTTTGATTTCGAAATGACCTTCAATTTGCATCTTCTCCGCCATCTTGAAATTAGTCAAAGATCGCCATTTTTTCAGCCATTTTGAAAAAAGTTCAAATATAGCCATGTTTTATTGTGGTGCATTCGCAAAGAGTGGTACCTAAATTTCTAATTTTTATAAAAACTAGAAAAGAACCAGAGTTTTCCATCAATCACATTTCTATGAAATATTCTATAAAATCTCACTTGCGGCTAATATAATTTTTTTTCGAAGAAAACGGTTCTTCAATACATACTAGGAATGAAATTGTTGAAAAGTCCGATTTTGTTGTATATTTTTTAAAAAAATTATAAATTTAAGTGGGCCTCTTTCGCGGAAGCACTTGTCAAATAAGAAAAATGGCGGTCTTAGCACTATCGCAAAATCGAGGGTCATACCGAAACGGAAAGTATGTTTTTTTCGGGGTTTTTTTCCAAACGATACATCCTGGAAACTAACATACCTCATTTACCTACAGTTAAATGCACGGAAAATGTTTGCTTTTTTTATGTTTTATTTACAAACGAAAAATCGTTTCTCCCAAGTGCTTTTTTTTTTGCTGCTTGATAGCGATGCTACAACCTCTTCCCTTGAAAGTGAGTATATCGCGCCCTTGAAAAATTCCAAGAAAATCTCTAATTTTGATAAAAAGTACAAAAAAAAGCATCAGTTTTCCATCAATTTCATGCCTAATATGTATTTCTGAATCGTTTCGTTCAAAAAAAAAGAAAAAAAAAAAGAAAGTTAACGGTAATTCCACAGGTTTCATAGAATTCATTGAAAACTATCCTATTAAAGTATTTTAGAATCGTTTGGCTCCAAAAAAAAAAAAATAATTGTTCGAGTGGTTCGGTATTTACTCATCGTATAATACAATTGCCTCGAATTGTGTTGTAAGCTAATGTAATTGTAATTGAATTTCTACAATAATGTAAAAGCAAAGATAGGTTAGTGACTAAAATAGCTTTCAAATGGGTTTTTAACTTATCTTTTTCAATTTCGTTTCATAGAATTAATTTAATTTTTTTCCTTGTTTATTTTTTTCTCTGTGAAGTCGTTTAATTTCATCGAAATCAACAGCAAAGTTTTTTTTTTTTTTTATAAAATCAAGAATAAAAACAATTACATAAAATGAATCTAAATTATAATGAAATGATTGGATTTCTATAAAACCAGCTTTGTCTGGTTTTGTAGAATGACTTCAAAAAGTCAAAGATCAACATTAAAAGTCTTTTCATTATTGGTTTAATCATTTTTAAGCTTAAAGTTTAAGAATTAAAAGAAACTTTTTTATGATTATGACTTGTTTTTATGATTTTTAACTTTAATTTAAGATTTGTTTTTATACTAACAATTCATTGAAGCAGAAAAAATGAACTGTCAGGAAATAATTTCTCTCATTTTCACTGAATAAATTATCCATTTCAATTATCCTGGACTAAAATGATCTATTATCAAATGTCTTCTAGTATTATCTTTCTTCTTACGTAAAAAAACAATCAAATCAATCTCAATTCTTCAGTAACACTCTTTCGTTTTCAGCTAAGATTTGAAATATTAATTATTATTTATTATTTTTTTTATATTTTATAATATCTTCTTTCTTCCATTAAAAAGAACGGAAAAAAGAAAGAATTAAAAAAAAAGAGCTTTAAGATTCAATGGGATTATTATAAAATTATCCTAATGTAATAAGTGTGATCGAAAATGAAAGGAATCCTTGTCCTGTATTTTAACTTCAAATTTGTTTTATCGTATTTATGTGTGTGTAAATATCAAATAAATAAATTCACTGGCCAAATTCTGTAAAAAAAAATCTGCAGATGAAATGAATAAAATTAGGAAAAACCTATCTTTCGTTTTTATTAAATTATTTGCTGTGTTTCTTTTAGAGAAATTGTTCTCCCCTAAAACCTTCATTTGAAAGTAATAAATATTCATTTGAATTTAAGTTGAAATTTAAAATCCCAGCCATCCATTGCTAATTCTGTTGGAAAAAATCTTTACGAGTTTTGACAAAAAATTAAAAAAGGCATTTTAACCATTTCCAACAACAACTTTCTATTTTAAAGTTTATAATTTCTGAAATATCTTTCATACATTCTTTCATCCTTCTAATACCTGAAACATCCGTCGCTTTAACTTTAATAAAACATCTTTTTTTTTCCTTAGTCATTTATTGATGTTACAGTGGAGTCCCGATTATCCGAGTTAATGTGGACCAAGACTAACTCGGATAACCAAAAAACTCGGTTAAACCGAAAATTTTAAATAAAATAAATCGTATAGGTTTAAATGTATATTTTAACAAATACAAAAGTTATACAGATACATCACATGCAATTCATATTGAAATAGTTCTTTTACTTAAAAAAGTCCTTAATTATAAAGTACATTAGACTTCATAAAATACGCCTTCATTTTATTTGGCAATATTTCGCAAAATTATAATCATTTTGCTTTCTCAAGCCTTCTTTTTTTGAATTATATCAACAATAAGTCTGTCTACATTTATGACAACAAATAAGCATCAGTAATGATACATTAAGTTCTTTTTTCATTATTACAGAATAAAGATAAACAATTTGCAAGAAACCTGTTCAATTTTTGCAATGATACATTATTTAATTTAGAATTATTGTACTAATAATAACAAGTTGTTAAAATTTAATTATTGAAATTTGTTTTCCTCTCCCCTGATCATATCCTGGGTATTGGCATTCACCACATAACCTCTGTCCTTATTAATACACTTGAACAATTCAAACGTTATTTTCTTATTTTCTTCAATTGAACTCATTTAAATAATTTGCCTTCGTGAATCTTCACCATCTTTATTTCCTATACCGTACCTCTAATGATTTCAACTTCACTCAACAAATATCTGGCAATCTGTTATACTTTCACCTAAAAGCGAATCAAGACTATTTTTTGTATTCCTTGGCTTAAATCAAGTAAACTTAAATCAAGTTTACTTCAGTGAAACCATCAGAGCGAACTTCTTCAAAATGAAGAAACAAATAAAAAAAACAAAAAAGTTATAAAAAAAAAAAAGTAACTGTTCACACTTTCATCTCCAACATCTCATTTAACAAAATCTGAAAAGCAATTTTATTAATTTTCTACGAAGACAGAGAAATTAATAAAACCATAATTAATTGCTTCATTTTCTGTAATTTCAACAGCAGAATTACATAAAAAAAATGTAAAAATTAATCAGAAAGAAAAAAAAAGGAACCTGGGGAGGGGGATGATGGAACGCGTAGATTGCAATTGGAGATTAGCTTCTTCCGACTCAGTGGCATAATGTAATGGGATTTGGGCTAATACATGATAAATCTGTAATCAATAGCAGCTTATCTTGCCTTTTAAATTGCTTCAACTCAGAAGGTAATTACATTATTTTTTTCCCTTTTGTTTTTAATTAATATTTGACATCGAAAGAAAAACAATTTGTTATTTGCGTAAAAATTAATCATATTCTCGCTTATAAGTAGTTTGTTTAAGAAAGTAATTTGGGATTCTTCCTCCCAAAATTTATTTTTGACTCCTCAAGATATTTATTACTGTAAAGGAATTTTTTAAGACTATCATTTGTTCCTTTTCAAAGATTATTAAATCATTCCGGAAGATACTATTTAAACAAGATTAATCATTTCCTAAAGAAAGAATCTTTAACGATAATTTTTAAATTCTATTTTCTATTATTTACATTGCTTCTTTTTCCTTATTTTAAACATAGATATTTGTGTAGTGTGTGATAATCGGAGCAAAAAAAAAAACCAAAAAACAACCTCCCCTCCATCCAGTTAAATTAGCTACATCGTATTGATAAAAAAAAAAAAAAAAAAAAAAAAAAGAATATTATATCAAACAAATGAATGGGCAATGAAAAGTAAAGTTTAACGTCCATAGTAATTCATAAATCAAGAAGAAAAAACTATAACTGGAAAGTAAATATGCTTTCGCACATTGAGCCAACATCAATGGGAATCCTGAACAGCTGTTTCATCCTTATTAGGAATCATCAGCAGAATTTACCGTTAATATTTGGTTGCGCGAAACTGAGTAAACCTGAGCCAAACCTGAGGAGCCAAACATGAAAGGTAAATTCTGCTGATGATTCCTAATAAGTATGAAACAGCTGTTCAAGATTCCCGTTGATGCTGGCTCAGTGTGCGAAAGCATATTTACTGTCCAGTTGTGGTTTTTCCTTGATAAATGGGCAATTTATTAAAAAATTTGTAACGACTAATAACATTGGAATCTTATTAACAATACTTGCGTCGTGCATGTGATGGTCTCTCATTGTTAAAATTAGGGTGGAGTGCACCAAGCTTTCGTTAACTTTGATGGTTGGTGCATCAACTGGTATTTTCCGTGCACCAACATTTGTTAGAGGTTTAACAGTCGTTAAATCGCTGATGAGTCGTCAAATTTTAACAGCTGTTAAACCTCTAACGAATGTTGGTGCACGGAAAATGCCAATTGATGCACCAATCATCAACGTTAACGAAAGTAAAGTTAACTTGCACTCCACCCTTAGTTCATTTAATGCTTATATATGAACTGTTTTTAGATACATTCAAGACGCTATCATTAATTCAAAATTTCCTTCAGATAAGAGTTGAATTATTCGTTTCATGAAAATTCATCCAACCTTTTTAGGAAAACCAATGTACGGACATGTAATTTCTTGTTTCGATCTTTGCTATATTAGTGTAATAAATCACAAATTCCGAACATCAATTATATAAATAAACTAAAGAATTATAATTTTTACAATGAGGAAATTCCTAGTTATTCAAAGCTTATTTGAATAATGCTTCAAGTATTCCAAGCTGATTAATGCATTACTAATTACTAATTTACTTTAGATGGCCCAGAGTATCTTTTTAAATAAGATCTCCATTATTTTTTTTTTTTTTTTTTTG
>JAFIDM010009631.1:309108548-309134440 GCA_023159025.1 Thereuonema tuberculata | reverse complement strand
TTTTTTTTTTTTTTTTTTTGAGAAAACATGTCATTTTTTCTTGTATTTATTTTGTATCTATTTCAAATTTGTCTTTGGTAAACTGAAAATAAAAAATTAGCACTAAAAAAAGTTTCATCCACTATTTAAATCCCTGTTTGTATTATAGCAAAACGAGTTTCATCAAATGATAATTAAAGTTGTAACTTTATTTTATAGAGAAAACAGTAAGTTACAATTTCGAAATTCAGTAATTCTAAATTACTGTGATATTTACACACTGAGAAAGCACTAACAAAGGTTTCCCTTCTACAGGAACAGTCACTTTTAACTGCTTTTAAAGATAAATCTAGAAATTATTTTTATGATTATTTGTGGTTATTAATCAAATTCATCTATTTTACATTAAGAATTTTTGTGGTTAAGACAATTAATATTAATTACATTGTATGTTGAATGAAGATTATTTTCTTCTTCAAAATGGAAATCTTATGATTAATGAGTTAATTCTTTTGCAAACCAACATCAAGAAGAGAGATTTTTCATTACAGTTCAATAAAACAGATCACTATTTGGTTGTAATTTTATTCGGTACAGCATGGAATTAATCCTCTAGGAAGTGATATTCAGGCTCAAGGACTAATATTTAAAACGCAATGGCTTTGAAGCTTAAAAGGAATCACTTTTGTTAAGTTTGATTGTAATTAAGTTTCGAAAAAAAAAAAAGGAAAAAAGGGGAAGATGGAGGAGCTCCACTGATAATTTAATACAAGACAATGACAAGAAAAAATTAGCAATAGAAGACTCTTCAAGCAGTTTCCTGATTGTGATTGAGTACTTGATTGTGGAATTCGAATCAGGTAACGATTTTGAATATTCAAATGTATACAAATTATAAAACTCTAATTATTTTATATTTTAAACGAAAGAAAAAAATACCTTTAAGTAAATTAGTAACACTTGAAATTATCCAGTAACCCGAGAAAATACTTCCAGATAAATAATATCCAAAATTTCTGAAGATTATGAAGTAATGACAGTGAATAATTCATTCCAAATGAATTACATTAAAAAATAATAAACAATCCCTTGTTGTCATTTGAAACCAAGATGAAGGAAATAAATAGGGAAACTGGCAAAAAGATTTCCGGTTCAATGGAAACCACAGACAAAAAAAAAGGCTTAAGGCAATTCTGAGAAGAGAATTTTTACAGGGAAAAAAAGCTCAAGAGTTGAATGAATTAAAATCAGCGGAACAATAAACAGATAAGATACAACGATGATTCTCTTTTTTGTTTTTTTAAATATTAATTTAACAAGAACAGTTTTAATGTTGATTTTAAAATTGTAGAGGATAGCGAAACAAACTTATTTAGGAAATGTTTTGTCTATTTGGAAATCCAAGATTAAATATCTTTGGATATTAGTTAGTGAATTGGAGATTTCTCAAGATTTATTAAAGACAACTTTTCTTCAGCAAATGGAGCCATCCATTTATTAGAAATCCATCTTTGAAACTATGGAATTGTTTGTCTTCTATCTTTTTTTTTTCTAGTGATTAAGAATTTGAGTAATCATTAAATATCTCCATATGAAATACCGTATTTACGCGCATAATTTCCCCATCGCGTATTTTCCCCACCCCAGTTTTTGTGGATTACAAAATTCAATTTTTATTTTTATCGCATAATTTCCCCACCTCTACTTCAACGCGTTTCCAACATGATCTTGACTGGCGGTCAACTCACGACGACGCGACAATGTACCGTTACTTCCACATTTCTCTATCCCACACTACTTTAGGGGAAGATTCCACCCCCACCCCGGTCAGCACAAGAGCAGACTCCTTCTGAATCAGTACAACAATAACTGTACTTTGAAGAAAAAACAAATGTTGAGATGTGATTTCTTATATTTTAAATGTTGCGTGTTAATAAAATTGTTGTTAATTACATTTCTTGCTTTAAAAATCAATATTTAACATGGTTTTCCTTACACTTTCACCATATTTTTTTTCCTCAAATTGAAAAACATCGCGTAATTTCCCCACCCCCACCCCTTTTTTTTGTCAAAATATTGATGAAAAAAAAAGGGGAAATTATGCGAGTAAATACGGTACTCACTTCAATTCCTTAGAACTGACTTAGAATAAAGTGCAGGAATCCTGGAATTAAGACCCAAAGAATGGATTACTAATAAATAGAAGGAACTGATAGAAATTTAAAATAACAAACGTTTCTTCGAAATATCAATTTGTTAAGAAAAACATTTTTCTGAAATTAAACTAAATTACTATAATATTTCTTTGTGGTTTATGTATGAAAATTAAGTTTTGTTAATCGCTTCAAGATATGAGTGGAGAGTGTTTTGCTATTTCATCAAGGGTCTTTCCAATTTAATTTATTTTTCTTTCGTAATTCCTCAAAACCGAAAAATCCCACAACAGCGAAGACAAAGAAACCCAACTTGCTTTTGTGATAATATTTAATAATTTTACGTTTAATCGAAATAAAATAACTCGGTGCTATTTATCTAATTCATTGATAATAAAAATGAAAAACAATTTAAAAAATATAGCCGACTGTATTTCGTTACAATAAGACTTGGAGAATCCGAAACTCCAAGAATTCATTGATATTACTAATAATATAAATACTATAATATATATATAATTGGTAATTTCTGTAAGAAATTTTGTTTTCTATATCAATTTCTCTCCTCTTTGACAATTCTTTATTAGTTTTTATTTCACTTCCTCCAAAGATTTCATCAAAATAAGACGAAGACAGTGGTGCACCTTCGAATCACATCCACGAATTTGACTTATCAAGTAGAATTAAAATATTCCAGCAGAAAACATTAAAGGATATGCAGTGGAGGAAAAAAAAACTAAAATCTCTTTTAAGAACAAGCTGGAAATTCATGCTATTGGATGAGCGAATCTTGAAATACTGGAATGAAATATCTTAGATTGAAACGTGTTCGACTGATGTCGCCCTCTTCATACCGGACCAACTATCAACACAGGATATTAAATTCCTTCGCACGAGAAAGCAGACAATACATGAGACTAGCACTTTTTAGCTGAGAGGGAAAAAGCAGAGTATTTTAAATATTTTAGTCCCCTTCTCTTAATGCTTAATTCTCTAAGAGTGGGCGGAAAAACTAACGGTTTGAAAAATGCTGATGAAAACAGGATTCGACTGAAAGAGTTGTCATAGGAACACGTTGCCAATGGAGCCCTTCTTATGAAACCAACGGCAGATTATGAGAGAAAAACACAAAAGGCCTATTATTAGAGAGTTCCTGTTTCAGCCGATAACTGAATTTGTATTTATTAAATGACATTTGTCTGAAAATACAATTGCAAAGTTTGTTGGGTAATTCTGTGGTTTTGGCGGTGTTCATTAAGAACCCTTCATTTGCAAAGAATGTGTCTTTGTATCTGGAAGGCAAAGTAATTTACAAAGAAAAACAAAATTCTTAAAATATTAAGAAAAATGATTAGTCAATTCAAGGTAATATTGAAAATAAAAACTACATCAATTTGAATAAAAATGTTGTCTTTTCAATATTTACAGATTATTTCTTTTTCTGTGGTCCTTCGGTTGTCCTTCGAATGTTAAACCAGTCCAAGATACGTATCCTTCCTTTCTATCATACTTTATTTTAAAATTCTTATCTTAAAATACAAAACAAATGGACTTTTTCTATAATAAAACATTTCATCAACTATTGTATAAAAGGCTATCAGTTATTTCGTGTAATTAGTTTTGATCATTTGTCTAAAGTTTCTATAGATTATTTCCATTTTTATGTTTAAAGCCAAATCTTAAATCTTTTAGACATTTTTATTTTTATTCTTCAGAGATCTTTACATTCAAAAGACGGCACATTAATGAGAATTTCAAAAATCCTCACTAATTACACTGAATTCTTCTAAAACTAATGAATTTTTCAAATTGTGGAAACAACTTCAACAGCATTGATAGGAATCGTGACCTAGAAATTTCGTTCCAATTTTGTTTGCCAGTGCTTATTCTTGGATTTAAAAAAAAAATACATAATTTTTAACAAATATTAATTTAAGCAAGATTGAGAAAAGAATGGAATTAGTTATTTCTAGTTAGCAGTTCCACAGAAGAGACAAAAGTTTTTAACTCCGTTAGCTTATTTCTAAGGATAAGCGGATTTGTATAATTTTGGCAAAGATTTATGATTTGATAGTACACTTAGTGACCGAGCTCTTAGTGTATAATTAGGTAAAGGATCGTGTTGTTAAGTTAGGTGAGATTAGTACGGTATTTATTTTGAACGGAGAACCATAATTGAAGCCTTGAAAACAAAACTCAGACTTAGTTTTGAGACAAACAAAAAAACTGATTAATAATTGTTATTTATACTCAGAATTTTTGTTTTGTTACAAGAGCACTGTAACTGGAATTAACCTACATAGCAATGGGCAGTGATATTTTTTATGATGAAATTTAAAAAAATGTACGAAAATGCTTGACTTATCCCTTTTTTTTTATTTCAATCTGATTAAACTTTGTATAAAACACTATTTAATGCTGTTATAAATATCTGAGATTTAAGATAAATGAAAACTTCAGTGGAGGTACCTGATACTATTTGTTATTACATTTTAATTTTCACATTAAATACATATTTTTATTCCTGGTTACTGTCCTAGACTTTACTATTTGAATCAACTAAATCAGTGTCACCAGATTTCATATTACCAAACCTGTTCACAATAGCGTTGAAATAGTGTCGATACTTCAAAAGTATGATATCCAACATTTATCTACATCTTTAGCCTTTGCTGGTTTCATGGTTTCATGTCAGAATAGAGATGAGGCACATTTAACAATGATGGACGCATAGAGGACTTTACCAGAGTAAAATCCTACGTTACTATACCACTAGAAAAAGGTGAAACACGAACACATTTGGAATGACTGTTGAATTCAAATACCTTACATGACCTGATAGCCTACTTATTAACTTTTATAGTGACTTTTTAAAAATGAATGAGGATGATTTTTGGTAATCGCGAAAGTAGTTTTGTGTATATAGTTGTACTTGTAGATGCTTTCGATATTTTTTCAATATATCACACCATTGCGCAGGCGTATAAACTGGATCTTGTCTCTTTTTGATTAACTCAATCGAGGAAATAAATTCGTGAAAGAAGGGTACTAGTGAGACGCCAAGTCCCTTTTTTGCAGGAAATCTTCATGCCACGATTGAACATATTTAAAATTATGCTCATGTCCCATTTCTGTTTTCAATTGTGGAGGACAACGTTTTGACAATGTTTTGCCAGTCATAACTCATATATCCCAAAAATGAAGACATGTCGCCTTTTTGATCTCAGTGTTTAAATTAGCGATGCTATTATTTTTAATATTTAGGGGAAAAATGAAATTAAGGTAAGTTAATACCTTCCTTCCGTCGGCTTCTGTTAAATATGCCGCATATTTTTTTTGTACGATGTTTGATTGAAAGAAGCTTTGCGGCAAGAATGATTTTCAGGTAATCCAATTTTTTTGTAATATTTAGAAAAGAAAGTAACTGTTTTGAATTGTTGTCCCCTTAAGGGTAATTTAGCAATTATTGTTTTGTTTCAATATATTTTTTGAAAATTATGAAGAATCACTACATCTTAATTGTAGAAATATAAAATGTTAATTTCAGGAGTCTACTTTTTAATGTTACGGATTTATATTGAATAAATGTAATGTATCGTATTGTGTACTTATGATAATTCTTTGTAGGTCGGTTTTAATACCTGTCTCTGAATGCTTCCAATATGGCGCATCGCTCGATCCAACACATGGCCAACAAAATCCTCCCCCGCTTCATCCATAAGTGTTTCACTTTCCACAGGTTTCCCAAGTGCTGTTGAAGTCTAACGCAGCAGTCTTCCCTGAATTATACATTTGTATGACGGCACTCGAATGACCGACGCAGAAGGGTGTAAGCCTCTCTTTCATTATTTCAGAATGCTGAATTATTGCGTTCTATATTACAGATATTTCATTATTTTTTAATTGATACAAATCACGTAAAACAATATTTTCTGAGATTATTCAACAGAGAAGGAATTTGTTTTTAATAACTCGTCTAAAAATTCAATTTTTTTTTTTTTTTGGAGGAAAAAAATCTAATAATAATAATAATAAAATCGAAACTTTTTCAAAAACACTGGGAAAATTTTCAAACTCACGTAAATAACAAATTGTATTGAAAATTCTCTCAGTGTTTTTTCAAAGAGTTTCAATATGATTAGTTCTTTACTTTGTGAACAGAAGAATAGTTGTTTAACTCAATTTAAAAATCATTATATAAGTCATACTTATTATCATACTTGATGGTTCAAATAAGAGATGGTTAATTAACTGAGGATTATTCTGATTTTGTCATTGTTTTTTGATTCATTGTAATGTGTAATTATTTGTTTTTGTCATTTTTGAGTAATCATGTCTATATTTCAAATAATGATTGTGATAAGAAAAATCTTCTTCCCTTATCTATTTATCAGTTATTAGGTGCATAAACACCAAGCAACAAAATTATCTCACAGCAATGGTAAAATAACAACTAATTGCTAAACATCAGACGATGAAAAACGTACTCCTAGCATAAGTTAATTCTATCTAAATAAAAAAAAAAAAATTGTCAGTCTTTTATCACATCACTTGTATTCCTGCATGATTATCTTTTCTCTATGCCTTGGTAACTGAAATGGTAAGGCTTGAGGAGCAGATGGGGGTTGGGAATTTTTCCTTAGTTCTCTCCCTTTCAGATGAGCCTCATGGTTCAACCATCTCTGCATCAAATGGGGACATGATTCAATGCCCGCTCTCTATTTTATCCAGTTTCAATAACTTCAGCAAATTCTATTGTTGTCAATATTTCACTCATTAAATACTTATCGATCTGGATTTAAAGAGGTTTTCTTTTTAGTCAGATATTGCTTTTTTTCTGTAAAAAATAAAAAAAAATGATACTGAGATCATTCTTATCATCATGATACTGAGGTCTTAGAAATTCCTTTAAAACGTCTGTATCTCTGATTGGATTTTGATTTGATTGTTAATGAATCTGACTGAGCTTTATGAGCAAACACAATATTCTGTTTCCTGAGGAACTTTATATAAGCAATCCTTAATCTTCTGTACAAATATCCAATAATGTTTGAAACGCTCTCCTACAAGAAATTCGTGGGGTTTAAACAAAACACTGAAATATTTCACAACGATTCCATTTTTTTTTTCTGTGAGATTCCTTGGATTGAAGTTGTGACGTTCTTGAATTTATTGATCTATGAAAACTGCCTCTGGGAAGTTAAAAGATAACATTTAGTGTTTGGTCATAGAAATTATTGCCAAAGAATCCTTCTCTTTAGTAATGGGATTTTTATTTTCCTTTTTAAAGGTGCTTAGTTATTATTTCACTTTACGTTATATTTTCTTCATTTCATCAAGAACTACTTATAATTTCTTGTGTACAATAACATTTCTTACACATGTCATATGTTGCAAAAAACTTGGTTTTCTATAAAAAAAAAATTAGAATTTCAAAAAGGAAATCGAAAACTATAAATTAAGAACCAATAATCAACAGATATTCTTTGTAGCTTTTCATCTATTTCCATTTCTAGGTTTACGTTTGCCTCAAACCAGAAACAACAAATTCTGAATTTCAATAAATATAATACTTTTGACTCAGTTATTTCAATTTTTTTTCAGAGCTTTTATCTGTTTATCGTATCTAACAGCTATTAGCCTATTAGAATTTTTCACCCTTTGCTTTTCTAATTAACGTTTTACTTTAGAAAACTTGTAGAATATTTTGCTAATTCCAAAGAAATTGAAATAAAACTCATAATAATAGAATCAATTGTAAGAGACTTACACGGTAAATATTTAAAAGCTAACAGCTTTTTGTGCGATGTATACTGAGTGTAAATGAATACATGTTACACTTTAAAGCGTCTACGGGAAATCAGTATGGATCACTTTTTTGTAGGGATATTATGTGTCCTATAGGTCATCCCGCCCCATTTGTATAGTTTGAAGGATGCGGCTCGTTTTCCGTCATGCAGGTCAGATTCTCAAAGTGACTTTGATGAAAGCTTTTTTACTTACGATATATCTAGTTTAAAATGTCTCGCTTGTTTTGGATGTGTCGTAGCTTGAATTAAGGCAACCAAATATATCTGTAGCTCGACCAAATATACGGTATCTGTAGTTCTCATAAATAACACTCTTCTTGTGGCCCGATAAAAATTGGAATTAAATGGGTGAACATGGAGGAGCTATCTGAGGCCTGTCGCAGGAAAGAATCTTTGTTGACATAGTTTCCTTCACAAGGAAGGAAACTATGACAAGGAAACTTGACAAGGATCCATTCTGATCCCCACGCCCTAGAAGTTTGTAATTCATATTCTTTTATACCCTGTGTATCATTGATATCTTGATATGAATGACAGCTTCAGAGCCCAAACGGATGGAGATAGGCTTAAATTGTGAAACTCTGTGGCAGTCATTATTTATTATTTACAACTAAATGTTGAATAGCACGTCATGTTCCCAATAATCTCCGAAAAGGTGGAAGTGAAATGAGATTGAAAATGAGAATATCATCAAAAGAGCAGTCATTAAATATCTGCAGTTTCAGAACTTCGCCGCAAAGAAGTTCGAAGAGGATCTGGTGAAGATATTGGAGATCAATGGTCAGTAAACAAACCGCAGAACTTTGTCATGGTCGAGGGTCTCTAGAACAGTCAACAAGTAACCGCTGCAGAGAAGAGAAGGTGGATGCGACTATAGAATGACGGACTTTTAAACCACAAGATTTTTTTTTTTGAGCATCCTAGGATGAATCAATCTTATTAATGCAAAGTGTTGACGAACGGATTATTGAATTGAAAAACCAAACTATGAGTGGAAATAGTTTTCCTATATAAAAACCAAAGACGAGATGAAAAGCGTCTTTGAAAGCGTCTTAGAAAGATGCTACTGACAGTTCTCTGGAATTATAAGATGTACTGGTGACAAGATTATCTGAAATAAGCCTTAGGCTACTATTGCGAACCACTTCTGAGACATTTAAGAGACTGAGTGACAAGCGGTGAAAAGCATCAGAAAGAGTTTCTACTGAAATGCTTCTTATTGACAACCTGGTTTTTTTTATTTATTTCAATATATTTATCATAATTAGCATCATCAGATTACTATCTACAGTACTTTGTAAAGTATGGACTACGGTGAGGAAATTATCTCCATCAACAGAGGACCTTTTGGACAAGGACGATTCTGAATTTTTCGGTACTGAAATACGAATATCTCAGGATCGTATTGAAAAATATAATGATTTTTGTTTAAATAAAAAAAAAATATTTAGAAAAGTAATAAAAAAAATGTATACCATCTAATAAAAATCTCAAAATTGAATTAAAACTTTCAAAGTAATAAATAGCAAAGGAAGTTAAAAGTTATACGAAAAAAAACCTAAAAATGGACTTTTTATTTCGACCGAGGTCATCTTTAGCTGAAAAAAAAACCGTCTAGGTCATCTTCACACCTCTAGTTTTAACTTCTTTTGCTATGTGTGAATTTCAAAGTTTTAATTCAAATTTGAGCATTTTTAATAGTTACGTTAAATTTCACACGTTAAATCATTGAATTTTAAATGTAAATCATCCGTCGAATGTTTCATTTAACCCCTGTGCATGAAATAGTGGCGTGTTTACAATGTTTGAGGAGGAAGATAAATTCTTATGAATACACTAGTACTTACAATCAATCTGTTACATTAGTAAAGATAAATGTAGAAAATCTCCAGTGGGAGAAAGTCTTCAAATACGCCTGTACAGCCTAAAAAGTTTTATAAAAATATCACAAGAAAAAAGTCCAACCATGAGATTCAGAAACAGCTGCACTATGCTTGTAAAAAAAATCCTTTCCATTCGAATAAAAATAAAAACATTTGCTTTGCAGAGCGAGTCCAAGATATGCTTGGATCTAGAGAGAACAAGGAACATCTGTGAAAGTGACATTTAATATGGAGGGGGTAGCGTGACGGTTTGGGTTGCAAAGCATCAAAAACCTATAAGCGTTTCCCAAGATGACGTTCTGCTACCCTACGTTCGTCATTATACAGATAAAAATATGGGTATATTTTCTCCTACTAAATGATAACGTTCGTCCACTCTGAGCTAAGCTGATAGATCAATACAATATTTTCAAAAGGATACCTTTTCATGTATGGATTGGCCAGTCAGATCTCTCAACCTTAATCCTATGTCTATGATGCTCAGGGAAGATGTGTCTTCCTTCAACCACTCTTTCCAAGATCTGGAGGACTTGGAAGATCTTTAAAAGAACTATAGTCGTTACTGAACACTGAGTTTCTAGACACCGTCATCAACAACATAAAACATCTCTGTGATGCCTGCATTGCTGTTAAAAGTGGCCACACCCTTTATTGAGGTACTTTGAGCCCTTATTTCATTTGGACCCTTATTTTGGACGTAATTCTGTCTTTGCTCATTGTTGGAGGAAATCAGTGTTTTGTATATAATGTTTTCGGATGATTAGCTAACGTATAATGTGCTGCAGGTTTTCATCAACTTTCATTCAAATTAATCAGGATTTGTTGATTTTTCGCGATTTATCTGTTGGTTTTTTTTTTTTCGTCTTTAATTAAAGTAAAGCAGTGTAATTTTTTTTTTTTTTTTTTTGTGTCGTACTAAGACATGTGATTATCCGTCAGCTTCAGCAAAATTACTCATAGCAAAATTAAAATTATTGTAATTTTTACGATCAATTCCTAATGCATATTGAGGTTAGAGTAAACAAAACAAAAAAAAAAAGAAACTTTGTTTTTTTTTTTTGTTTTTTTTTACATTGATCAATATTTGCAGTTCGTGACCTTTAAAGAAAATTTGGAAAAATTTTCTAATCTTAATTTTTCGACCACTTTTCAATGACATAATTTAGGAAAACTATTGGGAAATTAAATAAGGAGCTGTACTTTGAATCATTCTTTTTCTGATTGGATGAAAAACGGAGATAGCATTTGTCTCGAGGGTCTCATTTTAATATCATGTGTTGTATTTGTTCGTCTTTTATTTTAATAAAATGTAATCACATTTACCGTGACTTTGCTTCTGCAGATTTTTAGATTGTGCTTAGAAATGAAGTAAAATGAATGTGATCAACAACGAGTTTTAAAAATTACCCATTAATCCCTTCTTTTTTTTTCAGCCGCTTCAAATTAAGGAAGAAAAAAAATCCATTCTAAAACAGAAAAATTAGATTTAACCATTTTTTTTGTTTCATTCTAAATCGAAATTCGATTAGAAGCAATAATACAAGGAACCATTTCTTACCATTAGTTTTGTTTAAAGAAATAATCGATTGACTTACCCCCATTTTCTCTTCAAAAAAATGAAAGGAATTATTCAGTAATAGATTTTTTTATTTCAAGAAACATAAAATTAGAAATGTTATTATTCTGTGAAAAGCTTCAAAACAAACATTAATGAGAACCCAAATAATGATAATCATTATTGATTTATGTAATTAATTAAAAAAGAAGGAAATAAGATAATCTTAGAAGCTTTTTTTAAAACCCTACCTTCGAGTCTTCGCTCTACAGCATTTCAAAATATATTACAAAAAAACTTTTACCTCCCGTTTCTTTTAGATTCGTTATTAGGGAACTGATTTAAGCCTAATTGACCTTCTAATTGAATAAAAGACAAAATTTAATTTTTTTCTGTACAATACGACGCGGACTGACTTGGATATCGTTCGAAATAAATTAGTCTGTTTCGCATAACGGAAAAAAAATCAACTAGAAAAAGATATTTGAGACCTTAGATACTTTTTTTTCTGTCTCCCTCAACCAAGGATTAATTTCCTAGTAAATATACATATGCAGAGTGTTCATAATTAAAGCTCACATTTTGAAAGGTTGTATCTGATAAAGTAACCAGCAGAACAACTTTATTGTAACAAGAGGATGTCAGTAGCGAGGTACAAAAATAAACATCAGTTCCGAAACTGGCCGCTAAGGCGATACATGGCGCTGCAATACCGGATAATGCAAATGACTATTGCTCGCAATGACAAGTAGTTCGAAAGAAGCTGCTATAAAAGTAGGTATTTGAGGAAGGTATCACTTCACTGCATAATATCGCTGTTAACCGAAGAATCGCGCACTGAAGCTGTTTCAAAATAACAGCTGTGCTTTAAAAGCATTAAGAAAGCTTACGACATTAAAGAAACTAAAAAGGAGCTGTATGACTACAAATGGTGTATCCTGGCAGAGGATGGACGCCCGTCGCACAGCAGACAGTGGAGGAAGTAGCCATAGCTTTACAGGAACGAAGGATGGCAAAACTCGTGGAAAACAACAGCGAGTGTTGGACGGTCGTTAGACAAACCCGTAAACACTGTTCACAAAGTTTTAAGACTGCGTTGGTACAGGAATTCCAATGTTCAGCAATTGCTTAATCCTGACCGAATTGTAAGTGAAACATCTGCCTTGCAATTTCATGCTGTGACTGAACTGGATGACGACTGGCCATGGAATAGTTTTTGGGACTGATGACGCTCATCTGCATTGTGTTATGAATACGCAAAAGCTGCAGAATTTGGATAACTGAGAACTCATACGATGTGCAACAGATTCCCCTTCGTTCCCCAAAGCTACCGTTTAATGTGATTTTGCAGCAGCTCTCATCATCGTATCTTTCTTTTTCGTGCGGTCTTCCTTTTCCGCAGGAGGAACTCAGTCCTTCGAGTGCCGTTATCTGTGCTGTTAATGGCCAGCGATTGCATCTCTTTTAGCCAACCACTTCAGCGTCAGTGTAAGGATTCATTCCCCTCCCTCCCACAGCCACCCCCGTCAAACGGTTGTTTCAGGCTCATTCTACTGCCGCCATTTTCGTACAATGTGGCTGCGATTTTTGTCTGTGGGAACATCTCAAAGACGTTGTCAATCATGGATCCAGGGCCAATTATCTGCTCCTTATCTTTCCGTTTTCGAGTTTTACTTGAAAATAAACTGAGATCATGGGAAGTAAATCGTAAAAGAAAACAGTAAAATGGTAAGAATTATTGGAATAAAGAAAGGCCGAAAATCAATATATATCAAATCTACATATTTTACATATATATTTATGTGCCTGATAACTTCTTGGTCCACATTTTTTTTTTTAGTTTATCTCGTCTATTTTCAGCGAATGAAAAATGTATGATATTCAAAGGAAGATGACTTCGAAAAAAGAAGACTTTGCTTCTATTTTTTTTTTTTCACCATTTTCAAAAACAGATGAAAAAAAAAGGACGCATTTTTCAAAGAAAGTAAGCTTCAAGTTCTTTCAGGCCCTTCTTTTCTGATCGAAACTCATGCATTAAGATGTTTTTGGTTTAAGTAAATTTAACAAGTGTTTTTTTTTTTCAAAAAATTAAATAAAAGCAAAGAAAACTGTAAAAATGTAAAAAAAAAAAAAGAAAAAAATCCAGAGCAGAATTCCAATAACGATGTTGTCAAACGAAATTTCAATGTAGGTCTTTTACCTTTAAATCTTTGACCTCCTCGAAGGATTTCATTCTAAGTATTTTCACTTGCTTTAAAGCTGATGTTACAGAAGTAGCTACAAATGAAAAATACACAACTACGAAGAAACAGCACTGATTCCATTTTACAATTACTCAAAATCGATTGCTTTTAATTTCCTTTACTTATTTTTTAAATAATTCTCGCAAAATTGCCTTCAGCTATTTTTTCTGTTGGATCAATAAATTCCATCATAAGCCACTGTATTCCTTATTCAAAAACAATCACAAATACAAACTCATCAAATCAAAATGATTTCAAATATATTATTTTTAACATTTAGTGAATTTTGTTTGGATAGTATTTTATATGTGACCACCTTCTTTTTTTTATTACTTACTTTCAAATTACCGTTTTCTATTTTATAACTTTGGTTGCAGATCATTCCCCAGGTTGTATATTTCTGCAAATTCTGATACTTTTAAATTTCCTGAATATCATGAGGAAAAGATGAAAAGATGGGGGAAAAAATTTACTTTTTTAATTTCACTTTTATTTTCCTCAGTAGATCTACAACTTCCTGAACTTTTTCATCATTCATACAGAGAAGAACAGGTCTTTTGCGTTGAAAATGAAGCAAAACTGTTATTTCATCAGGAATGTTGAAGGAATCATCACTTATTATTTATTTATAAATATTAATATTAATGTAATGTAATATTGCAATGTAATTGTCACTGTTATAAATATATGTAAATGTGATCCTCTGTAAAACAATTGTATGAGAGCAGTGATTTCATTATTGAAAGCTAGCACAGGATACATTACGAATCTTTACGTTGGTAAAATTGTATTTCATTACTTAATTTGTCACAATTACTAAAAACAATTACCTTCATGGTAGGAATCCCTCGTCAGAGAAAGGAGAACAGCTGATTATGTTGATTTATTGGTTTTACTCATTAACTCTTGCAGCAACTGTATTTATCGAGAATCCTACAAAAGCCATTGGTTTATTTTCCAAATTTCGTAACATCCTCTGAAGCTAGAAATAAGACCTCATTTCCGAGGATTTCATAAAATTCTTATGTTATTATAAGAATCTTCATTCAAAAGTAAGTGTTATTTGAACTTTGTACAATCGATCTTCACGGGAAGATGTCGTAGGAGATCTTGAGCCATCGTTTCTATGATTGCAGAGCCTCAAAAAAGCCTTTCCTTACATCTATTGGATAGTCAACAGAGTTGGAATTATTAGAAATGATATTCTCACCACATCAACGGAATTTAATAAATAACTGCGAGGTTCTGTGGATTATTCTCTTTCTTATGTTCAGTAAATGTTTATCTGATGGAAATATCATCTCCTACTATTAATAAAACCTTTTTATTTCATTTTAAAACTGTCACCCTAAATCTTCTATAAGCTTGATAACCACAAATGTTTGAACTCTGTTTGTGGCACATTTTTAAGAATTTTGCAATGCAGGATATTACAATCCTTCGTGGAAGATGATTCCCCTGAAGATATTATTCTGATTCGTTTCACGATAAACCCAAGTCAGGGCCGCAGAAGCAGCATCGATTATAAACAAATAAATAAGTTGTTTATTTTTTTTAGTTTTTCACACTGACGAAACCAGAGAAATTTAAGATAAAAAAATTAGTCAAAAAGTGAATTTTCACTGTTTTAAATCCAACGATATAAAATGATTGAAATCTAAAAATATCAATGAATAAGCGAAAGATTCTGTGTTGAGTGTAAATCATTACAAACGCAAAATAAAAGCATCGTTTTCCATTCCAACCGACAGAGTAGAGTGTTCAGTGGTCAAAAAGTTTCAATCAGATTCTTTCACTACAGAACATAAAAAAAAAAAAAAAAAAAATCGCCTTTTTTCAATTAGGTGGATTTGCTTGTTGTGATTCTCTTAGTGCGACTCCTATCTTACTTAGGAATGAAATAGCTGCATAAAAACAAGACTAAGCGATTTAAATACAAAGGAGCTTTTCAGATCTTTTTGATTCTAAGAAAAAAGATATTTCAGGAAACTAACTCCTACTCCTGTTAACTTTTTTTGACTATTTTAAATCAATTTACGAAAAACAGAATCGTTGTAATTATTAAATTTGAATTTTCATAAATAATTTCCAAGTAATAACGTTAATTACTTCAATTCCTAAACTAGCATTATTTTGTCTAGGAAAGTATTATTACGTTTCAAATGGATACTTTGGTTTTAAAAAAATATTTTTCTAAATAGTATGAAGGAGTTAATCCAATTTTCAATCAATTAAATAAAAAAAACAATGAAATAGATTGAAGAAACATATTTCACTCTACTTCACAACTTCTGTCTTAATTCAAAGACATTAAGATTCATAAACTACGCAGTCTGTGAAAAACGAAAGAGAATGGCTGACATTGGAAATATTTTCACATAGAAAGGTTCATCAGTCAATAATGCTCATTAGATCCCAAATCGTTTTTCTTAATCTCATCTTACTTTCTATTGTTATCAAACATTTATTATTTGATCTTAGTTTTATATCGTAAAAGCAACATTACTAAATACGATATAAAACTAAGATCAAATAATAATAATTTTAAAATATCCAGAATATCTTTCTACCTGGTTAATTAGCTGTTATTAAAACGAAACCCAAGTTCTGTCTATTCTGAAGTGATTCTTTCATTACTTTTATTCTTAATGTTGCTTCAAAGACGGATGATTCAGGCAACAAACTTTGCCTGATTTTTAATTTTTAAAAGTAAAGTCTTTTTAAAAATCTGATTTTGGTTGAAAACAGCAACGTTGTCAAGTTGTTCTAAGTATAGGTAAGATTCTTTTTCTTACTTTCAGGTCTTTATTTTTCCTACTATTAGGACTATTTTCTTCCTATATTTCTAATTTCTGATTTTGTAAGAAGCAAAAAATAATAAATCCACACTAAATTCTTTTGTTAATTCTATTCATTTTTTTCCATCATTTTGATTTAAAATTTCAACAGCAAATAACATATTCCTAAACATGTAAACATTTACTTTTTGAGCATTCTCAGTTTGTATGTGGTCAGGATTCCACTGCAAACGCCATTCCACTGATATTTGAAGAGTTTAGTTAGTGTTTGCATTTGATTACATTTAGAGACCAATTTTAAAGGATACTTAGGCGAAGGTCAAATATACATACTTGTCAGTAATCCAAGAAAACTGCATTCGTGATTATCATGTTGCTTTAATCTGCAATTGAAATTATCGTTGGCTTATGAATTAGCAACGTTGCATGCACTAGAATGTTCTTCAACCTCGATAAGACATTAACTAGAAAATAAAGTTTGTGAACAGATGAGTTCCATTTCTTTCGATTTTAATAAACAACGCAAATGAGAATCAAAGTTCCATGATTATTTACTGACTTCAACTATGTTTTCTCCCTCTTTCTTTTGTTTTGACTTTTCCCATCTAACTTTAATATTTTAACTTTAGATAAACATTGTTTTTTCTTAAGCCAGTGATGATTAACAGAAATAATTCTTTTTTTTTTTTTAGGCTCTTAACTACACTTAACATGGAAAAGTATCTGGGGTTTTCTTTTTCAATTCACCGAAGAAGAAGTGATTAAAATTCACGAAGCCCCCACTTAGAGAATCGATTAAAAATTTATTATTCATTCAAAATATTCATTTGCCTTAGAAAAACGTTTTGATTAGCTTTCAGACAAAGTTCTACAAATAAATTATAATTTATTCTTCCAAAACAACATTTAAACAAATCTCTTCAAAGAAAAAAAAAATAGGTATCATTAATAAAACAGGTCAGTATTACTTTCATTATAAAAGATATTTATTATTTTCGATAGTGAATTCATCTCTTTGTAGTCTAAACAATAATTTTTTTTTCTTTAATTTTATATTTTGTTTTTGAAAATTGGTTCATCAGCTTCTTTCGTAATTGGGTAATTTTGGTTCTGATAGTTTTTGGAAAATAAATCTACATTAAAACTGTATAGGGAATTAATACAAATGAATATAATTTTGTGTTAAAGTATAAATTTAAGGGCGGCCCATGCTAATAAACAAATTTAAAAATAATAATATTAATAAAAAAGAAGTACTGTAACGTAAGGAAAAAAAAAAAAAAAAAAAAAAACTATTTTCTTAGGAAAATAAGAAAAAATTATTCACGCGGACATTTAGGGAAAAAAAAACCAATATACAGTATATATACAGATTCGAACCGACAACCTTCAGCACTTTAGACTTTAGCCGAAAAGCTATAGCTGACAACTAAAATGAGATTGCATTTCTAACATTTAAGCTAATAGCGGAAATCCAATGAAAACAATGCCAAATATCTCGAACATGGGGGGAGGGGAGGCTCTGACCCTTGAAAATACCCCATTCCTTCGGTGTCTGGGCCTTTGAACACGTAGGTGAAATCTGCTTGTCGATCCGACCCGTTCGGGAGTTGTTAGGGGAGGACAGACACGGATGGACAGACAGGACAAACGCAATAGCTACCGATTTTGGTCACTACCACAATAGCTCCCAAACGGTTCGCTAAAAATATATCTGCGCATCAATGAAGTAGGACGAATTTCAATGAGAAATATTAAGAACTACTATTATAAAGAAATTCACAGACAAATGATCTTTGTTTAATGTTAATAACAAAATGAGAATCTTTCTTAAGAATTGACTGTTTCTTGAATTGAAATTATAGAATGATCACAATTTAGTTCAGTTCAAGATTTCGGCTATCAAGTTAAATTAAGTATGAAATAAATTGTTAAACAAGATCAGGTTCAACGAAAACAAATCCTTTACGGACCAATTAGTCAATTTATATTTTGAAAGTAATACAAATAAATATAACCGGCTTTTCTTGTGTTTTATTTTTTAATCTTTTGAAAACAACATTTTCAAAACTGAGGACAACTATAGTGAAGAAAATTGAAAAGAGAATAACTTGATTACAAACGGTAACTACGAAAGACAAAAAGAAATTTTTGCTTTATAAGTATATTTATAGTCCTGAAAAGTTTTAAAATGAACGAAAAAAGAAAGCAGAATAGCTTTTTTTATTTAACTTTTCAATCTTATTATCATATTTTATTATTATTTTTATTACTTTAGCAACGATTTTTTAATTAACGATATTAAATCGAGAATAATCTCATAATCTCTTTAACTTCTGATGGAAATTTTAATTAAATGTCAACAAATAATTCTTCACGTGCTCCTATGAATTTATTACAGTCTGCTTTCTTAAATCATAAAAGCTACTATAAAGTTTTTCCCAAGCCGTTATTCGGGTTTAGAAAAAAGCGCCCAAAGCTAAGAAAAATAACAGAATGGAAAGAAAGAAGAGGAAATTCTGATGAATAAGAGTTAGACTGAAGCAAAGACAAAGAGATCTGCTCGGATTCTCATAGATACTGAGATGCTTGCTTTTAACAGGAAAATGCCTCTTGTAACGGGAGAAGGATTTGAATTTATAAAATTGGAATCGAGTAAAAACTCCCGAACGGAACTCTGCATTATTACAAGAATAGAAACGATCAGAGTCCTGTATTAGTAAGTGAGATTAATGTTGTTATATATTCGTTGCTCGGAAAAAACCTATCTAAGAAGGTGAAATGTGATGAGCAGTCAAGGGAAACAAGTGTTGACAAAGGACTAATAAAGTCAAAGCACGTGCTTCCAATTCTATTTGGAAGTTTACTGTTTTTTGTTTGGAATTATTGGAAAGATTAAAATTTAGAAATAATGTTTTTTTTTTGCACTTAAAACTTCTGGCGTGTTAATTAGTTTATTGAATTTATTATTCCTTTTTACTTTATTGCGTAGAATTTGGAGGAAACAAAGAATAAAACTTCAATAAATAAAAATTCAATAAATTACTTAGGATACCCAAAAACAAAGATGAATTGCAGAAATTAAAGTAAATGAAGGTATTTAGAATATTTTCCAATAGATAATATTTTCTTTATTTGTATTAAAATATTATTCAGTAATTGCAAATTTGGAGATGCATAAATGTAAAGGGTAATTAAGATGTGATTAAGTGTCTTCGGACACATCAGGTTAAATTTTCTATATTAATTTAGTTAGTAAAATATATTCATTTCTAAAAACATTTTTAATTATTTTGTTTTCCGATTTAATTTCAAACAATACTTTATAATGAAACTTCCAATTTGGTTTTAATAAAATTTTAAGGAATCTTAAAAAAAAAATGTTTAAAGATTTTTTTTTATGATAAAGTTAAAATGTAAAATTATAAAACTTAACAAATGTTTTGATGATAGAGAAATGTTTTATTGGGATTTAATAGAAAAGAAAACTGAGGAACATTTTATTTGAGCGACGGCAAATGTGATGATGTTATTGGCACGCCTGAGAAGATAAACAAAGAAGTACTGAGAACTGACTCACCTTGTGTTTGGGCCAACTGCTCCTGGTGTTGCAAACAGGTGTGAGTGGAACGATTCAACAAATAAAAAGAGAGTGCAGTGATAATCCACCTTGCAATGAAACAGACAAGAAGAAGATGACAATACAGCAGCAACAGACCTCTGCTCTCTACACACACATTCTGCTTCTACTGGTGGCCGAAGTAGCTCAGGAGCGCATGCGCTGTATTGACCGAAAGATGAGCGCGGGAACCGGCAGAGCAGACGCCAACCAATTTGGAGTTGATTCGTTCTCCTGTTGATTCAGATCATTGCTAGCGCTAACGACAATCAGAAACACATCTCAATTACCCTTGACATTCTACAGGTTTCACCAATGGAATAAATGGGTTTCAGGCCAAATTGAAAGAAGATAATCAATAAAAAATTTCCTAAATGAAATGCCGAAATTAACGGAGCTTAATAATTTTTCATTAAAAAGTGTAAGTATTTCATAATTTTAAGAATGATTTAAAACATATCTTAGATTTCTTCCTTTTCTCCTTGAAATTAGTTTTAAGAACATCATTAAACATGTTTCAAAGGAATTTGGCTTCAATTAAGAAAGTTACTTGAACTGAAATGTAATTTTTTTAAACAACAATAGATCAAAAATGCTTTAAATAAATTTTTAATAAACATTTACAGTAATATTGTGATATTTCATTGTATCAGTGAAGATGCATAATTCTACTAGTATTAATACAAGAATTGTTTACAAAACACTTTCCTTGTTTTGGGTTATAATTCAATGCAGAAAGATACAACAAGTGATATACTTATGTACGTTATTATTATTCGATAGAGTCATCAAAAATTTTGACTTTAACTGTAGAAGTTTATTTGTGTCCTTTCACTAAATGAGAAGAAAACAACATAGCTGAATTTCTTGAGCCACAGTAGAAACCATATATCTCAATCTTGTCGTAGATCGTATAGTATAAAGTTACAACACAGATCATATTGTTACAGAGCCGTAGCGTAAATCATATAGTGTATAGATCAGATCATGTAACAAAGAGCCACAGCACAGATCATGTAGTCTAGAGCAGAGGTGGCGAAACCGCTGCTCTGTGACTGCTCGCGGAAATATATTGGCTGTTTCACAATTAATGTCAAAAGTAAATAAAAAAAATATTGAAGCTTTATAATCATTATCTGATTCACTCAGAGCCTATTGGATTAAAAAATAAGTTTAATGTTCATTGTGAGTAAATATATTCAGGGATTTAAATCCTAATTTTAATGCTACACTTGAATCAAGGATTAAAGAAATTTTGGATTAGAATTTTTCTTAGATTTTTCTGTAGTTCATACCGTAGTAAATAAGCTCAACGAAAGTTAAAACAATAATCAGTCAGGATTTTGAAAACATTGATACATATATGTGTACTTCGTGATTATTAAAACTAATAAAATTAAACAGTTTAAAACTAATGTATAAATATTACTCCCTCCGTCCGAAAATAAGAGTCCCATTTCAAAAATTGAGTTTTTTGATTTATTAGGAGTATAAAAATAGAAAGAAACGGATCTAGTCTTCTTTGATAAACATATATTTATTCAATATCAATGCACCCATTGTTATTTATTAATAATTCAAATGCGCAATTTTAATTGTTATGCTTTAAAAAAATTCATTGAAGCCTGCGCACTGCTGGCACATGATTATGTAATACACACTTTTCGTTTTTTGCAATGCTGAGTAAAACTTTCATTTTCTTTTTTGTTTTTTTTTTGTTTTTAATGTCCTTCAATCCATAACATTGATCCATAGTCTCAAATAACAGTGTTAAATTAAAATGGGACTCTTATTTTCGGACGGAGGGAGTATTAACTATGGATATTTCTTTTACTTATATAATTTTTTTGTAACAAAATGGCATGTAACAATAAAAACGTGGGGGCAATTTTATTCTTGCCTTGCGGCTCTTAAACATCTGAAATTTATCGTATGTGGTTCTTACGTTTGGCCATCTCTAGTATATAGTCATAACACAAGCCGTATATCATAGTAAAGAGTCATAACCCAGACCATAGCAAAAGCCATTTTGCAGAGAGCCAAGAGGGCGTCAGACTGACTGCCAGAACTCCCAACTTCATCCTGGTATGGGGGTCGCGAATCATTGGAATTTATAATGCCAACGTCCTGAAGGAACCTACATGGCATATAAAACGGAATCCTTTAAATACTGTATGATCCTTCATATGCGTAGCAGCGACCATATTGAATAAAACAATATTGCGCTTACCTGCAATGCATGCAGGCCGTGTTGAAAAGATGCTAAAACCAATTCTTCTAACATAATTTGATAAAACAGTCTCAGTTTATTAATTTTTTTTAAATAATTTCATTTAATTGGAAGTTCTTTTTGATTTTCAGAATAAACATTATGAAATAAAAAGTCGGCTTGAATGAATTCCCTGGTGACTAAATCTTCTAATTTATCAATTAAATATCAAGAAGATAACAATTGTCAATATAGTTTAAAGATTCTCATTCTCTGGTTTAAATTGTAATTAAATCATTAATGATGACCAATGATTGAAGAACAATTACTTTTTTAAAATTTTAAAATTAAACTTAATTTACGAATTCAAAGTAAAATAAAAAATATTAGAGTTTCAGTAAAAACTAAGAATATAATTATTTGAGAAATGAAATTTACTGAGATGAACGGAGGTCTTAATCTACAAAATATTTATAATAAAGTAAATCTCAATTACAAAACTTACATACAATTTCTAAATTAATTTAAAGGAAACAACGACATAATTATTGGAATTCTTGAACTAATGGAGTAGATGACTGTCTCCTTCGGAAAACAGATAAAAAATAATATTATTAGAGAGGACATTTCTCTGAGCCATAGGTCGAAGGTTCTGGATAAATCCAATTGTTAGCACAACACTAGTGTTCAGTTTAATATCTCCTAGATCTAAGTCAACATTCTTAAGTGCCAATAACAGATTCATTTCGATTTCAATTAGAAACCTCAAACAAAGTGTATTAATTACTTAAAAAAAATAATACAAAAACTTTTATTAAAATAAACTTTTAAAGTTAAATTAAAATAGAGAAATTTTTGCTCATTACTAATTTGTAGATATAATTTCAAATGTAAGATGCTAGTGAATGTGTTTATGTTCTTCTTAATACAAGGAGCAAAATGAATGAATCTTTGCTGATTCTGAGCTGAATAGATCAATAAAAGCTTCTGTCTTGGTTCCATGCTTATTAAACAAAGAAGCTGACAATCAATTACACGATATCAACCACTGAAGGACCAGAAGATTTAAGGATTCGAAAGCGACCGGTTTTGAATTTGACTGATATTTTGTCTCAACTTTATTGAATTTCTAAATCTTACGATCATGGGGGCGTGGATTAATAATTATTGATTATTATATGAAGCTTAAACAGTTCTAGAAAACATTCAATCACTAAATCTAATTCATAAAAATTTCTTCCATTCAATAACTTTCCTTTCTCATTCATTGATTAAAATGGAATTGATTAAAACAAAATTAACTTATAATAAAGACTTACTTCAATTGTTTTTTTTTTTACATTTATTTTAATTGTTTAATTCCTTTTCCTGGTTTGATTGATTTCAGAAATGCAGCCTACCCCTCTCTTGGGAAAAAATAAATTTAGGAAAATTTCTCTGCGAGGAATGAATAGACATCATTAGACATCATTAGTACCAAGAGAAACTTCTAGAGTGACTACCATTTATATTAAAAATAAAGTTTTAAGTTGTCATTTTCTACCTCATTTTCTGGACATTTGCAACAGAACTACTGAGTTCTGTAAAAGCTTTCCATGTTACCTGGGGGACTTAATAGAGATATTAATTACTATTATTAGAGACTCACGGCCTAAGTCAGAGCCTCATGGCTTCAGTACAATTAGAAAGCATGACATTCAATAACACTTAAAAGGAAACAAATCCATCCATTAGGAAGGAATATTTTCAAAAAAGTATAATTTGTTGAGAAGGAAATGATTATTTTCTATAAAATTTATTACAAACCGGTATATTCAATATTAGAACGGAAGAAAAATCTTTAGGACCACAAAAGATTAAAAAATAAAGTTAAAAGAACTTGGGGTAAGGGAAAGATTTCTTTATTAGAAATTTTGCTGAAATGAATAAATTACAAAATACAACTATTCTCGTTTTTGTAATAAATTAAAAAGTAAAGAAAATTAATAATAGCAATGGGTGAGACCAAATTATTTACAAGTGACATAATTTCACATAAATAAAAGCAACATAGTATCAAGAAATTTTTTTGTATCTCTTAAGTTTTTTTTTTTTTTATATTCTATTATTACAGTGTTATATTAATAGTTACATTATATGAAGTTATTGTAGTTTTATAGTTATTATAGTTTTATTAACACGATCGTAATTAATTTACTCGAAAAGCAGTTTTGATTTTACATTTGAGTTGATGTCTTCATTTTTACCAAATAGCCTTCAAGTGTCCCCTAAACCAATGACATTCTCTGTTTAGGAAACTGAAGACATTTGAATGCTTTATCTATGACTGAAATGCGCTTTCGAACGAGGAAATACAGTGGCTCAATCGAGATCCTTTTCTATTGGTAAATCATTGAACTTTTATTTATTCGAAATTTACATGTACGAGTCCGTTCCTTTTTTTTATTATTTTTTATTTTTTGAAAAAGAAAATTCAATAAAAAAATAACATGTCCTTTCTTAGTAAAACAGAACTAATACACTTTTTTAAACTTCAGTGAATAATGAAATGTTATTTAGTTAAAAAAACAAAACAACAAACAATTAGTTAACAATCGAACTTTTACTATTCTCAGAACTAGAATGTGATAATTGTACAGGGTGTCTATAATTAAAGTTCACCTATTCCATGCACTCTACAGCAAAAACTACTAATCGGAATGGCACCAAATTTGGAGTACGTCGTAATGACGCCATGGGAAGGGATAGTCATTGAAAAAAAAAACATTAGTTCTAAAAATTATAACCAGGGGGCGTTTGTAGGCATAACGACACTGACATTTTTGGAGTGCTGGAATCACTGAAGTGGTTAATAATGATGCATATCGATTGCCAGTAACAGAAAATGGAGTAGGACCTGTGTGCCCACGTTCTTAGAAGAAAAACGGTCCCACAATAAATATTGACGTAAACCCACACCAAACTGTCACTTTGGAGGAATGTAAAGGAATTTCCAGACATGTATTGGATTTTCTCTCGCCCAAATGCGACAATTACGTGTGTTAACCACCATGCAGATGGAAATGTGCCTCGTTCATCCAGAGAATGTTCCAGAGCCGTTCCGGGTCAACCTCGATCCGAGCTAAGAACTGTAGCGCAAAGGTCTCTTGTTGATGCGGATCAGTAGGCAGTAGTTGTTGAAAGTCAGAATTGTAAGGATAGTAGCGCATAATGTTCCGAACAAGTCTTTGGACCGTGGCAACAGGCTGGCCCAACGAATGTGCAATGCGCCGAACACTGACGCTGACCTTGACATTTGTCATTCTGTCGTCTTCCAAGTTGGTCGCTACATCGTCAACCACCTGCGCGGTAACAGGCTTTCGTTCTCTTTCTCATCCTCAACGACCATTTTTCGTAACCCATTCGCAGTCATTGGACCTCATCGAAGACCTTTTAACCTAAACCTCCGCAAAGCTTCTGGTGCAGAATTCCCGTTTTGGCAAAACAGTTTCACAAGTAATGCACATTCTCATAAACTTAACGTCATTTTGAGTTGAACACAAAATGCGAATGAAAACGCGTGTTATGCTGTTGCTTAAATAGTGATACAAGGGATGACGTACTAACGGAAATTTGCATTTCTGTTACTATACACGCCTGCAAT
>JAFIDM010009631.1:309049319-309108448 GCA_023159025.1 Thereuonema tuberculata | reverse complement strand
CCGAGTTGGTGATTTTTGAAACTATTTTTTTTTTCAATGAATATTCTTCTCATGGCGTCATTACGACCTACTGCAAATTTGGTGCCATTCCGATAAGTAGTTTTTTGCTATAGAGTGCGTGGAATAGGTGATCTTTGTAATAATTATAGACACCCTACATTTCTCAAGTCCCTTCAACAAATGAAACAAGACGTTTTCTGTTTCTAAATCTGGATTTTTCGTTTATTAAATCGGGAACTCAATTCTTCACTATTTCTTTCCATTCTCTACTGGTTATTCCATTTCAGAAAAACCGAAGTAACTTCTACGCCGGCTTCTGATTGATTGTTTCCCCCATTAAACAATTTTGCAATTAATTATAAATTGTGTTTTGCCCCCGTAGGGACCCGAAATGCTCCATTTTTTTAAAGTATTTTTTATAGATATTTCAAAATGTGATTGTTTCTGTGTCTTATGTTTTTATTAAATTATTTTTAACACAAGTTAATTTTTTTTTTAAATTATTGTTTTCTTTGTTCGTTTTGATCTAATTTTGCTTAAATGCATATTTTATATTGATGGGCGGAGCTTTGTAGATGAATCTGATTGTGATGACATCATCACTCTGGTGCTTCAAATTAGATTTGAATATTAGCTCGTATGTAAATATTTTATTATAATCCCGTTTCCTCATAATCAAGTAAAGCAGTAATTGTATGCAAATATACACTTAATTTGAGTAATTCCTGAAACCGTATGAAACAGAATTAAACTAAATAGAATTAAGTAAAAACATAATGAAGTTTCTTCAACCATCAGTTTCAGGTTAAAGTGCTGATATAACCACCAACATTTTAACCTTAAAAACTATTAACTTTCATCAATCAATTCGACAAACATTTTCATCGAAAATTAAAATTTAAGAAGCAAATTATAATTCTATTAAGAGTTTCAACGAAATAGTTTTAACTTCAAACATAAAAAGAAATTATTATTTAATATTTTTACCCAAATCAAACTTATCCGAAATTAGGATTTTCATGAAATCTGATTTAAAAATGTAGATTTTTACAAAAATATTAGCAACAAGAAAATTGTCGATGATAATCAATTAAATTCGATATTATAAGAAAGATTGTATTATAAGAAAGCTTCAGTATCAAAAGATTGAAGAAGGTTTATTTAGTGAAGAAGATTCATAATGAATGAAAAGCATTGAGATATTGCATCCATTTTTACGGAACGATTAATAATCACTAGAGACAATATTTAAAATATTATTTCATTTATTTAATTTAACAAGAATTTGTTTCCTTTCGATAGCTTATTATTATTTTTTTATATTTCTGAACTTATTTTTTTTTAATCTTAATGTACTATATTATTTTAATTTTTTAAAAAATTTCCTTCTATATTTCCAATGTATTTCTCTCTTATTTCATTCCTTTTCTGTCTTTTACTGTAATTATATCTTCAAAATGGTTAATTAATAACAGACATTGTTTTTTTGTCTTCTAATTAATTCAATTAATTGGTGTCAGTGAATCACTTAGAAAATGCTTCTCAGGGTCCGTTTATGATTTTACTTTGTGAATATAAGGGCAATTGTAGACTCCCGTCTGTGAAATTGGGTATCTTCTGAGTGATAAATTGGATTTAAACCCATCCTCTGGGTGTTTCTTTAACAGAAGATGAGCTAGTGCCTGTCCCCTGGCTATTCGATCATCTCCAAGTACCTGAAGAGAGAGTTATCTAGCGTTCATTGAAAGATATCTCCACATGTTTCTTTGGCAGCTTAAGTAAGTGAGTAAATGTTAGAAATTTGATGAATCCTATCTTTACTCTCAAATTTTATTCTGCTGTGGTGTTGCAGTTGGGTTGGAGCTTTTGCTACAGCCTCTGATTACTCTTTCTGCTGTAGAATGACAATTGCTGTTTCCATTTCAGTCTTTTCTGTCGGATATTTTCTTCTTTTAACGAAGTGTTTGCATAATACAGATGATGGACAGAAGGAAGTTTATCGTAATTTTAGTTGCTCTCTTAATAAGAAGTCTTGATTAGGAAAAAAATAAAATCTCTGTTTTCTGTTAAATATTCGGGAAATAAAAAATCTGACATAGCACAAAGAAAACCAATGAATGAAAATATTCTTATAAAAACTATTTTTTTAAAAAAATATAATGCGTTTTACAATTGTTTACGGTGGGCATAAAAGATTGGTGGGGTTTCAAAGACGTGTATTTTTTGTATTGCTTAACGTGTGCATTCATGATATCTCTCAATTTAAAGTGTCACTATTTAAGTTTGATGCGCGTCACTCAATGTGCGCACCTTTCGTCACAGATCACACGTGCAAGTAGTAATCTAATTCCCACCAGACTGGATGATGCAGTTCCCGTGTGATGGCCTCCACGGCATAGGTGGCACCATTCTTCCTAGGGAAGGGGGTACGTGAAACCTAATGCCAAAGTATCTCCAAAGTTTATAATTCAATTTATAGTGGTTAAAAAAATTCTACACTTTCTAATCTTTCTAAACAGTTCAAAAGATGATTGATGATTTTCTGAAAGATGAATGATTATTCAGTAGAATTAAGTACAAATCTTTCTTTTATCTTTTATTTTTTTCCACATTTATTCAGAAATATCTTTGTGGGTAAAATTCAATGTTCTTATATCTTGTTTAATCCCGACACAAGGGAAGAAAAGGTCGGGAAATTAGGAAAAGAATTTTTAGGGCAAATCTAAGTAAGAATTTTTGAAACCCGTTGGAACTTATGAATCCCAATTGGCAGGAGAAAAGAGAGGAGAAAAGTTTCAAAATTATGAAAGGATTTTTTGATTAAACTAAGAAGTTTTATATGTAGCCAAGTGGTTAGGTGCTTGACTCGGCCTAGAGGAGTTGGGCTGAAAAATCGGCGGATGGTCGGGGATAATTTTTTACGTTGAATTCTCTTCCAGAAGGGTCCTAGGGTCCATCCAGCCCTCTGTAGAATGGGTACCGATTTCTTTGCCTGAGATTAAAGACGGGTTTGAATAGACCATCCGAGTCAAAAGTAATCCTGGTCAGGATATGCCAGGAGTATTATCTCTCGCGATCCTTAGGTTTACGTAGGCTTGTAGTGGAATGCTTAGCTTTTAGTTATTAAAATATCTCAAATACATGAGGGGTTGAAAGGGTTGAACTGAAAAGAGAAGGACCAGGGAGTTTTAAATGAAGATCACATCCCAGCGGAACCCTATCTTAACGATGATAAGCAAAAATAAATTGAAAGAAACCCTCTATCTTTCGTTAAATTTTATTAGTAATCTCTTATTAATTCAGTGGTTTTGAAAGTTTAGTCCAGACATTATCGGATATTTCTGTTGATATAATTAATGAAGTAATTCTCAGTCCTATTTTGTTGAGTAGATTTTTTTTTTCAATCAAAATTTCCTTTTATTTTCGTGTTTAGGATTACTTTGTTTTAGAAAAACAAACACTGATCGAAGCCAGTTGTGAGTGGAAATTTTCAGTACAAATATTTCTAATTACAATTCTTAGAACTGTTTTTCAGTAGTTATTAAATATGACTTTGTTTTGTATCGTAGTTCTCAACTTTTGTAACTAAATTAATGTTTTTTATTCATTTTGATTCAAACAACTGAGAAAGGATTTCTCAGTCATCACTCGACTTACGTGGCTCGAAATACGTCCGTTCGAAGAGACGTCCGTGATCCCAGAAGAAAGCAAGTAACATTTTCGAGCATACTTTCGAACAAGACTCAAGCGATAACAAAGTAAAAAAAAGTTTCTATTTAGCAACAATGTATCTTTTCCATTCAGCGGCAACTTTCCTTTGAAGTCGGCACGTGTCTTCAAAAGTTCCTCTGTTAATTTTGTGTTTGAGAAATAGGTTATTTGTGGATTTATCGTTAAATATTTCAGGATATTCTGTGCAACATTGCCCCTTCACTCCCAATCGTAAAACCTAGTGATGAAAAAGAGACGAGCATTTGATCTTGAAAGAAGTTGCAAATTATAAAGCAACATGAAGCTAGTAAGCCTATCAATGTGATCGCACATGACTTCGGCTGATCTACAGTGACGACCATTTTGAAAAATAAGGATAAAATCGTAGAGGCTGTGAAAGGATCTGCTTCCATTAAATCGATGATAGTGACGAAGCAACGACAAGGTCCTTTTCTAATCTAAATCTACGAAGCTCAGCAACAGTCTTGGTGAATATTATGGTCTCTCTCTTTCATCATTACTAATGTTCATCATTACTAATCTGGGGGCACGGCAGTGCCCCCGCCAAGACGAGCCGAAGGCAGGAAGGGCACTACGTACCTTTTCTGGAAGTGTTTCGTCGTATTTTCGAACCCTCATAGCTTCGGCCTAGATAATACTAGAGAGTTCAAATTTTCAGGATACGATGCAGTTATCATACTAATGAAATACGCTAAGTTTCATTTATTTAGCTTTTATACTTTGGATTTTATTAATACCTAAAATACGTCTATTCCGTCACTCACTCACTCACTTACTGACTGACTCATGATCATCAAAACCTCTAGGGTACTTCCTGAAGTCCTAAAAAGCTGAAATTTGGTATGCAGGTTAGAATTAGCACACAAACAACAAAAAAATTAAGAAATCCGTAACTTTCACATTCCAACCCTTCATAAAGGGGGGGGGGTCTGGTTATGTATTATCGAACCCTCATAGCTTCGGCCTGGATAATACTAGAGAGCTCAAATTTTCAGGATAAGATGCAGTTACCATATTAATGAAATACGCTAAGTTTCATTTATCTAGCTTTTATACTTTGGATTTTATTAAGATCTGAAATACGTGGTACGCTCAATGCTTCGGCCTAAATAATACTGTGTAATAATGTGATTTCTTACAAAAGTGGAAACAGCTTGTATATACAAGTTGACCAATAGAAAAACAGAAAAGTAGGGTATTGAAAAAAATCCATTTTCTAAATAATCTTAAAACTAAATTTAGTTGTAATAGATAATCCCACCCAAAACATTTCATGTAAAATAAGTTGTCAAGATTCACATGCTCATAACGCTTTCACTGTTAAAAAGTTATCAGATCACATCTTACAAAAAGAAATGAAATCCCACCCAAAACATTTCATGTAAATTAAGGGGTTGCCCAGACTCGCATGCTCATAACGCTTTCACTGTTAAAAAGTTATCAGATCTCATCCTACAAAAAGAAATGAAATCCCACCCAAAACACTTCGTGTAAAATAAGTTGCCAAGACTCACATGCTCATAATGCTTTCACTGTTAAAAAGATATGAGATCTCATGTAGAGCCAAGCCCCAAACTCTACAAGCCCTAACTCTAAAAACCCTATATCTTGGTCAAAAAGTATGGCTTGGCCGTTTCATGGAACTATTTCATCTCACCCAAAACATTTCATGTAAAATACGTTGCCAAGATGCTCATAACGCTTTCACTGTTAAAAAGTTATCAGATTTCAGATAGTGCCAATCCCCTCACTATACATGCCTAACTCTAAAACCCTACTATCTTGGTCAAAAAGTATGCCTTGGCATACTCCATATCCTTTACATAACTCCATGGCATTGTCTGTGTGACAGCCACGAAACGGCCAAGCCATACTTTTTGACCAAGATATAGGATTTTTAGAGTTAGGGCTTGTAGAGTTAGGCCTCGTAGAGTTAGGGGCTTGGCTCTACATGAGATCTCATATCTTTTTAACAGTGAAAGCATTATGAGCATGTGAGTCTTGGCAACTTATTTTAAACGAAGTGTTTTGGGTGGGATTGTTTTTACCAGTAATTGTTAGCAATCCAATATCAGTGGAATTTAGTTTTTAAGACAGTATACTACGAGGGTCATTCAATAAGTAATGAAATACAGTTTTTTTCTCGGCTAATATTTGAGGAAAAAATGTGATATTTTCTGAATAGCATCTTCAAATATTCCCGCACTTTTTCAAATTGTTTCATCATTCTCCGCTGTGCAGCAGCACTGTAGTTAGTGTTCAAGATGTGAATGAGATGCGTTCCAAACAAAGAGCAGTTATTGAATTTCTTTGGACGGAACAGAAGACCGTGACAAATATTCACAAGCGCTTACAGAATGTCTACGGAGATCAGGCAGTTGATAAAAGCACTGAGAGTCGTTGGGCGAATCGTCTGTCGTCGTCGGAAGAAGGAAAAGAGAAGCTGTCTGATCTCTGGCCGGCCGCACACAGCTGTGACTCCTTCAATGTTGCAACGTGCAACGATCAACTCAGAAGCCTATGTAAAGACACTGAGGAAACGATTCCAACGTGTTCGTGGCCACAAAGACGTGAACAAACTTCTCTTGCTCCACGACAACGTGGCCACAAAGACGTGAAAAACTTTTCTTGCTCCACGACAACGCCAGACCACACTCAAGTCTGTATACCCGCGAGGAGATCACAAAACGTCACTGGACTGTTCTCCCTCATCCACTCTATAGTCCTGATCTCGCACCTTCGGACTTCGACCTATTCGGACCTCCAAAGGCTGCAATCCGCGAGAAGCGATATGGCAACGATCAGGAAGTTCTTGACGCAGTAAGAAGTTGACTGAGGCACAGACCAGTAGAATGGTACCAGTGAGGCATACAAGCTCTGACATCTCAGTGGCGTAAGGCCATAAACTTGAACGGCGATTATGTTCAAAAATAGCTAAAAAATTGAGGAACAAGGTGATGCATTTAAAACTGTCATAAAGCAAATCTACTTTGAGAAAAAAAAATGGGCTGCATTACTTATTGAACGACCTCGTAATTACGGTTAACTCTGTTGATTTAAAGTATCGACTAACGTCCTGCCGGATGAAACATTTTTGAATGTTTATTCAAAAATTATATAATTAATGATATTAACTATATCCAGTAATCGTTATTTTCATTAATTCTTCAATTAATCAATAATATCTTTCATTAATAAATATTGCCAACTGTAATTAAAACGACCGCTCTCAAGACTATGTCACCAGGATTTGACAAGTACTTGTGAAAAAGTCTGGTGACGTAGTCGAAATCGATCGTTTTAATTGTTTTTTAATGTGTATTTAAGTTTTTAATCTTTTAAACTTGTGTGTCGGAATTCTCTTTCGAAGCATTGATCTGTTTTGAATTTAGTTTGGATTAAAATTAACTTTCAAATACAAAATTCACTTTGAGGAGGAATACTTTGAGAATGCTTGAAAAGTAGTGGGCTTTTTAAAATTCTTTCTTTGTAATTATGCACTCATTATCAGCTCTATGAAATAAGAGAAAAATCCAAAGTATTAAATAAATGGCAATCTATTAAATAAACGAATTTTTGTTTAATTCAGTTGCAGTAATTAATTAAAATATTTGTTAGTTTTTGTTTTGTTAAATTTTTGAATTTAAATTTTTCAAATAGAAAATTGTACCTTGAATTATGTTTTTTTATTATTGCAAGCGAAAGTTGCTTTTCAAAATTCAACTTATTGTTTTTTTTATTTTGAAAAGAACGAAATTAGTTAAAATCCAATTAGGCTGTAGTTGATTCTTGTTTAATCTCACTGAGAAATCAAAATTCCTTCTCTGTTCTCGGTTTTCTCTGTATAAAACGGGTATTGATTAAATAAGAGAAGAATTATTGGAGAGAGTTCTTTTTAATGACACTGTAGAAAGATATTTTCTGAAAGGAAGGAGAAAGATATTGCCAACCAGAGTGGAGGGATTTTTCAGAAGGTAGCAATGTTTAGTCAGTTTTTTTTTTTTTATTTTTATCAATTTTGTTGTTTTGTTTTAATGTCTGTTTGAAATGTAAAGAAAGATCTTCAGTAACAACATCAACTAATGAGCAATTTTAAGACAATTTGGGCGACATTGGATTAACGAAAGAAAAGCATTTATTTGTCTTTAACTGAAACATTTTCGAATCTGATTTTTATGTAGAATGAACTAAATTTTATCTTAAACTTATCACTTTTAATATTAATATATATATTCCATCAATTAATGTTTATTCCTTCATCTTCATCTTCAATATCGCAATTGTAGTGAAGATGAAGATGAAGATGGAAGGAATAAATGTTAATTGAACTGAATTTTCTCTAAAACATGATGACTTTCTTTCTGTAAAGTTTGGAAGATGTTGTCTTCGCGTTATTAACTGATTTTTGGACACAGAGTTCAAGTAATTTGTCAGATAATCTTAATAAAACACGAGCAAGTTTTAGATTCTCCCAAAGTCTTTTGTATCTTTCAAATGGAAATGACTCTAAGTATCCTTTGCTAAATCTTTTTTCAACTGAATTAAAGAACCATAAAAACCTTTATACTATTTGTTGTTTAAGGAGATATAAGCCCTATCTACTGGATGATAAGAACAAGCAGAGGGCTAAGTGATGTTCCCAGTGGAGTAACTTTACTCATTAAAGCACATCTAGAGAGGAAACCCTCGCCCTCATTCCAACCAAAGACAAACACATGAATTATTCAGGAATTGGAAGAATTAATTTCCACTGTTGTTCGTGTTCGTGTCTTTCCAAACATAATCTACACATTCAGAGAAAATAAATTAGTTTCATTTCAAAAACAAACTATCCCTCTCACTTAACAGAGTTATGGAAATTATTTTGAGTTCTGCCTCTTATTGAATTGTTTATTTCCTCTTTTTTTTAAGTTTTAACTTAACCATTTAAAAATTATTAAAGCTCTTTTTGAAATTCGTGTTAATTCGAAAACTTTGTAATTGGTCAGATTTTCTAAAATCGATTTTTATAAATTTCTTTTTCTTTAATTCTCAGCGAAAGTAGTACCTTTGTTTGTTTGTTTTGTTTTGTTAAATAAATAAAAACAGAGTAGGGGAACTATTTGTTTCAAGAAATAGTTTCAGTATTGCTAGCGGGTGGAAAATCATTTGTTTTGATATTTTTTTTGTTTTCTTTCCCTGTTTCTTTTCGTTTACAGTAACAGACATTTGTAATTAGGACTTTATTTATCATTTGGCTGATTTTTGCATTTGAAGTAAAAACACATCAATCTGTTATGGATCCTTAAAAAAAAAAAAAGTTTCATCAATTATTCAACACATTTTCGTTAATCTCCGAAAGAAATCGTGGTTTTATCTGCCTCAGTTGATCTTAATTTCCCTCGAGAATTCCATAACAATTCATCTTAATTTAAGTCTTTTTTCAGTAGGCACTGACTCACCTAATGAATACAGTCTCATCTCACAAAGTATTTTACATTGAAATCAATTCAAAGAAGTAAATTGCTGCCAGAAAACAATACAAAGTTTTTAACAAAGATAATGTTAATATATATTTCCTGGGAAGCAATGGAAGTTAAAAAAAAATTGCTTAAAATGGTCAAGTTTCTGGCAGTGATTTCTTATTAGTAAAAATTGTCTCTGAAAACCATCAAAGCAACCAAGGCTCGAATAAAAATTGAACTTCCTTAGATGAAAAATTATTTAAAAAAAAAAAAAAATTTAACATAAGTTCTTAAGACGGACTAAAAAGTAAAAAATAATTGTGATTGTAAGTTTTTAATAGCCAAGAAAATACTTGTAAGATTTAAAACGAAAAACGTGGGGCACATGCAATAGATAATTGAGATGGTATGGATGGAGTGTATATTATTTTGTAATAGATAATTGAGATGGTATGGATGGAGTGAATATTATCTTGCAATAGATAATAATTGAGATGATATGGACGGAGTGAATATTTTGCGCCCTATGTTTTTCGTTTTAAATCTTACAAGTATTTTCATAGCTATTAAAATTTTGCAATCACAATTATTTTTTACTTTTTAGCCCGTCTTAAAAACATGGTATATTAAAAAAAAATGCTTTTTTTTTAAATAATTATTTTCTGCTTTTTAGTGTTGTGTGTATGAAATGTTTCAACCGATTTTAAACATTTTGATGAGATTATAATAGAGACATGTTATAATCTGTTATTAAATTGACTGCAAGAAACTATTACAACAATGAGGATGCTAAAGAACATTTTCAAAATGAACTCTGCTTCCCTAAACCAAATTTATTTAACTGTAACAAAGTTGAAAACAGGAACTGCCTTAAACAAGTACCATTAGCCTTCAGGCAGACCAGAATCTCTTAAAATAGCAGTTCTGATGCATCCTTTTATTACTGTTTGTTATTAGTTGATTGAAGGGCAAGCTAATATTATTGCGAAAGGTACTGCAAACAAAAATGTAAAATTTATTTTCAAGGACTTTCATTATTGGATATCGTTAACTAATTAGTTATATTCAATATCAATGTTATTGGATATATCAAATTAAAATTGCTATTATTCCTTTTTTGTATAGCATTAATAGCTTCTTACCAATTACTTTCTGTTTGAAACACGTTTGAACTGCATGTGGTAAATTTGATGGTTCAAACGCAGCACTCTGCCGCAGCGACCTATAATCACGAATGGTCCAGCGCCATGCGGCCATTTGGGAAAATACACCGACCTGTCATAGCGACAGCTCTAGCGCCATGCGACCATTTGCAAAAACACTGACAGCTTGCGTCGGCAAGTGAGCGCCGTGCTGCACCGAACTGTTATCCGAAGAATTAGGGTTCCCTAACGAACAGACAGACAAGAAAGCGAGTTAATATTGCATTGTCATCCAGTTCTGAGCTATGTTTAAAGTTTCAAGTCTCTAGCTCATCGGGAAGTTAGTTTAAAATCAATTGCAAAATTTGTACCGAACAAATAGAGAGAGACAAAAGCGAGCCAATAAAAACATGTTAAAAACATCTACAGAAAGCAATAGGAAACAGCCCCATCATTAAAAAAATTACAAAAAAAAAGAAAGCATCGTAATAATGCCTTATGAAACATGTAAGAAAATAACTAGAGAAAAAAAATATTTTATTGATCATATTTATGCGACTTCAGAGCATCACCATCTATTTTTTAACATATCATCATCATTTTCAATTACTTTTCCATTCATAGAATGAAGATCTACAAATAGTTCCACTTCAAAGAAAGAGTTGCTATTTCTTGTTCCATCCGCCGATCAAATAAGGAATCTTCTTATTCCTTTGATTAAAATTTAGAATTTTTATTGCCCATTTCTGATAGTTGTCCAATATTATATCTTCTTTCATTTACTTTGTATCTTCTTATTTGTTTTTCTTTTGATGTTTCTTTTTATCATCTCTCTTACTAAATACACATTATTTTTACTTCTTAACCAAGAATTGGTAAAAAATTTTCTTTTAAAACGCCTCTGTTATGTTATTTCTCTGTAGATCTGATCTGGTTTTTTTTTCCATCATAAGGTTTCTAGCGATTCAAGGTGAGATTCAGTAAAGTTTGTTTGTTCCTACTGCCCTTTACAGGAATAATGAAAATCTAAACTGATAAGAAATTTTTTTTCAGCTAAATTAAATTTGTTTAGAAAAATAAACAAGATTGTTAGTTATAAAGAAGTAAAGTTTAACGTGCAACAAAATCTTACTAAGAAAAAAATAACCTGACCTGTACTAAGAAAACAAAAGACAAACAACAATTCATGCCTAGAGCTTGTCAACGAAGTGGAGTCTGGAATGGTCGTTTCATCATTATTATGAATCTTCAGCCAGGCAGCTAGTTTTCTTTTCATACTTGCTTTCTTGGGAAGGTCACATCCGAGAGTGGGTGTGGTTTCCATATTTCTTAATGCCTATCTGAGCTTGTCATCGAAGTGGTAAGTCTGGCTGAAAAATTCATAGTAATCATGAAATGACAGTTCCAGACTATACTACGTTCAATAATTCATTGAATTGTTAATTAAAGGTTTTTAACATACAGATGTAAAAGTAAAACAAACGACCACACTGACCTGGGAATAAAAGGATTTATAGCAATACAAACACATTTACAGTTTCCAAAGCCTATCTTCCGGCTTTCTTCATCGGATTACAATCGTTGAATTGTTGTTTGTCGTTTGTTGTCTTGGTGCAGGTCGGATGAATCCCGTTTTTTGACAAGATTGGAAGTTCTTTATGTCTTAAGCTTTAAAAAAGCGTTAATTGATAATCGTAATAATGTATTACAATATTTTAGTTTCAACTGTTTTTTAATTCTTATCATGTTTTTAGTCTTTTTTTAAAACAAAATATTTTTTAAAACATTTTTCTTAAATAAACCTCTGAGGGTTAAAAGGTTGATATCAATCCTCTCTCCCCCGATCAGCTTAAGTTTCTCAAATACTTGAAACATTTAACTCCATTATTTTATTTTATTTATTTTTCTTGATTGTAAAATGTAGCGTCAAAAATGGATGAGGAATTTCTAGAATTGATCATCAAAACAAAAATGTAATTGCTTTAATTTGCAACAGTTGAATTCAAACAGAAATAATTTTGGAACGGAGCAAATTTTTCAGTTCATTATCGCAATATCATTACTCATCTAATATTAGATTAATAATTGCGAAGTGATTCTACACTAAGAATTTTGAAAACATTAACTTGTCTCTCACTCGTTTCGACCAAATTAGATTTTCTTTTCGTTGACGTCATTTTCATAATGCTAGGAATTAGTCTTTCTGGGTGGTATCGGTTTTATTGTTCTTCATTCAGCTCTAAAAGGGCTTATTTTGAAGTCGTTTCTGTGAGTTGACTGAGGATCATTTGATAATGTTACAAAAGTAAAATCGATGTATTGACATCTCCGCCAAACCAAGAGTTTCTCCATTCTCTTAGTGACAAATCGCTATAAATAACTGTTGGGGATAAAAGGCTTTAAAGGCTTCGGTTTTCATTTTAACAATGAAAGTACGTCTTTGTCATTATATTTATATTGACATTATCTTAAATATTTCTGATTTCTAATTTTGTGCTTTGGTGTTCATTAAAAAAAAAAGTCACATATTTCCTCTTGGCTTTTATTTAACAAAGATTCAATGATCTTTTTTTGTTTTTGCTTTTGACGTTCTTCTCATTGAATTTTATTTTCTTAGAAATCTGTGAAACTCCTTGAATCGTTCGCTGAAATCGATGCGATGATCATTTTTCTTTCATTTCAAATCCTTTAACAGTTTCAAGAACTTATCCAACAGCAAAGTAATTAAAACGATACATAGTTATAGATAAAAAAACAAAACGAAAATTATAAATACACTAGTTAATAAAGCAACATCCCTAAATCGGAGGGGGGGGGAGATTGTCTGTTTTAAAAGTATTTTTTTTGTCTGTTTATCATATAGAAAAATGCAGAGGCTACATTGTGAGTCATAACACTGAATAACTCTATAATGTACTAAAGTATCCTGAAACAAATGTAGTGCGGGTAAGTGGTTAGGGTACCATCATGGAGGGTTCCTTTCAATCATGGCCTCCATGAGTCCTAAAGGTTCTCGCACATGTGGAGACCCGTGTCCTGGAAGAGTGGGGTGGGCGGTCCTGGCATGCTGCTTAAGTCTCTCCTTCTGCTAAACGAGATCAATCGACTGGTCACCTCCTGCTACCTCCTTGCTTTGTCTAGAGTTGGGGGGGGGGGGGGATCTCGTATCTTTCTGTTCGGGTATAGTTTCGTGTGTATCGCAAGCATCGCTTTAAAATTTTTCCGGCAGTCAGGAGTCACCTCGTTGGGCTCCCTGATGGTAAGGGAGCACAAACTGTGAATTTTTTTCTCTTTTTCTTACGGATTCTTCAAATTTTCCAACATTCGGAAGCAATTCCCAAAACATTGCCAGTGACTTACTCCAATTATTATTAAACCAATCATTAAATCTATTTTTATCATATTCCATTCCTTCACTTACAAACCTTTGGCAACCTTGTCTTCCTTTTTAATCTCCGAAGCTCTGCTTGGAATAACTTCAAAGATTAAATCATTTAAGAAACTCAGATCTGGTGATTTGCTACTCGAGTAACAAGCAGCTGAGCAGATACTGGAGATGACAACACTCGCTTACAACCGTCGTGTCTTCTACAATGTAGGAAAATAATAGGACTACAAAAGACTCTGAATTCTGTCACAGGTTCTAGATGGTGAACACTGATAAACTGTTTGAGGGCTTTAATCTCAGAGTGTAACTGCGATAAAACATACATATATTATTTCTACTTCTTAACCAAGAATTGATAAAACAACATCTTTTCTTTAGAAGCCACATGTTATGTTACTTCTCTGTAAATCTGATCTGTTTTTTTTTCAATAGAATGTTATATGTACAGGCTTTCGCTGTGACAATAAAGAGATACCAACTGATACATTAATTTTGACATTCGATTGTTGAACATAACCAAAATCAGTGAAATGTGGATACCCTGAATTATAGTGTTAGATCATATATTCCCAAATCACTACGATGTTGTAACTATCAGAGATATGGTCATGAATCAGCTGCATCTAGAGGCAAGACCACCTGTCCCAAGTGAAGAACTTTTACAGAATCCTTATATTTACCTAGTAAGTGTATAAATTGCTTCGGCGACCATCCTGATTACAACGGGAGTGTCATCGCTGGAAGGAAGAAAAAGGAATACAAATCTCCATATAAAGGAATACAGATTTCTTCCGTATCGAAAGCTAAGAAGAGAATTGCAAAATAGTCTTAAATTAGACCTTTGCATCTATTGATCAATCGAAGCCTGCCTCTTCCATCTCCTGCCAGACTGACATCACAGGTCCTCCTCACGAGTTTTCTCCGCTCTTATTAGAACCCTCGCCACTTCTATTACGTCGTTTAAGTTCCGTCCTAAGTTTTAATACAAACTATTTCACAATCAACTGTTGTCTTTCAATCCAGCTGTTACTCCAGCAGGAGTAAACGTTTCACAGATGAGATTGTCCTTGCTTCAACTCAAGCCCACATTCACGTTCAATTCACCTTCTCATGGTCGTTAGAGACATTTCTCTTCGAGATGGTTTTATGAGGAAGAAATGGAGGACATCTCGACTATTCCTTCCACATTTCAGCATATCCCACACCAGTGCAATAATATTCAATTTTTGAATTTTAATTTTATCTACTAGAACTTTAGAGAACATGAGCTTGTTGCTCGAGGTATCGTTATGTATCGTCTACCACAAGTAAAGTTTCTTCAATTCTCTGGGATAGGATTAGCAACCTACATTGACGCTACTCATCTCGCACTTGAATTTTTACGTACATTTTTTACTTCCTTAAAAAATTGGCACTGAAAGTGTCCCTATCTCAAAGCAAGCTGAAGTATTTGGACAAGCATTTGCTCTCAACTCTAGCTCTGTTATATTATCCAATGATTTCCATGTCAGTAAACATCGAGTCGAAGCTATTCCAATAAGATTCTCTTCAACAAACAGAGAGCTCTACAATCTTCCATTTTCTGAAGATTTCTATCAGTACTTTTTGTACTGTTTGCCTTGGTAACAGCAGAATCACCACCTGTAGCTTGACGGAATGCATTACGAAATGCTGCGTCATTTATCACCTACTTCATTAAAAGTCATTCTTTCTATTTTAAAATTAAATTTGGTTGAACATCTATTTCCAGATTGCTGCCATCGAGTCATTATTATATCTTTTTTCAAACTCGACAAAAAACAGCAGTTAGCATAACAATTGCCCTACAGCATTTACCAGTTGCCTCTGCAAGACATGAGAAAGGATGAATCGATCTATTGTCTGGCATCTTGTAAACAATAACTATTTCGCCTCTTTGGAATGTGGCTTTCGCTAGCATCGATCAACTATTGACTATCTTGCATGCCTAGAGGAAAATTTGTTAATAGAGAGCATCTAATTTCCATCTTCTTCGATTTGGAGAAACTTACAATCGCACATGGAAATCTGGTATTTTGCAAGGTCTTTACAGTTACAGCCGCAGTGGTTACTTGCCCATTTTTATTCAAAATTTTCTTTCTTTCAGTCTGTCTGCAATTAACTTTTTCAAGAACTAGGAATACCTAAGGGTTGAATTTTGAATGTTACACTTTTTTCCATAATGATAAATGGAATCACATCTTCTTTGCCTCCATCAATCCATAATACATTGTTCGTTTGTGTACGTTTCATTCGACGTCAAGGGATCTTTCCTAAACCTAACCTGATATTTTGCGGCCTCAGCTTAAATTTGGTAAAATCATTAAACTCATTTTGACAAAAAGTTAATTTTCATCACTACTTACAGAACCTGAGGAAAAGGTATATTCTAAATGAAATTGCCTAAAAATGCTTTCCCATACTATATGCGATAGTGATCGCTTCGTCTTATTACATGTCTACCAAACCCTTATCCGATCACAGTTAGATTATGGTTATATTCTACTTGGTTCTGAACGGCCAACTACCGTTCGCACACTTGATCCTGTCCATCATAAGGTTTATGCATTGGTGCTTTTCGCACTTTAACTATTCAAAGCTTGTATACAGACGCACTGAAATCATCGAGGCATCTTCGTCGGCAGATTTTTGTCTCTGCAATATTCCGCAAGCATTTCATCTATTACTAATAGTCCTACTAACCAATATATCTGTCAAGGACGACTTTTTATCCATCGTCCTTCCATTATACCACTATTTGGATATCGCGTAAAGAATTTGAAAGGTACATTACAACTCATAGACCTAAAAATTGCAACTCTACCTAATTCACCATCTGTACACTGGAATATAAAACGCAAAACTGTGATTTTTCACTTCATGAACACGAGATAGCAAACACGCCCTTAATAGTATTTTAATCTCTGTACCATGAACATTCGTCACGCCACTTGAATTCCCAATTTTTATACTTTTTATTTTGTATCAAAGGAGAGTTTACATTGGAGCAGCCTTTTCTTCATCGAAAACTTTTGATGCTACTCATCTTCTTTGTGCAGCTTGAGTGATCACTACTGAGATACATACCACTTTCATGACTTTAAGAAAATATGCAATCAAAGAAAAATTATCGAAAATTCTCATCTGTGAAGTGACTCTGAGAGTGCTTTGCGGCCCTGTGCAGTCGCAGCTTGAAGATTCACCATGTCTTTATCCAGTTTAGCTTTGTTACAACGGTTTGAAGGTAGAACACTCTTTTTCTGCAGGATTCGAGATCACTTCGGAATTATTGGTAATGAACTCGCCGATTCTCTTGCCAAGTCTGCTGCCAATTTGCCTCAGCAACGAATCTCTCATTTCAACATTTATATAATTATTCGTTCTCGATTTTTAGCTGCCTAGGAATAAGAGTAGGATGAGCAAGTAAACAAACTTCATCTTATTAGCCCTAATTTATCCTTTCCTAAAACTAGAATGGGTAAAACTCGATGGCAGGATGTTGCTCAGACGCTTACCCGAGTCGGTCATCAGTTAAATGTCCTGTTTTTAATCAATATCGCTGTCACTGTTTTATCTTCTTTTTTGAAATTCACCGAATGGACTATATTTCCTTGTTTTTATAATGACAATGATCTTTAACAAACTCTTCCGTTTTTCAGATTCATTTACGCAGGTGGCCTTGTCATCTTTTATAAGTTTCAGTTTTTTAATGGTATTTTTTATATGCTTTTATACAATATTTTCACGTAGGCTTTGCTTTTAGTCCTGCTATTATTGTTCTTTATTTTCTTATTATACATAAAAAAAACCCACTAGTTCTTCAAAGGATGTATTTTGATTTTTGATATTTTTTCCTCAAAAGGATAAGATGAAATATCTATTAGCATATTGTTACCTTCTGTTTTGGACACTCCCCCGCAGTCGAAATCGCCTCGTCCAACCCGGCTTCCCTATTCGAAGTTGATCAGTCCGGAGGTTGGAACGAGGCAGCCAGCGGCCTTAAAACGAGGAGCAGAGCCGTGGAGAATCAGTTGGTCGAGTGGCCTCAGCCACAGAACTATCTCCAGTCCCGGAGAAAAGCGGAATTCGTCTGACAGTTGGACAGTTGGACGGGTGGCGACCGCCACAGCAGAGTCTCCAGCTACGAAGGAGCAAGTAGTTCGTTTTGGCGACAGCCAGTCGCAATTGAGAAGTTCACTCAAAAGTGAAGGACAGTTAGCCCGAGAGGCTAAGAAGCGTTTTGGTTGGACGAAGGACCACACCGTTCTCCCCAACTAATAGAAGATTCTTCCAGCCAGGAAGGAGAGGGATACCTACGGTTACGAAGAAGCCATTCGTTGCCGCAGAAAGTGCACCGGAGCCCGCAGCCTTACCGAGTCGACCAGGCCTAAAGAGTACGGTTACGAAGAAGCCATTCGTTGCCGCAGAAAATGCACCGGAGCCCGCAGCATTACCGAGGCGACCGAACCCAGGAAGACGCGACTACGGGAGAAGCAGTTCCCCAGCCGTATCAGAGTCACCTTTCGCCGCCAAGATCCTGCGACGACCGGGCGTCTACAGGAAAGTGAACTGCAGCCGTGAAGTTCAGCAATCAACGTGCAGTGTGAAGAGGGCAACCCTGAGCCGAAGAGAAGGGCAAATTGAATTTGGTGCCGATTTTGAGTTGAACAATAAAGAAATAAAATTTGATTTAACCCATTCTGTTCTCCATTCACACAGGTGAAGCCATAGTCTCGATCATCGCAGTGAAGTCCCCCCCTAGCCGCCGGCAGTGAGTTGAAGTACATCCCCGAGCCCCACATGCCGATAGCATTTATTGGCACCCGAATGGGGATACGATACTCCACGGTAGCAATATTACTTCTTAAAATGCTTCCCAGAGATCCGTGCAAATCGAAATACTTTTGTTAATATAAAATATAATTTTTAGTTCAAACTTTAAGCTTAGTTTCTTACTGACGTTGCTATTTCTTTTCTTTTTTTTTTAATTTTCCCCTGATGACAGTAATTACAGTAAACATACACAAGATATACAATAATTACATATGTTACTAATTTTCAGTTGTTATAATTTCTCAAATTAAAATACATTGAACAATAATAACTCATCATTTTTAGTTATTGGTTTTGTTTAGTTATTTGTCTCAGCATTTTGTTTTCTGGTTATTAGAATATGTCTAGATTGAGATGTCTGTCAAATTCTAAACACAAACACACAAACATGTACATCAGTCTGTGTAAATATCGTATTATTATATTAATTACTTGTTTATATCATTAAGATAATGACAAAGTAGTTTTTTCTTCTCCAATTTTAATTTAGCTCTGTTACTTTCTTAATAGCATTAAAAACCTTAGATTCAGTCATTTCTTAAAGGGATGTAGCTTTTATCGAAATCGCAGTGGCTCCTCAAAAGCAAAAAACAACAATAAAAACTTACTAATAATATTGCTTTGTTTTTTTGCTTTTGAGGCATCACTGCGATTCCGATGATATTTACAATAGCCTCTGTACCGAGACTTCGCTGTTTACTAGTGACTAGCTGATGATCGTGAAACAGCTGTTCTAGGATGTTACTTAGTAAACACTTGGTGATATAACTATTCCCAAGCGAAATGAAACGAAAATACAATTCCCATTTAAAGATTTACAATTCAAACTGTTAAAGTAGGAGTTAGATTAACAAAGAAGTGTTTTAATTAGTTAATTAAGACTTGATTAATCATTATTCAGTTACCTTGCTTTCTTTATTACTTTTATTACAAAATTGTTTAGAATTTATTCCTTCGAAAATGTATTTACTCCGAAAACAAAATATAAATCTGACCATGTTAAGTTAAGAAACAAATTTTATTTATTTAAAAACAAAAAAAGTCATTTCCTTGTACTTTCATATTTTTTGGGAAAAAAAATTAAAAACTCACTATTTTTTTCAAAAAGTGAAAGGCAGCATCTGAGTTATTTTTATTTGATTCACTTCTGAAATGTCATTAAATTGTTTCTTTGATCAAACTTCAATTTGTTTGAAGAATATTTTCCCATTAATTTCTGATTAATTTTTTTGCAGAAATTTTGAGTTTATATTAACAGAGGCTTACTTAATACGACTTTGTTCGGAATAAAAGAAGATATCAATTTCATAGGAAGAGAAAAGAAAGCTTTTCTAATAAACCCTGAACCACGTGGCTGATATAAATGACTTCCCTTCCAGGTTTTTGTCTCTTCCAGTGATTAAGTTACGACATCCGTGAAATGATTACAACGAAGGTTGAGTTCAGTTGATGGAGAACTCAAAGAACAATTCCCCATTTTCTCAGATATATATATATAAATAACAATGAAGGTAATTATTTTTCTGAACTTTATGAGTTGAAATGTTTCATTCAGACTTTTTCGGATTTAGGAATTGGTCTTTGTTGAACTTCAGTTATGGTAGAATGCTTTTAATATTGAGAAGCATTTCCAGAGATATATTGACTAAGCATACGAACTCTTGCTATTCCAAATGAACATTTTCCCCATTTCTAGTTCTTTTTTATCCTCTTGGCTGTTTATTACTCTAAAACGACCAGATAGATTTTCATAAAATTTGGTTCGTAGCTTATTTTATTCAACTTAAAGCACAGCTCTATCATTTCAGTATTCAATTCTCTTATTAATCAAATGATCCCCGAAGTCCCTCACTTAAAGATTTCTTTAAATTTAGTACACTGCTTCTTTATGTTGTAACTTTAAATATGAGCAACACTTCATTGGTTTCCAACCCCATCATTCCTCAGAATTAACCTCCCAGCACTGCGTATTCTTACAATTCGATGACAGCTGAGCGTAGACTTAGTTTAGAAATAATTATTCATTCTTTTTGCGATGGACATAAAACATTGAACAGAGGATTTATAGAGAAGCCTAATCGCCCGATACATCATTTGCTCAACTCAACAAAATAACGAAATCTAATTAGAGTCTAAATTGCAAATGAAAAACCGGCTTCTGTAATACCTGGCCATAATGATTTCATGTTTGAATTTCAGCAATACAGTTATTCTAAGAGGGTCGATTCGTAAGTCATGGCAGCTATTTTTTGTCTGCCAGATATGCGGTAACACTGCAATTCTAGAATATACGTTTGAAAGCCTGTTTTATGTATTTCTGATTGGCACGACTGATGTGTCTGGGTCAGTGGAGAAACGTCATGGGGACAAGTGGAAATTATGTGTTTGGAAATCATCGATTAATAAGAAAATACAGTGTAGCTAAGGAAGAAAAAGGAACACAGGAATGCTCAATATACATTGCTAACACCCCTCAAAGTAATCTCCACGATTGTGTACTGTACAGTGTCAGCGTTTGGGAACTGCTGTCCAACGCCGTCATTCTTCACGATAACGCCACACGTCACATGGCAGCTTCTGCGCAGGTTTTGTTACGTCAATGGAGTTGAGAAGTCTTGGAACACCATTCCTTTTCGCCAGACCGGAATCCATGCGACTTTGATTTGATTCTAAAACTCAAGCTACAGTTGCAAACAAAGATGAAATTTTGACGGCATTTCGGCGAGAGGTTCAACACTTTAATGACCCACATGCATTCAATGGTATTCTCCGCCTTCCCAAATGTAAGGGGGATAATCTTAGAGATTATTTTGAGAGGTGTTAGCAATGTGTATTGAGTATTCCTGTGTTCCTTTTTCTTCCTTGGCTACACTGCATTACCTTATTAAACTATGATTTCCAAATACGCATTTTCCACTTGCCCCCATGACATTTCTCCACTGACCCAGACCACATCAGTGGTGACAATGAGAAGAAAAAAAAATTGGTTTTCAAACATATGTTCTAGAATTGCAATGTTACCGCATATTTGGCAGATTAAAAATAGTTGCCGTGACTTATGAATCTACCCTCGTACTTTTGCTTAAAGATATTCATCGGTTTGTATACGCAGGATAAGACATTTTCATAAAATTTTGTACAGAGGTGAAATTTTGTACACAACTTGAAACATAGGCGTATTTAATGTATTCCTTCCACTCCCTAAAAGTGACAACAAAATCCCTTTCTAAAACTGATTAAAATCTTTAAAAGTTTGATACAATGCTGATTTATAATCCAACGTAAAATATAAAATGATTGTTTTGGCTTCAAAACCTCCCCAATCTTCAAAATTAACCCTTCTATCGATGCTTGCTCAGCTTTCACTAACGATGGATAGCTTAGCGCATCTAGTTTTGATTATGATGAAGGGATTTGTTAATCCTAAGGGAACCTTATTGTACACCCAAAGTTGAAATAAAATTATTCAAATGAAAACAAACAAACAGTAAATATTTACTTAGCCTCAAAACTTATTGTTGACATGGTTGAACATTTCGCATTTTGAAGCGGATTATAGGATCACTGTGATTATGGATTTTGATTACTTTTTACAGTTTTAGGAAGTGTTCGACATATTTCAATAGCATACTTGGGATTAGATCTCTATTTCTCAAGTCTTGCAGAAGACAACCTTAAGTGGAGATTAGGTTATAGGAGCTCATTCGCTTTCTACTTTCTCAGATGCCTTGGAGCTAAAAAAATATGTTTGTCGTTCTCTTTCCAATTGGATGGAAGAGGAGAAGACTGTTACCACATTTCCACTTATCATCAGTAAATCGATTCCTCAAAGAACAGATTAACATCAGTTACTTAAACAAATTAGTACAAGAAACGAATCAACGGATTAAGAAGAACTCTTTAATCTGTGAATAATTTATCTTAAGAAAACATTGGGCATCATTAATCAGATTAGCCAAAACAACGCCGTCTCAAAAGGAATCAAAAGGGAAGAAGCAAAACTTAAGAAAATAAAATCCAGAAAAACTTCTTTATTTATCAATGATTTAAATTTAATCTTTATATGAAATATTTCATTTTGATTTATAATAAACTCCTTATGAAAAAATAATCGAAGTTCAGTTCAAAGATATAAAAAAGTATGTTTTTATTCACGAATATATACCACACTGTGAAGATTTTTAGGCTGAGTTTAAACTTTCTGTGGGGGTCATATATTACTAGCAATAGACTTTATAATAAGAAATAAAACTAAAAAAAAAAAAAACTTAAAATAATTGAAGCGTGATTCCAACACTGTTCTGACTTACCGATTAGAGATAAGACACAACTGGAGAATTGACTTAGAAATCTTAAAAGAGATAAGAAAAAAAAAAACAGATGGTAGCCTATATTTCTCACGGTTTTAATTTCGTAAGACTTATTCTGTTCAGAGATAGTTAAAAAGTCCATAGAAAACAGACTACTTGCCCGTTCAATTGAATTTAAATATGTTAATTACTTGAATCTAGCAAATTCAAGTAATTAACATATTTAAAATTGCTTTTCAAAAGCGATTTTAAACCAATATTTAAAAACTAAGATTAAACAGAAAAGCCTAAACAGATTATTTATGATTTCCTTAATCGTAATAATGTAATGTTCAAAAAACAGGAATCTGCAATCATCTAATTTAGATGTCAAAGTAGAAAAAAAGCCTGTCTTTTATGGTTGATTCTTCTTCTTGAGTGAGATCTTTTGAATATTTCAGCGCGTGGTTCTCGAGGGGGAAATTTTGCAACGTGGTTCGTTTTTCAATTGAATTAAAGCTAAGGAACAAGAATTGAGCTGTGCTTCAATCGATCTCACAAAGCTCCAACAGTTATTTCTCTCACTCAAAGTAATTCGTTCTACCATTAAATTTACATCTAAAGAAAAGTATAAATGCACTAGTGATCTTTAATTGCTCATTGTCCTTCTGTTACTTTCGAAGCCAATGAAACAATAAAATATGTAACTGAAGCAAATGGGAATGTATTTCTTCTGTCAATGATATTATACGAAACTATATTCACAAACCTTTACTGAAAACTTCAAGATGTTTTTTGAACGATGAAGGGAGTCATAAATGTCGTAATGTTGGTTTTTTTTAATACACTAATTGAAATTAGTGATTAATTTATAATTAATATGAAATTACGATAATTTGACACTGGTTTTAATTCTCTGTTGTGACAACGTTGAAACTCAGCAAAAGAATTAGAAGTAAAATCAATCTTTTTTTTCAAAGTGGCAAATAATTATGAATGCAATGAAATTGTTTCTCAATTGTCACTTTTACAATTTATGATATTTTATCTAAATTAAAGCCTTTAATAAAATAATGCTGGATAATTAGAATTTATTTATGCCCATGTAAATTATAAGCATCAGCTTACAACTTGTTTTTCTTGGAAAAATGTTAGATATCCAAGCCTTTCTATTTCTTTAACTGGGTCGATAACAAAAGTATATGAGACTGACACGCTTTAGTTTTTCCTACAATCATCTACGAGGCATTTTCAACTCACCTAGTTGAAAATGCCTAATTGAACAGGCGAAACCCGGTTCTTTATCTTTATTTTAATGTATTGAATGCTTTTTATTCTTTTTTAAATATGCATCGACGTCCTTCAATTCATTTTAAATGCAACGTTAAACATTATCGCCTTGTGATAAACAAAGTATTAATTGGAGATCATGAATCCACCTTGCAATGCTGAAGTGAGGATTTAATAATAATACCACGACTAAACACGCGGCTTCTGCTTCCTGTTGCCTTCTCGTCCTTTAATAGACACTGAGTTACTAATGTAATAGGAACACTCATGTAACAGCGTGTAGGACTTTCTTTCAAAATAACCCTGAATTCGTTTCAAGTGGATTCATACAAAATACTGTAAAGCAATGTAGAGGAATGTTGTACGTAGAAACATGATGGTGTCGTACAATTGCTACAAATATGACGGAGATATAGTCTTTAAATAAATAATCCTTTCTACCTCAACCTAAAGATATTCAATAGGGTTGAGTTTCAGGGACTACGTAGGCCACTGAAATGACGAAATCTGGTTGTCATGTTTCTGAAACCATTCTTTGGTAATTCGGGCCTTCTGACAAGGTGCGTTATCCAGCTTAAAACGTCCATGGGCGTGAAGATAAGCTGTAGCCATGAAGGGATAGCCTTGATCAGCGACGATGTTCAGACAGGATATAACTTGGAGCCCAATCTATCACTATTACATCTCCACTAATAGATTTCGTCGTTGTTTTGATAATTATCAAAATCACTACAGTTCTAATTGTTTGTACCACTAGTTTCATCATTTAGAACAAATTCTCAAGCCTTTTCAATGATGATGATGAAAATGAGAAGCAAATCACGCGATCAAAGAGCTTCGTTGATTGTGTCAATGATTAAAACAATTACGAAAAATAAGATCATGTGATTTGGATATAAATCACGAAAATGTTTTTGCTTCAATTGAAAAAAAAAATTATTGATTACTGCATTTCGAAGATTTGAGATGTAATATTTTATCTGCAAAAACCAAAAATAAATAAAGAAAAAATAGTAAAGTGATGCTTACCTGATTGATTTATTAATGATGTTTTTTGAATGGTGTGATATAATATAAAATAACTTTTCTTTTTATTTCTCTTTTAAGGCTTGAATTCCAGTCCCGACGTGAAATAATGAACTCTTATCGTTGAGTTCCTCAATACTTAATTAAAGCTAGCGTTTCTCTTTACCAAAGACAGCCTCATAGTCGTTGCCTAGCAACCAATGTCATTTGACGTTACAAACAATAATAAGTCATAAAAGCGTTTTTTAAAATGGGACTTTTTTCTTAATACTTCAGGTAGAAAAATATTTATGAAAACTTCTCAATAACTCTTCCACAACATTCGCGTTATCGAACGAAAGCAATTGAAAGGAGAAAGAAGTAATAAAAAGAAAAAAAAAACACAAAAACCACGACAATTCACACGGAAATTAAGAAGAATGTGCGACACTTGGGACGTAAGACCATTTCATAAATATTCATTTCAAATTGTTTCCTTATGCACTTCATTGTGAAATGAAATATTCTGAGTTCATAATGAAAGCTCCTGTCACACGGTTATTACGGTTTATGTATTAAGGACAAAAGACTAAATCGTTTCCTCCATCATGTAGTCACCTGATCAGAATTTCAAATGACTTTTTTTTAAATAATTTTAATAATTCTAACAAAACAAACAAAAAACAAAAAAACATCGCCTCATTTGAACTGATGAAAATAAAAAAATCTATAGATATAGAGCCATGTAACATCACGTGATGGAAACTGACGATGGAGGAGTAACTTTCGAGAACTGTGAATGCGCTGATGACCAAAATAATCGTGGTCAGATTTTAAGTTGGCCAATGACTAAGTAATGAGCCAAATTTTATTGAAATTTGTCCAGATTCAAGTGAAATAGTAAGACTTCAGTTGTTTTGCATGTTCTGTCAACAATTGTTGTCTGAAGTTACGTCTTTCAAACAACAGAAGATGTTACAGTGGCTGAGTTTCCTTCAGATCATGTATTAAGATCTGATTATACCTTTGGTCACTATTTCACTTTTTCCATTTTTATTACAATCCTTATATAATGTACATGTAATATATATGTAATGTCTCTTAATAATTCTAAAAAATAAAATGAACTCAAGCTGCACAGATCTTAAAACATGCATCTTCAAATCTAAAGTATGATGTTGGAAGTAGGAGGAAATAGGGCAGGGAAAATGGGAGAACCCCGAAAAAATCTGCCCAGCACGGATCATCCACCCACGAAACCCAAATCCCGTTATTCTTATCCCGATAAGAGGCCAATCTCTTAATTATATAGCACAGACGAAGGTGCATGAAACAACAGATTATTAAAAATTAATCCTCGAGGCTGCTGCATTATAAATTGAAAGATATTCTACTTTGATCTAAAAATTTGTCTCTCATTGAAAGCTGCTGCGATTATTCTCTTTGGCGTTAAAAAAAAAAAAACCTGGTGTTATGGATTTTCTGACATCAGTTTTTAGATAGTTATTTAATTTTATGAAGGTCAACTCTGTGATAATGACTTTAATTGTATTATAATGAAGAGAAGATTTTAATTGAAGGTAATATAGTTGGTAACACATTTATTCAGAAGTTTTATTCTATGTCAATGTTAGGTATATGATACTAATTGTATTTTCAGGCTTAAAATGGAAAATTTCATTATTTACTAGTTGTTTTTCAAAGATTTTAAATTTTAATTAACTTGTGGTTTTCCCCTTCCCCCAAAGCGTGGGCTACGAGCATGGCATCCTTTATCCCCTTGTAGGTCCGGTATTGAGTTGCAAAGAAACTGAAAACCCAATGAAAGTTTTCATCTAGTAACATGAAATCTGACAAATGAATATCGGATATTTTGATAAGTGCTTTTGAGAAAGCCAAACATGAACTATTCAACACAAGGTAAAAACAAACCAAAAAATAAAAAAATAGAAATCTTGATATTAAAAATAAGGAGGAATGGACAACTAATAAAGAGATGCTTCCAGTAAAAATACACAGGCAGTTCACAATTGGATTTCTTGTGAATGGTGATTGATGATATTAATTACAAAATGTAAGCATAAATAGGAACTAATCTATTTATAAAACAGGGCTACGCTTGGAAATTCAATAAATCACATCTAGTAATCGTACAGAAACTTTTGAAAAAGTAGCAAGAACTAAAAATATGCTAATTTCAATAAGAAGAAAGTGGCAAAGAAACTACATATATTGTTTGTCTTCAGAAAGCAAATATGCTTGTAAATTGATCTCAAATAAAAAAACTAAAGTAAGAATAATTCAATTCAATTTATGGAGAATTTAGTTAAGAGCTGAAGGACAGATTTCAAAACTCGGAATTTAATCATCAAATTTCAACTTATCTCATTTATCTTAACCCTTGTGATAGTTTTCCTCTTCAAGTTTATTTAAAATTAAATAAAAGCGACTGCCCTAATTCTATTGATCTAATTCTTATTTTGAACGAATCTTGTCTGAAAGTCACTCTTCTTAGTTGTCCATTGCATCCTGTCTAGTCATGAACTCTTTGATTTTACGTTTCAAGACTTCTTTGGTTGAATGGTTCAATGTTTTGAATCGCACAAACTATAATGTGCCTTTATTTAAAATACCTTTCGAGTAGGGAACTCGGGAACTGAGGAAATATTACTAACTTGACCTTATTGAATACGGACAGACTTTTTAAACAACTTAGCCTGCTTCGTCTCCTGCGAGGTAATTCAATGCCTTTCGAACTGTTTTCTCAGGACAGATCTAAGTAATCATTTGCCAAGATCAAAGGAAAAACCTGAAAAGGGTTCCGGGCCAAAAGGAAGCAAAGAAGAATCTCTCTTGGTCAACTGATCCACTTTCTCATTTCCATCAATACCAAGATGTCCGGGACCCAGTAAACCCCATATTTTACCTGGCCAGACAGGTTAAGAATTTCCTATAATCAGCAAAAAACTGTGATGTGCAGTGTTCAGATCAGCCTGACTGTCTGAGCAGAAGAAGATTATCCTATTAGCATATTGACGGTTGATAAGCTCCAAAAAGAAATGTAGTAAAAAGCTCTATCTGAAATGTGGAATAATAGATGCCCAGAGCATGAAAAAAGTCAGCTATTGTCTTAGCCCATATATTCCAGCTCCCACCTTGTTTCCTATCTTGGAGTCGTCTGCAAAGCAGGCAATGCTCCTAGGAGGCAGTAGTTCATGTCCTCTGATAGTCCTGAGGGAAAGTATAGAACATAAGTCCTGTGCCACTCTCCAGACACTGGAATGATTAGAAAAGTTATGAAGCCATTTATCCTGGTTTAGCAACGTGAAGGCAGTACTTCTAGATTGATGCTCAATAAAGAGATATAGAAGTGGCAAATCCAAGAGTGCCTCTAAGGCAGCAGTAGGTGCCGTCCTCATGACTCTGATGATAACCATTCATGGGCTAAAGTTTGTACAATGTGGCCGGGAAGTTCCCGTACCCCTTAATTGGTAGTCATATTTTAAGGAAATAACTCGTTGACGAACGTCGGGCGAAACGGTCTGACTTTTAGGTCTTTCTTCATGTGATCGATCCTACATTGTTGTCCTCGATACACCAAGTTCAGCAGCTTGTTTACGTGTCGATTTGACAGCGATTGTTGAATCAAGCAGCGATTGCGGCACATGTTTCTAATCGTGTCTTCTTTCTTCCACTCCGCGGCCTACCTTTAACACTACCAAAAGCAACAGCACGTTTCTCCCAATTGAGCATTTCGAGGCGAGGCCTTATTAAATCTTTCCTGGAATGCTCCCATTATTTGTCACATTGTTTGTTGTGTGTTGTCGTCGTGCACCCCCATACTTACCACTAACCACTCCTCAATAATGTTACTATTACCGCTTACGTCTGACATGGCTGAACACTGCAATCTGATTTTCAATTCCAACACGTGCGATTCTCGTCAATAACATGCTGCAAGAAGCAGGAATTGAGCACATGGACTGGCCTTCACGTTCTCCAGACCCATCGAATCCCGTCGATCACGCTGGGGATGTACTAAGAAGACGTGTTGCCAGTCACCAATCACCTCCTCTAATACTTTTTCAATACTCATATCATTCCTCGAACTCAATAATAATACCAACCAATTACACCACGTGCATTCCAACACGAGCACCTGCATTCTAGTGCCACCTGCATTCTAGTGTCAACAATGGAAATAACATTCAATACTAAATATTTACATTATTGTTATAACAAAATAGGGGTTACGGGAACTTCCCGGTCACACAGTACATAATCTGCATAGTTTAAATGTTGATTGTAAAACAGTTGATCACAAAATTTAGGGGACATTGCGAAATGAATATAATACACCAAAAACAGAGGCATTTGAGTTTATTTATTAAAGAACATCATCAGAGAAGCAAATGACACGAAAATGGAAGTTGTCTCAATATCCAAATGTGATGCAAAATGTTAATTTGCATGTTCGCTCACAACCTTAAATAAAGAGGCTTTCACTGCTGGGTTGTCTCCACTTTCCTGGATTAACAACAAGTGGCAGAATCGTTGAACATCACCTGAAAATGCCCCTACAACGTGATTTACCGGAATCTGAAGCATGGAGAGTCTTAGGGCATTTTCAAGCTTGCCAAACACAAATCACAGTGACAGCAGCGGTTGGAATCTCCCAAAGCGTGATTAGCACACTCTCGAATCGCTTCAGAGAGACTGACGCAGTACGAAGAAGACCAGGACCACCCACGTGCCACCACTCCAAGAGATTATTGCTACTTGACGCTAATAGCACGAAGAACCGGAGAAGCAATGAGACTGACCTGCGGGGACAGTTTCTCGCTGCTACTGGACGACGGGTGTGTACTCAGACCGTGCGCAATCGACTCCATCACGGTGAACTGTATGTCCGGTGACCATTGGTATGCATTCCGTTAACTGCTGAACATCGCAGAACCCGCAAAAGATGGGCTGAAATGTAGTTTCCTTGGACCCGTGAAGAGTGGTACATGGTTCTCTACAGTGATGAGTTAAAATTCAACCTGCAACCTGACAATTGTTGTGCCCTGATCTGGCTTAAACGTGGAAAGCAGGAGAATCCACTTTTCATGCAAGAAAGACATTCCTTTGGTGGAGGTTGAATCATGGTGTGGGCAGGCATCAGCCTTGGTGTCTTACCGATGGATTAAAAATGGAACGGTGAATGCTGTAAGATATCGGGATGATATCTTATAGTGGTACCCTACGCTGGAGCAAGTTAGGGCCAACTCTATTTTTATGGACGATAATGTACGCCCCAGCGTGCGCATCTCGTCAATAACATGCCGCAAGAAGCAGGAATTGAGCACATGGACTGGCCTTCACGTTCTCCAGACCCATCGAATCCCGTCGATCACGCTTGGGATGCACTAAGAAGACGTGTTGCCAGTTACCAATCACCTCCTCTAATACTTTTTCAACTGGAAGTTGCCAAGGTGCGCGAGTGGCCACGAATCCAATAGGAACTGCTGGACAGTTTGATCCTCTCCATGCCTCATCTCTGTCAGTGTGTTATAGCAGTCTCAGGTTACCATATACCCTACTGAACAGTGAATGTGCGACACTTTTTTCACGTCTGACATGCGAATATTAACCCCCGTCCATGTGTCACATCATGCTCAATCCCAATAAACGGATTCTGCGCCTCATTTGCATATTCAGACAACTTCCATTTTCGTGTCATTTGCTTTTCTGATGATGTTCTTTAATAAATAAACTCAAATGCCTCTGCTTTTTGGGTGAATTATGTTCATTTCGCAATATCCCCTAAATTTTGTGAGTAGTCTACTTACAGTATTTTTTGTCTTGATGTATGTGATCATTTAATAGGATGTCGATGGATCTTATTTATAATACTTTTTCTAAATTTTTTGAGAATCATCACCGGTTGATCAAAGACTGCGTTATTTTTTATTTGAAATTTTTAACGTTACATTACGATACATAGCATTGGATCATATTATGCATTGGATCGTATTATTATAATGTTGGATGTATTATGCCGCTCCAGATTTTCAAATTTAATGAGGAGTTTTTTAAGCAAACTAAAGGTTGTTTTATAGGATTAAAGTTCGGCGATGATTGCCGATGATGTGCTATATTGAAAATATGGCTATGAATTTATTGCTTCAGGGTGAAGTTTGTATCGCCTTATATAGGAGGTACATAGATGACCTGTTTTTATTTCCCAACCTGGACATTGAAAGGGAGATTAAGGATGTATTCGAGCAATTTCTTGAGAATATCAAATTTGAAATTGAAATGGAGAAAAATGGATGCATTCAATTTTTGGATATAATGATTATTGAAGGGGAGACTGGTTTCAGATCACGGTGTTTCGGAAAGAATTCAATGCTATGCTCACTATTAATTATTGCTTCGCAGTCCCACGTTATCAAATCAATAATGTTATGTATATGGCAGTATTGAATGCATTTCATTATTGTTCGTCCATTGAATGGTTTAATAGGGAAATAGATAGGATTGTATAAAATTTCTCTTTCTAATGATTACCCATTGAGTTTTATTTTAAACTTAATAAAATGGGCTTTTAATAAATATTATGTTAATGGCAATTATGATCATGAAAAATTATTGTCCTTAACTATTGTACATAAGATTCTACAAAGATTGGCTCGGGCTTTAAAAACATTGCTTAGTAAATATAATTTTAAGATTTCTTTTAAATCAGATAACACTTTACTTCTAAATATGGTTTAAAACAACTGATGTTAATATTCAGAATATGAATGATTTAAATATGGTTTACGATGCATAAATAATTCCTGCCTTTAAATTAGAGAGACTTCCCGTTCACTACATAAGCGGCTACTTGACCGAGCTATTAGAACAGGAAATAGTTCCTACGCGCCTGTTAGACATTATAAGGCACTTTCCCATAGGCTGAACTCGGATGAAGCCATTATTTTTGGACTTGAAGATAATTCATTCCGTAGAAAGTGCCAGGAGAGTATGTTCATAATTAAGATTCATGTAATGACGGTCTTTCGGTAAATAGTGTTGCTGTATACAAGTGCCACAACATAAATAAAGAAAAAGAAAAAAAAAGAGGAAAGAGTATATAAGGCAATATAAATTAAGGTAATTATTTATGCTTTTATTTTGTTGTATGGTAGCGAGATTAGTTTTGTCATGGCTACATTCCCTTCTGTGAGGATATGTTTCTGTATTTTAGTCCTTTCAGCCATTATTGCTGGTAGTGAAAAAGCTAATAATTGGTTATAGCGAAACAGGTCTCTTAAATATTTAAATATTTTTTTGTAAGTTTTATTTTTTTTAATTTTTTTTTTTGGATATTTGGTCTTGATTACTTATGCACGTATTATTCTACTTATTTAGAATTTGTTTACGTGGGTTTAAAACCAAGGTTTTCCCTATCTTTCTCTTCCTTGTAAAGTTTACGATTGTAGCTTTATTAAGGATTAACTTTAAGGCCTATGACATGGGACCCAGGTCTAAATGCAGTTAAGAGCCTCTTGCGTAAGATCAAAAACAGTTCCAGAGTTTTGGTCACTGTCTAGAATAGTAAGTTCGTCAGCAAAGGCCTAAGAATAAAATCCTAGTTTCTGTAATTCCACAGTAAGGTAGTCATTACCAAACACCAAAGTAAAGAGAGATAACCCCCCCCCCCTGTCGACTTCATTCCTTAATTTGAATTGTGATAGTGTTCCCAGAAAGGTGTTCCCAGAACAAATAGTACGAGTTGATGTTCTTCAACTGCCAGACAAAAGACTTGCTAAAAAAAAAAAAAACATTGATTTTAGTTATTTGATACGATCTGCTATTTAGACGCTTTGGTGGTCTCTTTGTATAGCATCGTTTTATTTCACAGAACCAACGATAAATGCACAGCATCCTTTGTGACTACCAATGCTCCAATATTGTGTACGTAATTTATTTCGAGCATCTAAAAACTTTTTCTACACATTTTTCTTGCAGTTACAAGAAAAGGTTTCATCAAATATTTTAGGTTCAATATGTTTACTCTTAGAATACTATAAAATATTTTCGGCCAACACGCACACATTTAAAATGATCACAAAACATTTATACGAATTAAAAATACATAAATTCGGTTCGTTCGTTATTACAGAGCTTTTAAAAGCTTTTAAATAATTTTTAATCAATTATAAATGCTTTCATGGCCAATAAAATCGAAGTACTGCAATGTCACCGAAAGTGGTGCTCTCAAACGACCGAGAGTGAAAGTTGATCATAATGCAGACGATCTTCGGAAAACGGAAACAGGAAACCAGCTGCCGATCTTTGCTGACAGGAGCCAAATCTCGGACGGATAGAGAAAAGGAAACATGATTCTGCTAGTAGAGAAGCATTCTCGTGCGGTGAACAAAATCCAATGGGTTCTTTAGGAACATCTTGGAAGTATCTAGGGAAAAAAAGAAAAAAATTAAGAATGTAATATAACCACTAACAAGTTCATTTCACTTTCTTCTGTCTTTTCTTTTTCCTTAACTGCGCAGTCTCTGAAACCATCAGCTATCATTTGGTGCAATGTCTTTTTTCTTTTTCTCGATAGCATATTGGTGTATACTTTGTACTGAGATGCTGTCGTGATAACATTTGAGTCGTTATAACATTTATCTGTGAGAATGCATGCTGACTCCTTACACTTTGTCGTGAAATGAATAAAGTTCTTTATACAGTATTGTAGGTGCTGCAAAATCAATTGTATGATTGCTGTTTTGAACATGTTGTGCAGTGAGATAGATTTGATCTTTGTTTCTAACTGCCGTTGAGTCCTGTGAAACACGTTTCGATAGCAATTAGCGAGACTCGCCGATGTAATGGCACGGAGCTCCGATACATTTCGATGCCCTCCAGTGTTCGTATTGCCTTATATTTTTTCCGGAACGTTAATCACTTTACTAAAACGGTTAGTTGAGGGTGCTGTGGTGATATTGAATGGTTTGAGCAGTTTGGTAAAAGCAGAAAACATGCTACGATGAAAAGCAACGGAGATATAATATGTTTTGCAAGATTTATCACTGATGGCGTTGTCGTAATCTTAAGAGCAAGCATTCATTATGTGCCTGTTAATGAATTTTGGAGAGTAATCAGTGAGACGAATACTGTCAAATCTCTTGATTAAATAGTTCTACGGAAATTGATTATCAAACTTATCTCACTGCACATGTTCAAAACAACAACCATACAATTGATTTTGCAACATCTACAATACTTTCTAAAGAACTTTAATCATTTCACGAGGAAGTGTAATGAGTCAGTATGCATTCTCACATAAATTTTATAACGACTCAAATATTATAACGACTGCATCTGAGTTCAAAGGGCATACCAATGTGACTTCGAGAAAAGGAAAAAAAGACATTGCACCAAATAACAGCTGATGGTTTCAGAGACTGCAGTTAAGGAAAAAGAAAAAAGAAACAGAAGAAACTGAAATGAACTTGTTAGTGATTACATTACATTCTTAATTTTTTCTCTGTCTTTGTTTTTGTGTGTGTTTTTTTTTCTTTTTTTTTCTAGATTTTTTTTGTTCCACTCTACATTTAAGGGCACCACTTTCGGCGACTTTGCAGTTCTCGATTTCATTGGCTATGAAAGCATTTGTAATTCGTTGTTTCTGAATAATTTTTAGCGGCCCCTATGTTACAGCTTGACTGTAAAACGTAGGTGACCGCTCTTGCATTTATGTCTGCTGGATGTCAAGCTGGATGTCACACTGGATGTCCCTCTCTGTAGTGGCCAAACGGTTAGAGATATTAGAATGAAACCTTCACCATTGTGTTCAGCATCAAAAAAATAGGTGATCACGTCCAAAAAAATAAGACCTGTAGGACCACTCCCTGGCCCCCCCCCCCAAGGAGTGTTTTGCTAATAATGAGTTGCGACAAACCAAAAACCTAGTATTGTTTTAATTTCCTTATTATTATACATGTGATTGTTGCGAATGCAAAAGCCGCAATTTTTGCGTTTAGTGAGATTGTTGTGATTGTTGTAGAGATCGCTTCCGATAAACTTTTGTTTATAAAATTGTGTTTATAAAATCATGTTTATAAAATTGTGTTTATAAAATCATGTTTATAAAATTGTGCATATTATGGGGCCACTTTGCTTTTGATACTGTCTAAAAGCATTAATTACCTTGTTATCACTTGTAAAAGCTCCCTAATAAAGGAGCGAACCCGATCGTGGTTTTATGTATTTTTAATTCGTATAAATGTTCTTTTTTTTTTTGATCATTTTAAATGTGTGTGTTGGCCGAAAATATTTTTATTTTGTGCACACATTAAATTATTATTTCATGTTTACCCTTAGCTTTAATGTAGCACATTTTTGAGGTTAGCTACTTTTTTTGCGAGTTCTCTGGACTGCTGTCCGTGTTTACGTTTTCTGCCATTCTTTGGTCGTCTTTTGGTGGATGGACTGCCTGTTTTTATAATTTCATTCCTGTCTATGGTCTCTTGTGATTCCTCTAGTTCAAAAACAACTTCCACGTCAAGGTGGTTTTGGCAGATGGGCGGTCTCTATGTCCTCAACATTATCAAATTCTATAGTTTCTACCTGTTTCTCCTTTTCTTCCAAGGATGCATCGTTTTCTGAATCTTCGTTATGTTCAATTGCTAAAACGTATTTAAAATTTTAAAATCTTAAAAATATTTAAATTGATATAGAAATAAAATGCTACAACAGTACAAGGTCATACGAATGAAAGGCAGTTCTCTTGGAAATGTTGCCTAGTAAAACTAATAAAATGCATCATTACCCAGGGAAGGATGGATAACGATGGATAACGTAAGCAAGGACACTGAATTCTTTAAATTCCGAGTATATGTCCAAGTAAATGTCCGATTATGTTGTGAAAATTTATCTTTGTTGACAGGACCTCACTATTTCCGTGTTTGGTTTTATGGAATCTTGCAGTTTGTGAGATGGTTCTGTCCCTTCCAGCTTGGATTCAAAATTAAGACCCTACTTGTATCGATTCAAAAATTGATCTTGCTATAATGCGTTTTGCTTCAGAGCCATTATCATCAACCCTACAGATTATTGTATCTCTTTCCCTGTCTGCCAACACTGTTCCTCTGTTCGCCATCTGCACAAAATTAATTAAAATGAGCGAAAAAAAACTAGAAACGAAATAATAATTACAGTAAAACGAGTAAATTACAGTCAATTACAAAATAAAATGTTGCTTTACTTAAAGAAAATTGAGTTATCTTTTCAGTAATAATATTGTTTTAACCATTTTTATATACTGGTTCTACGTAAAAGTCCAAGTTCCAAAAACAGAGCCTAACCTAAATCTGCAATGAACAGTCAACCTTCTAATTTTAAGATTTCGTGTAATATTTAGTTTCTTCATTCAAAGGTGAATTAAATAAGAATCGATTTTGTCTTTTAGTTTTAATGTTCGTTTTATCAATGATTTTGTTACTTATTAGTCCTTTTGTTAATTATTCAAGGTAAAGTATTTCCTTACCTTCTCAGGGTTTGTAAATTGTATAAAAGTGATTGCAGATTCTGAAATGGTAGTCTTACAACTCCTGAGTACAACGATGTAGCATTGTAAACAACTAAAAACAAACTTGTGAAATAAACTAAAGGACTTATAAAAAATGCGAACTAGTGGTGGGTCTTTTGCAGGACCCTTTGTCAACGTCTTGACACACATTACATTTTATATTAACTACAAAGTAGCTTTCAAAATATATGCATCGTGAGGGCAGCCATGTTGAAATGTTACTTGATACGTTATTGCTGAATGTACAATTGCTTTTTTTTTAATTGTACAATTATGTTTTATATTTTTTTTTGAAATTGTATGGGTTTTTTTTTTTGAAATTGTGGGTCGGCAATTATTGCATATACGGTTCAAATGATCCTTCAATATTTAGAAAGGCGCCAAGAGTGATTTGACCAAGGTGTAAGGCTGTTTCAGTTGAGGTCACTTCAAATACGCATATTGCTTACAGTGAAGAGGATGTTCAACAAGAGAAATATCCCTTATACATCGATCAAACAGCCTCTACAGAGCCTTTAGAAGAAAAGATGAGGTACTGATTGGCCTATATGATTTGGCAGAGCAGAGATCAGAACTCCCTGCCTTAGGGATAAATTCCACTATTGCCTTCCTTCATTTCATAGGAATATAATCTAGAGCGGTTTATAGTAAGTGTATAAGAGAAGGTAAGTTGGTCGATCCCTTTTTGATGTAAGGCTGGACAAATTCCATCCTCCCCTGCAGCTTTGTAGGGTCTAAAGCTGATAATAGTTAACCTTTTCATAGATGATAATTGTTTTTGCAGAGGAAAACTCTTTGCCAAAGAATGCATGTTGATCAGTCACAGTGTTATTAACTATTCAGTTTGGGAAGTGAACATCCAGCTGATACTGATATGTCTCCTCCTCAGATGCGATATAGTCTCCGCTGGGTAACATTAAAGATACCATTTTAATCTCACAGCTTTTGGCCAGAGCCTTTGTTAGCTTTGTGGCCATAGATAAAGCATCTAAGTTTTCACAAAAGGCTATCCGGGATAATCTAAGTGCTTGATGGCAAGTTTATAAATCCATTGGGCTCTAAATCCCAAGCTGTAAAAGTCCCCGCTTTTTTTTGTCTTATTTAGTAATTTGCGGGTCATAGTTCTAACTCTATCCAAGTGCGAATTCACCAGAATATTCTATTCCTTCTTTTTCTACGAAGTTGACAGCTTTTCTCGAAGGCAGAGATGAGGGTATAGAATCACGATAAAATGAAGGAAAACTGCCATTTTAAGACTAAGGTCATCTTTATACGTGGGCCGTAATAGAAGTCAATTATTTTTTATCTGCCAAACATGCGGCACAACGCATGTAATTCCAGAATACAGGTTTGAAAGCTTGTTCGATGTGCTTCTGATTTCAGACTAATGTGGTCTGGGTCAGCGACGAAATGTCATGGGAGCAAGTGGGAAATACGTATTTGGAATCTAGCGTTTACCGCTCACAAACAATCAATGTAGCCAAGGAAGAAACAGGAACACAGGAATACGCAATATACATTGCTATCACCCCTTAGAGTAAACTCCAAGAGTGTCCACCGTACGTTGCCATCGTTTGGGAAGGCGGAGAATTCCATTGGCTGCATGTGACCTCTCGCCGAAACGCCATCAAAATTTCAACTTTGTTCGCAAGCATGTCTCAGGCAAATCTTTGATTTGAGTTTTGGAATCAAATCAAAGTCGCATAGATTCCGGTCTGGCAAATACTGGCAAAGTTGTTCCGAGACTTCCCATCCCCTTTGATGTAACAAAATGTGTGAAGGAGCTGCTGTATGACAAGTGGCAGCCATTACCGTGAAGAATGATGGTGTTGGACAGCAGAGATTACTTTGAGGAGTATAAGCAATGGGTATTGAGTATTCCTGTGTTTCTTTTTCTTCCTTGGTTACACTGCATTGCCTTATAAAACGATAATTTCTAAATATGCATTTTCCACTTGCTCTCATGATGTTCCTTCCCTATTCCTGGCATCTTCCTCTGTGACCTGAGTAGGAGTATCTTCGTATTCTAAAAACTTAGATTTCTTTTTCAAAGTCACTTCAGCTAAGTCTAATTTTGTGATAGGGAGAAAGGGGCCTCATGTCAAATATCGTCCAGATGTCGAACAGAGGCCAATGACAGATTAGTGTTTTTCTTGTTTTGTCTCCGTAACTCCCCAATTGAAGGCCTTAAGACCAGGATTCTGTCTTTTCAGCAACACTTAGGTTGGAGACTTTCCCGGGAATCCAAAGCATAGCTTTGGTCAATCGGGAGATTTCAGTCTTCTATAATGGAGAGCGCTACCCATCCCAGATTCTCGTATTGGGAACTCTTGTCTAGTACCAGTCCCTACTAAATAAGTTGCCAGCAGTGACATAGATATAATCTGCCTTACTTCTAGTTCCCCTGAATCGTTGCACCTGTTCACCTTCAAGGATCTCTCGGTTCAACTGCCCAACTGCATAAGACAACTCCATTTGCTGATATTCAGTAAACGCTTCCATCCAGCTTTACGAATAGACTGAATTCACTACATATATTCACTAGATTTCCAGCTCTCAAACAACATCTATATCTTTGTAGAAAACAAGAGTTTGTTTTAAATTTCTTTTGTTTATTTTTTGTTTGTTTGGTAGAACTCACTCGTAATGCTTGTTTTTTTTTGAAAGTAGGAAACTTATTTTTCCAACAAAATTAACGTGCGCTGTGATGATTAAAGGAAAGACGCCGATGCACAGGTGCAGGATAAAAATCAATTTATACACATTAAAAAACGACTAGTTTCGGTTCGATCGAATCTTTATCAAGTACGATGAAGTAATTAAAAACTGTTTTTTATAACAGATCACTGCAAGTTAAAATAATTTATGCAAACAGCTAGAAGTTTTAAGTCAATCATGAGCCGGGATGATGATGGATGACGTCTGTGACTGGAACTTGGGCCGAGTCGACTGCAACGCAAAGGGTGAGGTGAACTGAGCGGCAAAAACCGTAGTAAAGAAGGCTAGAATCGTAACAGCAAAAAAAAAAAAAAAAAAAACCAGAACAGAAAAATAAAGTTATTTAATGCAGCGGAAACCATATTGCTCGATGTTTGGCACAGAATTGCAGTCATTATAAAAAGAAGGGTCTGTTAAGATGACCCTTCTTTTTATAATGACTGCAATTCTGTGCAATTCTGTTAAGATGTGAATAGACTCTTTGCATTTGCGCAAGAAATGGTTACTTTCTTTACAGATAACACAGGCCAACAAAAAAAAAAACTTTTTAAAAACTTTTTTAACATTAATAGGTGATTGTTATGGTTTTATGGTTGTTGATTCCTCAATTCTTTTCTATCACCCACAGTTCGTCACAATGTGACTTTTTTACAAACTAGAAAATTTGTGGAAGATACTACAGGAATGAAATCTAAATTAATGTTACAATATGTACAAAGCTTTTCTTTAAGTATAAACATAAAAATACCTCTTTACTACATAGTCTTATGTGTGTATTTCCTTATATTTCCTTTCCCTCTTCTCCTTATAGCTTTTGGTATAGCTTTTTCGCCTGTGAGTCGAATGCTGAACTTTTCGGTGAAGTAGTCTCCCATCATACTGGTATTCCAGCGGCCCTGTTACCTTCTTTCCATCACTTTGATATCTTGATGGAAACGCTCACCTTGCTCCTCACTCACATCCCTCAAATCGTCTGGCGAAAAGTCAAGATGGCTGTTCAAAAAGTGAATCTTCAGGCTCATCAAACATCCTAACTTTTTGAACTTCTCTAGCATGTCGGCTACAATAGCAATATAATGTGGGTCTTTTTTGTTGCCTAAAAAGTTGGTAACAACCTGCTTGAATGATACCCAATCCTCCCTCTCATTGACATTCATTTTTGATTCAAAGTTGGAATCGAACACCATTTTCGGATATCGGGCTTAACAAACACGCCTTCTTTCAATTTTGCTTCCGATAAATGAGGAAACTTCTCGCAGAGATACTTGAAACATTGCCCATCTTTGGGTAAGGCTTTCACGAATTGTTTCATTAGCCTAATATTAAATGTAGGGGTGGCAGCAGAAAGTTTTCCGGATCCACGAGGTTCTTGCGCAGAATGTTCTTCTCTCCAGGCTTTCTAAACTGCCGTGCTGGCGTGGTCGTGCGGTCTCGGCGGCGGCCAGCCGTGGCGACCAGTGCGCCAGTACCTGGGTTCGAATCCCGGCAGTGGCATGGCTGTTCCCTTTCTTTCTTCTGTGTTTCGTCTGTTTCTGCGGGTATAGCTTGAGCTGCCTCCTACGGCGTACCCTGGGCAACGTTACGACGGATAAATGCTCACATTTCTCGCCCCTTGTTGAGGCCAAAAGATTCACTTCTAAGAGCCCGGGCGTTGGCAACAAAAAAAAAAAAAAAAAAAAGGCTTTATAAACTTCTTGCAGGCTAGTTTGTCCCGGGCAAAGATTGATCCCTTGTCCTACTGTCAACCAATTTTACCTATTTAAATAGTGTATAAACTACCTTTGAATTTGCTACAAATTTAATTTCCTTCAATATTTAGTTTTGAATTGTAAACAAACAGTGGGTGATGCAGCTTTTTTTTTGTCGTATTTGGATTGAGCGTACCAAAATCCATAGGAATAAGGCAAATTCATTCAAAAAGTTTTTTCATCGTTGGCCTGTGTAATTGATGGACGATTCCAGCCTTCTCCACTACTGTTTTTGCCCCTCAATTCACCTCACCCTTTGCGTTGAAGTCGATCCAAGTTCGAGTCACAGACGTCATCCATTATCATCTTCGTCCATGATTGGCTTAAAACTTCTTGCTGTTTGCATACATTATTTTAACTTGCAGTGATCTGTTATATAAAGCATGTTTTTAATTATTTTATTGTACTTGATAAAGGTTCGATCGAACCGGAACTAGTCGTTTTTTAATGTGTATAAATTGATTCCTGCACCTGTGCGTCGGCGTCTTTCCTTGACACTTATTTTTATTACACATTTTTTTTATTCCTCCAATTGAGTTTTGTTTTTCTGATTTTGTCAATTTTTTTCCTCAACTTCTGCCTCCAATGGAAATAGTTTTTACTATGTAATTAAGCTGTACAATAAATAATATTGAATATAAAAAATAAATAAAGATCTCTAATTTTTGAATTAGTCATATATTGATCATAAAACTAAAAAATACAAAAAGAAATAAAAAAAGAAACAAACGATAAACTGCCTAAATATCGGATAATTCAAAAACCAAAAAATAATGACTTCAGATAGATCTAAAGTTATATCTCACAAAAATTAACAAAAAATAATTAACGTGTGTTGAACTACACTCAGTGAAAGGAAATCGACTCAAACTGAAATGCAATGGTGAACCTTAAATTGTCGCAAATTTTTGATCGTCTGAAAACTGCAAGTAAAAAAATAACAAAGAATATGCCATTCCCGTTCACGTGACAAACAGAACGTTCCAAATGAATGCATTTTGTAAAAAATGTGAGGAAAAGAGTAATATAGGAAAGATTAATATAGGAAAGTAATATAATATATATAAGTAATATGGAAAAGAGTAATATATATATATATATATATATATATATATATATATATATATATATAGGAGTAATATAGGTCTAGTACCAAAAGCGTTTATTTCATTACAAAGACAAGGCCACAAATTGAACTGAATTTAGCATTTATTGCAAGTCAATACATGGCTTTGCCACCTCGAGCTCTGAAAAAGCTTCCATTTGGCGTCACATCGATCGGATCACATTCATGACCTCATATTGCACAATATTTTTCCATTCCTCTTCTAACCCCTCTTCAACTCCTCGATTGTCTCTGGAGCTGGATTTCTACCACAAACTCTTCTCTTAAGGAGATCCCAAAGATGTTCGATCAGAGCTACGTACAGACCACCGCATACACTCAATGCCAACTGCATTCAGATAATCCCGAAAAGCAACAGCTGCATGTGGCCTCGCGTTGTCGTGCATGAAAATGAAGTTTTCTCCGACGAATCCAGTGTACGGCAATACATATTGTTGTAGCACTTCGGTTATGAACCAGTGACCGTCAACCCGCCTCCTGTGGTCCAGGGTCGATAAACACCACATCAGTTTTGGCTGCAAGTGAAATGCCTGCTCGTAGCATGCAGGAGCCTCCTCCATAACTGATCGTTTCCTGAAAGCAGAATTGCACAAAACTTTCACTAGGCATTCGATAGACACGGTTTCGTCTGTCATTGCCATGTAAGCGCATTCGAGTTTCGTCAGAGAACAACACTGAACCCCATTGCGCTATAGTCCAGTCAACATGATCGCGACCAAATTGAAGGCGGGTTTGTCGATGAGCTGTGGTCAGAAGTGGTCCTGTTGCAGGCCTATGTTGGGTCAAATTTCCTTCCTGTAGTCTTCTTCTGACAGTTACTGACAGCTACCCCACGTACACGGTGCAGCTCTTGTTGGACCTGAATGCCAGTCAAATTATAATATACGATTGCATAGTGCAGTAATAATAATAAATCGGTCATCTCTTGCAGTCGTAGCTCGATGTCCACCAGAACCTGGTCTCCGATAAAAGGCACCAGTTTCCTGGAACCTCCGTTAGACTTGTGATACAGCTGACTTGCGACATATGCAACAGTTGCGCGACATATCGTTGAGTGCGACCCTGCTGTAGTAAGATAACTGCCTGCGCCACTTCCTCGGTTGTTGTATCCATCTTTCTGGAGTCAAAATGACGACAGGATTCCAGTAAAATCATTCACATTCATGAAAGGATACGTAAGGCTCACGTCCACAACAATTTCACGTGTTTCCGAATGGTTTATGTACCGCCACGCACTTGAACTTCATACCCTTTCCAACAAATACCGGCATATCTTAAAAACTTTTTGTCATATTATCATACGTTCGGTGTCATGTGAACATGAATTTCATATTCTTTGTTATTTTATTACTTGTAGTTTTCAAATGATCGAAAATTTTAGAATATTTAAGGTTCACCATTGCGTTTCAGTTAGAGTCGATTTCCTTGCAGTCGAGTGTATTTCATCTGTAAGTAACTCATAAAACACGCAATAAAAGATTACATTTTTTTTATATATGTAATAAAAAATTCATATAAAGGGAACTGGTTTTCTGACCATTGAACATGGTCTTTCATCAGCCTGAATAAAAAAATTGATAAAATTCAATGAAATACATTTGGAAATTTTCATCTAACCAATCCTGAAACATTACGGAAATTATTATGAAAGCACTGACATCGAAATACCATCACAATGGCGATGTCAGCATTACGTTTCATAATAATTTCCGTAATGTTTAAGGATTGGTTTGGATGAAATTTCCAAATCTATTTCATTCAATTTTATCTGTAATTTTTTTATTCAGACTGATGAAGACCTTGTTCAATGGTCAGAAAACCGGTTCCCTTTTTATATGTATTTTTTATTATAGGTTATGTATAAAAAAATTTAATCTTTTATTGTGTTTTATGAGTTACTTAAAAACAAAAATTAACGACTGAAGCAGAGCTATTGTAATATTGGAGCAGTTGCTCAATTTCAATATAGTAATCCATCCAACTGAATATATGATCTTAAAAATTCATTATGAGATACTTTATTTCATTAGATGTATTCGGATATATTCAAGCGTCTATATATTAGATGTATTAAAACCATTAAATATCATAAAGTTCCATTAGTGATATGAAACATCAGAATTATAAATGATATCAGTTATCGTAAGTTCCTTTAAGTACCTTTATTCTGAGTTGTTTATCTGATGATTAGTAGCTATTATGTCATTGTGGCCTTAGGTTGTTTTTCAATTAGACTTAAAATTGTCAATTCGAATTATGTGGAAACAGCAATTAAGTGTTCTTTTCTTCTTAGGTGTCAAACAGCCAATTAAGTTGTTCAATTCTTAAGTTAATGAGATTTTTAATTAGAAATTGAATGACTCCATGGTTGTCTTCATTTGTCCTTTGTTTCTTCTAGAAAAACTCTTTAATTTCATGAATAAGGATCAATTAATCGCTTTATATTTGAGACACTTAAAAGATTTCAATGAAATGTAATTTGCGCTAATTTTTCAGAGTTAAAGGAAGCATTTGTTGGCTACGGAAATGTATTAGGAACAACTTTAAGAAACTCATTTCAGAAACACAATCTATATTACTAAAATCTTTTATTTCTCTGTCTGTGTGTCTGTCTGGCGCAATTTTCTGTGAGAATGGAAAATAGAAATAATTTTTAGAATGAAACATCCCTGACAGGAATCGAACCTGCAACCTTCTGATCCGAAGTCAGAAGTCTTATCCATTAGGCCATAGGAACTACAACTCTCTTCGTATTGTTTTTTGACTTTTATCTCCTTCCCCCATCAATAAGGAATGTATTCAACCTTTTTTTTTTTTGAATCTCAAGATTGTTTATTTATTTCACATCAGTCAGTTTATTTGTAATTCGAAACTGACAATTAGAACTATAATTGCCGAAACGTTGCAATATTTTAAATATTCTTACTTGACCAAATTCTATGTGATATTGAAAAATAAGTGCGTGTACACGCCAGATGTTGGAGTAAAGAAAACAGAGTCAAGAAAGAAAGAAGCACTCTTTTTTTGAGGTGGAATACCGAAAAAAATCACTATTTGTAATTCAAAAACCATCAATATTTGTAACTCATACGTCACTGAAATGTGATAATTGCAATTAAAATGAGGGTCAATAAAGAAAGAAGCAGTACTTCTATTAGGTAGAATACTGAAAAATCACTATTTGTAACCCAGAAACCATCGATATTTGGAACACAAAAGCCACTGAAAAGTGATAATTACAATTAAAATGAGTCAAAAAAGAAAGAAGCAGTATTTCTATTAGTTAGAATACTGAACACTATTGTAACTCAGAAACCACTGAAAAGTATCAATTGGAATAAAAAAAGAGAGTCAAAAAAGAAAGAAGCACTATTTCTATTAGGTAGAATACTGAAAAATCACTATTTGTAACTCAAAAACCATCACTATTGCTAACTCGAAAACCACTGAAAAGTATCAATAGGAATAAAAAAAAAAAAGAGAGTCAAGAAAAAATGATGCACTATTTCTGTTTGGTAGAATACTGGTCAGAAGTTAGACGTCTTACCCGTTAGACCACGAGGCCTACATTCTAATCTCTATTATAAAATAAAAGTATATCATAGATATATGATTTACACGCTGGTTCTAAAAGCAGTCGTAGATTGAGAGAATATAAACATCAAAAATTAAATTTAAAAAAAAAAAAAACTTTTAAAAAATTTTAGTTTTAGTTTCCTTGATGTAATTTGTGTGTGTGTGTGTGTGTGTGTTTTTTTTTTTTTTAATAAATAAAAAGTTGTTTTCCTTTACATAAGCGAGGCTTCCGGAGCGAAGCGACGGGCAGCCGACTAGTTTCTATGAAGAATTTTTAAAAAACAAAGAAGATTTATATTTAAAAAAAATTAAGTAAGTTTAAAAAAAAAACCAATATTTAACTGAAAACAGAATAAGAACTGCGAAATTTATTGAAAATGAAATTCAATTCGGATTTGAATTTGATAAAATCACCCAATAATTACGATTTTGGAGATAGAAAGAATGCATCATCATCTCATTCATATTTGTTTTTTGTTTTTATTTTCTTTAGCAGTTCTTTTTTTTTGCTCTGATGCATTGTTTTGGAGAAACAGATGATCCGATCGATAGACATTTGATAAAGAGTTCTCTTGATTATAAACTTTTTGTTATCATTGTTAAAACGAATAAGTTGTAGAAGTTGTACTTGACCTGATAAAGTAATTTTTCTTGTTTGATTAGACATTCACGTACTTTAATTTTTTTTTTTTTTATTTTTTTTTTTTTTTGCTGTTGTAATTTACCTTTAGCAGAAAACTAATAAGTAATAAATTGGTGGATGTGAGAGATAAAAAAAACAACAACTTTTAATAGGTTTATCTCTAAGAGAGGGAAGAGAACCTATTTCCGAGTATCTTTGGTAAAATTAGAAAGAAGGAATAACACTGTCTCTTGAAGACGGAAATTGATTTTTTTTGTCTTTTTAAGGACGGGATTTTTGGAAAAATTGTGTTGAAAAAGACAGGTTTTGACTTTTATATAAACATAACATTTGCTTAAAAATGATGAGCACACATATTAAAAATCGACTGATATATACATGTTAAAAGCAAGGAATAATAAAAACAGTTTCAACCCACTGAACGTCGGGTTATTTTCAGATTCTTCAATATGCCTATCCTGCTTCTGTACTTTACTACCCCTCTCCCATTTATATCAGTGTGTTTACAATGTTTTGGGCAAGAGGTCATGATATCGTCTGCACCCAAACCTTGATTTTGATAAAATAACAGAGCAAAAGTTCGTGTAATTCTCAACAGTTTTCTACGAAGGCCCAAGGAGCCGAGCCAAAATATCGACTCGATTTCATCCAGTGTGACAAAATCCCTCACTAAAAGGTTACATTGTTTTTAAAATCTTATCTGAATTACGTTGCTTCGATTTACGTCGCTTCGGACTTCAGTTTTCAATTGACAGTATGTCTCGGACTTTGCTTCAGCTTACTTACCGTACATCGGATTAAGTTCTCCTAAATCGTTTTTGCTTTTTGGCGACCACATCCATCAATCCAAGTAAGGAAGAGAATCTTGATGTCAGTAGGATTTTTCTATTCTTTTCTTCACCTGCTATCCTTTTCTATCTCTTCTCTTCTATCCTTTTCTTCTTCTATGCAATAGAAAAATTGAGAAACTAACGAGTCTCAAAAGTCTGCAAATTATCTGTAGTTGCTTTAGTAAAATTATTTATGCCCAAATACTTTACTTGTATTTTTATTTCTTGTTTATTTATTACTGTATAGTATTTATTTCAGTTATAAATGCGTTATTTACGTCAGTTGTGCACCTACATGAAGATTGCAGTACAGAGATTGGTAAGTGAAAGTAAGGTAGTGCTTCGATTGTCTATTTACATCTCTTCGGAATTGAAGGTGACAGGGGAAGATGTCTGTATATTCAGTTTGTAGCTTTAATTGTTGTTGTTGTTGTTGTCGTGTCCCCGGATCCATCTTCGGATCACTGGTCATAGACACTCTATGATGGGGATATTATTGCCTTATTTTCGTTGGGATATAATTATCCAGGAGGCACTCTAAGGTGACAATCGGACTTCTGCCTCCTAGGAAGAGAAACAATGACAGAAGAAGAAAGAGGACAACACAGAAGAAAGGAAAGGGAAACACCCTTGCCACTGCCGGGATTCGAACCCAGGAACTGGCGCATTGGACGCCACGGCTGGCCGCCGCCGAGACCACACGACCACGCCAGCACGGCTGTAGCTTTAATTTACAGGCATTTATGAAATATAAAAAATGCTCATTTAACTAAATATACAATGAGTTGTTAACAGTGACATTCTGCAGCAATTTTCATTTTCAAATCACCCATCAGCCGTAGTTACTGAAAGCTCCTAAGTTACGGGGATTTTCTATTGGGCACCACAAACAACATTAAACAAATCACTGTCACAAGCGTAAAAGGGTGAAGAAGTTATTATGCGGATACATAAGACGATTTTTATAATTAGTTTTAAGAAACAAGCGATAGATTTCAATCTAGAAATCAATATATTTTAATTATCCTTACAGCACTTTATTTCAATTACTATTAACGCATTTTAACTTTATACAAACCATTACTGTATGGCTCTGCTTTTTTTTTTTTGGCTTTCTGCTTTTTTAATAAACGTTTAATGCCTCAAGAAACATTTTAATTTTTAATTCACATTTAACAAAATGTCTCCTTTTTAGATTTTTCAAAATAAAGAAAATTTTTAGAAGTTAATTTCATTTTGTTTGTTTTTTCCATAACGTTTAATCACACTTGGTTTACAAATCAAAAATTTCTCTTCAATTAAAAAGAAAAAAGATTACATATTATGAAAATATTTTTATAACATAAAATTATCATTTTTATTTAGAATGCTATTCTTGTTTGTAATTCAATCAATAAATAAATAAATTATTTCTTCAATCTATGTTTCAATTCCTTCAAAATTGAAGAAAGCGAATAGTTAAAAATCATCTTTCCCTCTGGCGAATATTTGTAACTTTCTAATCCTTGAAGATGTCATTCGTGAATGGTTCCTACTGTACCAGTACATTAAATAAAAGAAGAAAAAAAAGGTTCTAACTAAGTATCTCTACAGATATAATATTAATAATTGTAAAATAAAGTAATAGTGAACTAACTTGTGTGTTATCTGAACTTGTGTGTAGGAAAAGAAAGCTAGTGAATTACATTATCAGAATGATGTAACATTACAATACTCATATCTTTATTGTTAGAATAATATTATGACCACTGACATTTGTTGGTAGTGAAACAATAAGCACACGGAATAGTGAAGTGCTGAAAAGATACGGTGCGATTGTTTATCTAAACTGCGCATAACAAGTTCGATTGATTTGGTTGCCAAGAGAAAAAGTGTAGAAAAAAAGAAGCAAAGGCAATTCTGGTGTTTAAGATACGATGGCAGATCACGATGGATACATAGCAGATCGTGATATGGAAAACTTACCGTTTGTATGAATTGATGGACGAATACATAATATTCAATTCAACGTGATAAAGCAAATAAAATGTTTGAATTCGAGGTAGAATTTGAACTAATGTTATTTTTTAAGTTTCTCAGATCACCGGAAGTGTTTCTTCAAGTGATGGATGCCGTACTGAAATAGAAAATCGATCCCATTTTGGAATTCAGGAGAAGTTAATGCAAGAATATTTGATTTCCAAGCGTCGAGGAAAGTGTATCGAATTATCTTCCAAGTAGCCGATAGTTTTCTAAGAAGATATTAAGTGACTTTTCTTTTGTTAACACAAAGACATGTAAGATATACACAACTTACAATTCACCATTGACAGCCAAGTGCTAGTTGATTCAAATCGAATCGACAATGAACTTTTTAGCCTGCTATCGATTTCCAAAGAATACAGTTACAGGAAGAATGATCAAAGTTTTAAAGACTTTCTAATCGAAGTGAACTTTTTTGTGATTACTATAAGCTAATCGAACATTCTTCGAATTTACAAGTTTTAGATAACTACAAGTTGACTAGATTGATTTAGATTAATCATGAATATGTTTTTGAGTAGTGAATCGATGTGTAATCAAAAAGAGGATTGAAATATATGTTAGCTTGTTAGTTTTTTAAGCCTTTTGAGTGTTCTTTTCAATAACCTACCGGATCGAGTAACGAAGGATAGACTAGTTTCTTTTCTAAACTTGAACTGCTATGCTTTGCTAAAGACCAAATTAAGTTTATTAAACATAAATATAAAATTAGTTTTTTTTTCAGTATCCTTCAACAATGTTTGCCATCCTCTCTCCTTTTATATCCCTTAGGGCTCGAAATCGAAAATTCGTTCAATCTGTTTACTGTGAGTCAGTGAGAGCTTCCGTATTTATATAGATATTGTGAAGAGATAGTAATCTATATTACTAAAATCTTTTATTTCTCTGTCTGTCTATCTAGAACCTTCTGATCCGAAGTCAGACATCTTATCCATTAGGCCACGAGGACTACAACTCACTTTATTTTGTTTTTTGAAATGTTTTCTTCCCCTTCCCCTCATCAATAATGAATGTATTCAACCTTTTTTTTTTAATCTAAAGATTATTTATTTCAGATCCGTCTGTTTATTTGTAATTCGAACATCACAATTAGAACTATAATTGCCGAAACATTGCGATATTTTAAATATAATATTCTTACTTAATCAAATTATGTGATATAGTAAAACAAGCGCTGTACACAGGGGATGGCCTAGTACTTATAAATAACGTAAATGTGAAGCTGTCAAAATTCAAATAAAACTTGTGAATTTGTTCCAATGCTTTTATCTTACATCATATGTTACTTGAACCGATTTGATTAAAACTTAGTTGGCAAGTTTATATAAGAATATAAATCCAACTTTGGTAACTTATTCTTTAGTTAAATACTCATAATACAGAAACCCACAATTAAACTTGGAGTATTATGTAGATTAAAATGAAGAGATGTACTTGTAAAAAATATTGTGAAAATTACTCAGATAAAAATTCAAATAATATTTTTAAAATTTCTGTTATTTACAAACTAAGTACAAAATTCTGTGTATGGAAAACTTTTTCCTACTATTCAAAATTAAAGTTCTTGATACACAGATAAACAACAAGATAAAAATTAAACTTCGTGTCTATATATCGAACGAATCGAATTCTAATGTTCTATTTGACTTAGTTTCTTGCTAATAGTTGGTAATCTTTTACGACGATCTCGTCCAATCGGTATAGTCCAAAAAATCTGATTTCCTTCTCTTTTTACTACTTTGTATTTAAAATCTGATGTCTTGTTCGACCAACTCAAATATTTAGTTCTAATGCATTCAATTCCCATGACTTTATCGACTAGATGATACTTATAAGTAAACCTGACTCTACGTCGAACTCGTCTTCTTCGGAATAACTAAACATGTCTATATTTCAAATGAACACTAGCTAAAATTCCTCTTCTACGTCAAACTCGTTTTTGTTGTAGAAATTAAGAACTAAATTAAATACTCTGATTAGTTTCCATATCAATACTAGCTATAATTCCATTTCTATCCCGAAGTCGTCTCATTCGGTTCTTGTTGTAGAAATTATGAAATAAATTAAATACTTTGTAATTAGTTTGCTATTGAATACTAACTATAATTCCTCTTCTACGTCGAACTCGTTTCGTTCGGTTGTGTTGCAGGAATCCTAAACTAACCCTTAGTATCCATTCTTCTTATATTTCACTGCCTAAACCTTTCTGTACTTGCCTGTTAAAGTTTAGTTAAAGTTTAGCTACCCGAAGAATAACGAACAGGAACATCTAAACATCACATACGAACGTAACATCATCAGAACTGATCTGCTATGAGGCCTTTGGACTTGGTTACAATGCCAAAATGGGATGAAGACCAGAAAAACAAATGGTATTAATGCTTCTTCATCTGGTTTCTTCCTTCTATCCTCGACGAATGCTAAACAACGGTGATTGGTTCGCTTCCTCCTCTACATTCAAGTCGTCTCGTTCGGTTCTTGATATAAAAATTATAAAATAAATTAAATACTCTGTAATTAGTTTCCAAATTAATACAACCTATTAATTCCTCTTCTACGTCGAACTCGGTTTCGAACGGTTGTGTTGTAGAAATCCTAAACTGACCCTTAGTATCCATTCTTCTTATATTTCACTGCCTAAACCTTTCTGCACTTGCCTGTTGAATGTACTTAAAGTTTAGCTAACCGAAGAATAACGAACAGGAACATCTAAACATCACATACGAACTTAACATTAAGTTAAAGTTAAAGTTAGGCAATATAATGCAAAAAAAATATCAATTAAATGCACTTTCTTAAGAATAGAGAATGTATTAATGTAAGGTAGTAAAATTAAATGTAAAGTTAATTAAATATTCAATTAGTTTGGAGTTTTCTATATTTGGATACATTCCAATTAATGCTGGTGAAAAAAGAATCACTATAAAAAGAAATCATGAAAAAAGAATTACTATATAGGACAAATACATAGAATTTAGCTGTAAGTTTTCTTGTCTTACAAAAGTTAATCAGAGTATGATTAGGTTCCTTCGACTATTGAATTAAACTTTATATATAATATTTATTTATAAATAATAAATTGATGCTGCCTGGGAACACTATGTATGGGTAATTCAATCTTTCGATTTATAATTTAAATAAAAGTTAAAATGCTTGAAACGTTTTAATACTAAATCTTACCAACCTTTCAATGTTTAGGGCAGTTTCTCTTTTCTTTTTGGCCTCCAGGTCAGTTAAGGCTTCTTCCAACTTTTTCTCATCCAATGGAAATTCTCCTTTATTTTTTTCCATTTCCTTAAGCCTTCAGTTAAACAAAAAAACCTCATTGTTACAATATTTAAACATTATCTAATGCATTACATTATCGACTCCTGGATAACCTAAAAGCCAACAATGTCTTACAATCTGGTTGAATTTTATAACCTTTATCACATTGAAAGTGGGGGTGCACTTTCAAAGACAATAAAAGATGAATAAATATTAAAATTAAAATCTGTTGAGCTAACGCTTCTGCTACCAATTAGGGGAGACCGGGGCAGAGCGGTCCACTTTTTGATGTTGAATTTTTTTATTTTTTTTGTTAAGAGATTTTCCATTGCATTTATTTTTGTCAGAATCGGGAACTATTCAAGAATATAAATACTTGATTTCATTTCATTATATTCATAAATAAAATTGGTATTAATTCGCAAAGCAAAAATGGTAGAGTGGTCCAACCTGCCCCGACCACGGGGCAGGCTGGACCACCCCATGGGGCACGTTGGTCCGGGTAAGAATAACAACATTTAAAGTAAGTTTTTTATTGAATATAAAATAACATGCCATTTAGGATATCATGAAATAAAGTTTAACTTAACATAGACTACCTAAGGTATTACATATTCAAGTGAAAATTTAAAATAATCATTATGCAGTTGGAAGTCGTAAATGAATAATATCAAATAGGTTTACATTGAATTAATTAATCACTTTCACTAGAGAAATCTTCTTTGCAGTTGAGGCATTCGTAAAATAAACCCCGAATATCACTGGCTACGCAGGAATTATGGGCCCATCTCTTGCACTGCGTACATTGAATCCACTCCTGCCATGGTTTGCTTTTTTTAAAGTTCTTCAAAAAGGAGAGGCACACAGCATCTCATCATCTTCATCATCACTAATCATCTGTAATTGTTTCCTCTTTATCCTTTTGCCTTTGCTTCTATTTGTTTTTTTGTTTATGTTGCTTTTAGAGACTGTTAGCCGAGTCATGTTTTTCGTTGCTACTCTTTCTTTTCTTTCTTTAGATTTTCGTTGCTCTTCTTGCAGAGCTTTTTTTACTGGCGTATCCGTCAGTATTGCCGTTGACCTTTTTTTCTCTATTAAGATTATATTGTTATTTATGCCATTTTTAAATGCTTTCTAATGTAACAAAGTGTGTATAGAATTTATATTTAATTTAGAGTTTCACTTACTGAAAATTGTGTTAGTTCACTTAGGGATGTAATTGTGTGTGTTTTAGAATACGCTCCCTCTCCTGAAATGTTTAGACTGATTGGGTGTACTTTTTGCCCGCGTGTTTCAGATTCATCAACTGATCTGATTTTTCCCGCTAGAGTGTACTTAACTTTTCTCCTTTTGTTCACACGGGAAAGCGAAACAGATAACACCACGTGATCACTCAATCAACGCACAACTGTTTTTTCGAAGTTTTCCTTCGGGTGGCCCTAGGGTTATATTCAAATTCGTAAGGGACCTAACGTGTTAGGAGATTTACAGCCTTTTTCGGATGCTATTAAGTTATTTACTAAAGAAATTATTAATCCAATTATGGCAAATCAAATACTTTTCTTTCGTACATATTGTTTTCTAAATAAGCTCAAACCATTAAAATAATATTTAACCATGAAATATCACAATAATAATATACAAGACTTTACCAAATTCAAAAATTCAAATACATAATTATAACAATACAATTATTAAAAATCAAAATATATTCCCTCAGAGACCAAGATTTTAATCGTATCATGTTGCCAATTCCACAACGTGACAGTTTGCACAGTTTTTAATTAGAATTTAATAATAGAAATGTGTAAATTGGCTATTTTCGAAGATTAAGATGCCTTCGCACGAAGTCTTCCCCTATTACGGTGCTTGCTGAGAGGAACTACTAAAGGGGTAATATCCTTTAATAATATAGGCTACACACAATATATAATAGCCTACATAAAAAAATATAATATGTAATAATACAATACAATATAATAGGCCTAATAAATATATATTTGAATTAATAAATATATAATATAGAAAAAAATGTAATGTATAGTGCCAAAATATTTTATTGTAAAAACAGCGGGGCAGAGTTGACCACTTGTCCAATGTGCCCCGTGTCGTTCGGTCCACTCTGCCCCATCGCCTTTTTGGCGTTTCCTTCAGTTGTAACTATCGACTACTTTAAGTTTTCAATTCATACTACAGCTTAAAATGATCTTTAGATTACCGCCTTCAATATGAATATTGCGGTTATGTTATTCAATGTATCACTGAACGGCAATATTAAAGTAAAAACAACACTAAACATTTACTTACCTGGACAAAAACAAAACAATCGATCACCTCACTGTCACCAATAAGCCGAATTCACTGACTTTTTTGTGGTAGCCGCGCCACAATGGCACCAACCTTCTATCCGATTTTTGGCGCATTCTAGTGTCTACACGAATTACTAAAGTCAACGGTCCACTCTACCCCTAGGTCCACCTGGCCCCGGTCTCCCCTATAACGTTCTAAAGTTCTCCTCTATTTCTTACGTTACGACGAACTCGGTTTCGTTCGGTTGTGTTGTAGAGATCATAAACTGACCCTAAGTATCCATTCTATTTATATTTTACTGTCTTAGCCATTCTGTACTTGCCTGTTAAATATATTTAAAGTTTAGCTAACCGAAGAATAACGAACAGGAACATCTAAACATCACATACGAACTTAACATTAAGTTAAAGTTAAAGTTAGGCAATATAATGCAAAAAAAGTATCAATTAAATGCACTTTCTTAAGAATAGAGAATGTATTAATGTAAGGTAGTAAAATTAAATGTACCAGGTCTACCGGCTTAAATCCGCTGTTTGCTCAAAGATGGCGTAAGTGGTCCTATAAAACGATTATCGAACCGCCGTATTGTTAGTTTCATGCGTTTGACATCTGGCAACAATAAGCAGTGCACAACAACAGCAATTATAAAGAGGAAATTAATTTTTTCCTGTGTTAATCATGTCGAGTTTTGTGCCAAAAAAGGAGCATATGCGGGGAGCTCTGCTTTTCTGCTTCAATCTCAAGAAATAGGCGGTCGAATCGCACCGAATGTTTGTGGAGGCCTACGACAACCGTGCTCTATCGGAAACAACGTGCAGAGACTGGTCTCGTCAGTTCAAAGACGGCAATTTCGATGTTACCGACAAGGAGTGTGAAAATCGGCCTAAAAAATTTGAGGACAGTGAACTGCAAGCCCTATTGGACGACGATGACATGCAATCGCAATTGGGAGCTGCTCAACAAACCATTTCCGATCGCCTACGTGCCATGGGAAAGGTCCAAAAGATCGGAAAATGCGTCCTGCACAATTGACCGATCGGCAGATGGAGCGACGCCAAAACACATGGGAAATTTTCCTTGTCAGTCAAAAAGAAAGTCCTTTCTGCATCGGATCATTACTGGAGATGAAAAGTGGATCTATATCGAGAATCCTAAACGCAAAAAATCGTGGGTTGACCCTGGCCAACCATCAATATCGTCCGCAAGACCCAATCGCTTCGGACGGAAGACGATGCTGTGCGTTTGGTGGGATCAGGAGGGTGTCGTCTACTATGAGTTGCTGAAACCAGGGGAAATTGTCAATGCCCATCGCTACCACCAACAACTGATCAAATTGAACCGTGCTCTTTATGAAAAAAGGCCGGAATATCAGAAAAGACATGACAAGCTGATTGTTCTCCATGACAATCACGTCAACAATGGTCCGCAACTACTTGGAGGCACTCAACTGGGAACTGCTACCCCATGCCGCTAACTCACCAGACCTGGCACCTTCTGAATACCACTTGTTTTCGTTGATGGACCACTCACTTGCTGAGGAATAATTCAATTCCTATGAAGACGTCCGAAAATGGCTTGATACGTGGTTTGCCTCAAAAGGGAGGGAATTTTTTTGGCAAGGTATCCACAATTGCCCAAGAGATGGGATAAATGTGTAGTTAGCGAGGGCCAGCACTTTGAATAAACCATTTTTTCATTTTCTATTGAAAAAACGTGTTTTTTATTACCTAAAAAACAGCGGATTTAAGCCGGTAGACCTGGTAAAGTTAATTAAACATTCATATTCAATTAGTTTGGAGATTTCTATATTTGGATACATTCTTCTAGTTTCTTCCTTGTATCTTTGACGAATGCTAAACAACGATGATTAGTTCACTTCCTCTTTTACCTCGAAGTTGTCTGGTTCGGGTCTTGTTGTAGAAATTATAAATTAAATACTCTGCAATTACTTCAAAATGAATACTACCTATTAATTCCTCTAATACGTCGAACTCGGTTTTGTTCGGTTGTGTTGTAGAAATCCTAAACTGACCCTTTGTATCCATTATTCCTTTATTTAACTGCCTACCTTTCTGTACTTGCCTGTTAAAGTTTAGTTAAAGTTTAGCTAACCGAAGATTAACGAACAGGAACATCTAAACATCACGTACGAACGTAACATCAGCAGAACTGATCTGCCATAAAAAGTTTAAAAAAAGTTTATCTGAAATCGGAAGAAATAATTTGTACAATTTGATTTATTTAGGTGATTTGAATATCGATATAGGAAAAACTAGTTTAAATAAAATAACCTGCAATTACCTACAAACATTCTACAATATAGGTTTCACCAATCATATTTATGAAACTACAAGAAAAGCCACTAAAAAAATTTCCTCCACTAATACTTGTATTGATCATTGCTTCTCTAATATGAGAAATAACGAAATTACTTCTAATATCATAGAATGGGATATCTCAGACCATTGTAGTATATTAATTGAAATTACTAAAAAAGGTCAATTTACATCATTAGACCAATATAATAATTTGAAAAAGAAAAACCCTATGGATGAGGAATACTTTATTAATAAAATAAATCTTTTAACCATTGAAATCAAAAATAACTATAATCAAGATCCTAATAAATATGTTAATAAACTCTACAAAATAATAAAGAAAGCTTGTTTCATTACTAAAAATAAAAATAAATTAGAAAGCACACACAATATTTCTGGGAATTTTAATAATACATATAAACATCCCTGGATGACTCAGGAAATCATGAAACACATAGAGGATAAAAATAAGTTATTTAAAAAATTTAAAGGGAATAGAACTAATAAAAAGTATGAATTATTGTATAAAAGAAAGAGAAATTGGTTAAAAAATCTAATTTTTAAACGGAAAAATACCTATTACAGAAATTTAATTGAAAAAGATCATAATTCTAATACTACAGTATGGAAAATTATTAATAAAGAATTTTGTTATAAGCAGAAAACCTCGGCAAAAAATGATTTGAACAAACTATTGGAAAAATATCATATCAGCGTCATTTTCAGGAACTTATATAAAAACTTCACACGAAGAAATGAACAAAATAAAAAGTCTAGAACTCACCATTCTTTACTTTATGAAAAAATCCTTCTATTGATTCTATTGCTATGCTTTTACCAAATGCACTACATATTACAAATACAATAAACAAACAAAGGATACAATTTTCTACTGGCATAGATAATATATCAATTAATGAAATAAAAAAATTGAAGGATGACATTTCCCCGTTAATTGTTGAACTTTTTAGTAATATTTTTTATACAGGTATTTACCCTAATCTTTGGAAAATAGCGTACATTATTCCTATATGTAAAGGTGGCAAAATTGACAATGTTGACAATTATAGATCTATTTGAATACTCTCAAATATTTCAAAAATATTTGAGAGCTATGTATCAAATACTATTTATAATTTTATTAAAAAAAAGAATATATTAACGAAACATCAATATGCTTACCAATCAATAATAGTACAGTGAAACTTTTAAAAAGCTTAACTCATCTCATAAATGAAAATTTAAATAATGGGAATATCATATACATTACTTTCATTGACTTTAAAAAAGCCTTCGACAATTTAAATCATAATTTATTATTACAAAAACTTAATATTATAGGTATTAGAGGCAATCTTTATAAAGTCATAAAAAGTTATTTAGAAAACAGAAAATTTAAAATTAAAATAAAAAACTCAATTAGCAAACTACAATATTTAGGACCTTTATTATTTAATTAGTACATTAATTCTATAAGTAATTGTATTAAATTTACTAAAATATATATATATATATATATATACATCTATGCAGATGATATTATTGTAATTTTTAGTAATAAAGATCAATATATTGCTTTTAATTCCCTTCAGAAAGATTTAAATAATGTAATAAAGTGGGCAAATAATAATATTATGATATCATATTTTTATCATATTAATTTACTTTCAAACTGAAGGTATCCCAAATTATATAATATATCCAAATTACAGGATTGTAATTTTTCGTCATAGATAAAAGGTTAAAATCAGGACGTTTCAGCCTAACCTGTAGGCTATTCTCAACTGTGCTGCTGGCTCGGATAACATGCATTTAAATAGTTTTTTATGACCGTATTTGATAGTTCATGGTTAATGGTGGGGGT
>JAFIDM010009631.1:309032170-309049219 GCA_023159025.1 Thereuonema tuberculata | reverse complement strand
AGAGCTGGCTGCGGCGCCTGGAGGCCTAGTGTAATAGGGGCCTAAAAACAGATCAGTAATTCCTTACTAAGGCCCCTATTACACTAGGCCGCCAGGCGGCGCAGCCAGCTGTGCCACCGGTGACTCAGTCGGCGACACGTGCAGGGCAACCGATGGCGCAGCCAATCACTCGTTCAATCCTACGTCGATCCAACGACCGGTTGTTCAGTCCTGTCTATATATTTGTGACTTTCAAATAAATGTTTCTGTTGACAATTTAATAATTGGAAAAAAAGTAAAAAACAAGTTATCAATTTTTAAAATAGCGGCCGTTTAATGTTGTTTTTTTGACAAAAATTCACGTGGTTTTAGTTGCAGGGAAACAAAATTAAAACACCAAGCAGAACATATCTACGAAACTTATTTATGATAAATAGCATATGTTTTTGCTTCAGCGGTTGTGCTATTGAGTTCATTTATTTAGATTCTATCTATTTGCCAAGGTACAGCTCCTGCTTCACTGACAAAATAAATACAAAACTTGTCTCTGAGCTGTGTTGGCTTTTTTGTTGGTGTTGACAGTCTTCACGCCATTCATATAAACCTTCGACTGAAAAGGTATCTTCAATTTTGAAACCGTCATTTTCTCTGACAAAGTTATGTAAAACAGGGCAAACTCGTATTATGGACTCGCACAAAGGAAGGTCAACATTCAATGGTCGATGGAAAAGTGAATCAACAACCACAAATTCATTTTTTTCAGACTCAATTTCAACAACGCCAAGATTCAAACATGTCTTTACAATCTCCTCCATCTGCAGACACTTCAGTCACATCAAATGAAGATTCTTATACTCAAATGAGTGAACCTTTGCTGTTCAATATGTAATATATATACAGACAAATACTCAACATATACATGTAAAACAATTTGTCATTTTTTATTACTTTAGAAATAAAGGAAATAAATATTCTTATTACTTTTAGTCATACTGTGCGTCAATTTCCTTTTGTCATAACCGGATAAGTTTGGCATTAACATACAAAATTACATTCAGTAATCTTCTTCTTCCTCTTCTTCCTCTGCAGCTCTTCCCATTTTAGATGGGGTCGCTGTGTTTGATGAGCTTCTTCCATCGTTTCCTATGTAGCGCCCACTCTCTCCGTATCCCTTTGGCTTTGAGGTCTTCTTCAACCAAGTCTAGCCATCGCTTCTTAGGACGTCCTCTCTTTCTCTTCCCCTGTATCTCCATGTTCATTACTCTGTGCCCCACATAAAATTACATTCAGTAATATGATTTAAAAAGGAATAAAAGTAAATGCTAATAAAAAATGTTAAGAAATATAGAACTAAAATATTCATATTGTTTAAATTTGAACTCTTTTCAAAACTAGTGAATATTTTCTAATGCAATACAGTTAATAACTTAAAATACAATTTATCGGTTTACTTTCCTCAAAGTAACTATGAGTTTTTCTTCTGAGTGATACACTTTCTCATTTTCGCATCTTTCCCGGTATTATCAACCTTTATTAACGACAATAATTCAAAGAAAGACGATTTAGACATTTTTAAGTAATTAAAAAACTTGTTGTCGTCTGAACACAGTTAATCAAACAGAGTATAGTACAACCCTTTAGACTCCCTTAACGATAGCATAGGGTGTACATGCATCTTTCTCTTCCATCGCCTTCGCCTTTTCATTAAAAGTACAAGGAGGAGCTTATATGTATACTTGTTGCCCGACATGTTCTCTCATCACTAGTGCACAGTTGACTGACCACGTGGTGGCCAAACCACGTGGTGGCGGAACTGGCTGCGCTGCCTGGCAGCCCAGTGTAATAGGCTCGATATGATACAATGCCCCGCCACGACTCTCGGCCACCCGTGGCTGCCAATGTGGTCGCGGGGCACGGCAGCCAGTCAGCAGCCTGTTTGTGGCGACGCCACCGGCTGCCCTAATCTAATAGGCTCCATAACAATCAATGCCCCATGACGAGCAGCGTCACCAGTGTCGCGGCTGGCTGCGCCGCCTGGCGGCCTAGTGTAATAAGGGCCTAATGTATGTGTAAAGTTTTTTCTTGTTATGCTAATATTATTTCCGCACGTTAAACTTGTTGTTAAATGCTATCTCACTTATTCAATCTTTCAATGTTATTTTGTTAAGGAACTATTTGATGATTCTGTACGATTATTTCGAACTAGCAAAAATACCTGTGCTTCACTTGGGTTACAAAAGAGGTTGTAATTTAGTTTAGTGATATAAGTTAATTTTATTCTTATATTCTTTACTTTTTCTAAATTGCAAAAGATTGATTGAAATCTTTGCTTTGCGAAACTCTAAGAGTATGCTTTGAGTTTTGCCTGTTCGATTATATACATTATATAATTTATACATTTCTAAATCTGACAATAAAAGATAATATTTATTTATTTTATGTTAATAATGTGATTTTTATTATGTATATTCTTAATTTGTTTTGTTTAAATTTTATTTATTTACCTAATTTTATTTCTCTCTCTTGAATTCATTTATTTTTGCTTCTTTTTAAGAGAGAATCTTCGTGCATTAATTTCAGAAAAATAAAACAATAATAATAATCTAAGAATTTGTTTAAATCCATCAAACCGGATGCTCTTTTTTTATCCTTTTCCAAAAGCTAATAAGCCTCATTTTGAGCAACAGCAGACTATATGCTCTGCGATTATCCTCAAAATGAACCCGAAATTTTGAGTTTTTAAAGTAAAAGAAATAAATGTAAAAGTTTAATTAGAATTATTTACCAATTTCACTTTATTTAAAATTGAAGAAAAATTGGCAATAAATTAAAAATTATATTTAAACATAATTTTTTAGTTAATGATGGTTTACAGTGATTTAAAGTTTGCTTCGATTTGTTTACATCAATAAAACTTTCCTAACTTTTAGTTAAATAATTCCAATAAATAATTATATTAAAAAAATAATATCTAATAGAAACGGTTTAATTTGGTGAATTAAAGAAATACACTTGAAATATTTTTAAAATAATTGTATTTTTACTGAAAAAAAAAAATCACTAACTTGACAATAAGCAATGTTATTTTAGTAAAAAAATTCTGTAAAAGAAGATTTCGATGACATTTTTTTAAAGCAATATTTCTGAAAGACAATTACTGTAATTGAATATTTTCTTAAAAATAGAATCTGTAATGTAGCACACTGATGATAGTTATGTTGGTTTTTTTGTGTTTTTTTTTCCTGCGCAAGAAAAATAACAAACAAGATATAAAATCTATTAAAAGATTTACTGTAATAATATATTACAGGTATATCAGATGATGATGTAGTGACAAGTAAGTGTTTCAATGTGAAACGTGGTTAAGAAATAATTCGAAGTGTTCTTTTAAATATACTACAAGTTCCTTCACACTGGGAAAACTGCTGGGCTCCAATCCTTCTTCGGATTCCGTTTCTCAACTTCAAAGTACTTCATGAAATATCTACTCGATATTTTTCCTCAAATAATAATCAACACTATTAATAACTTTGCTTTCTAGTGAATGGCTTTTTCACCTTGCGCGGTTAATGTTACTTCTCATTAACTAATAATAAATTAAACTTAATAATTCACTTCACTGTCTACTGTTGAGAATTAAAGTTCACTAACTTCCAACTATAATTTCCGTCGCAATAACTATATATTAACTCAGCTTCTGATTTTCCAATTCGCACTTCAAATAATAACTTGGCACAAACTAATTTAATTCTTCTAATTATATAATCTTCTGCTTCACTGATTATTTCACTTGAATAACTAAAGTTACTTGAACAAATGAACTATCTCACGTTTTAGTGATTCCAATATTCACTCGCAATTCCTTGCTACGGCGAATCCCACAAAATGGAAAATTAATCGTAAATGTACTTACAGTTTGCTGTCAAATTTAACTATAACGCAAGTGTCACATAATCTTAATGGCTAATTAGTTCGCTACAGTTCATACTAATGAAGCTACTTATAATATCTTCATAATTTTTTTCTTTTCTTAAAATGTACTTTCAATGCTGAGTAAAGCTAAAGCGTTCTAACATGTCTTCTAGTAAGGAGATTCGAAGCCTGTTTTTGATCAACTTCAATTTTGAAAATGACCTTTCTCCACTGCTGTTTGTGACCATAAGGCAATCTCAAGACAATCTCAATGTTAGGAAAACAACCTTTAACCATTTTTTTCTAAGATGACTTTATACATCCACCTCTCCTGACTAATGACTTTTTCATTTTCGTCGTCATTTTTTTCAAACTCATGGTAAAAAAACTTGAACTGAATCAGTTCATTTTCCCATTTGATCGTCCAAGTCATTGTTATATGTTTCTGCTAAGTTTTTGAGCTGCTGCAACTATCTCTCCATTACTGAGAGTATTCAACTTGTTGAGAAACCGGGTATCAATTAGTTTGTATGCCTCAATTCTCTGCCGCAATGATGATTCAAATTGATCTATGATATCAAGGAAATTCTGAGTTCGAAATTTTTCTGATGGGGTCAGCTCAACTTCTGGTGCTTGGACACAGTCAAGAGGTGACAAACGCACGTTTATTTTGCGTTTTCGCTGTGTTTCATTCTCATACCCTGGGCAATTAGAACCAGCTAACTCAGCAGCTTTCATGTGATATTCTTCAAAGCTATCACGTCTTATTCTTATGAAGCTTGTAAGCGACGCCAGTGCTATATTCACGTCCAATCTAAGGTTCTGCAAAATACTGTGTTTAGCCCAACTTTGACATTTTGTTATGCAAACTTAGATCAGTAACACGTGATTTTCCTGAATCTTCTTTGTCCTGTGAAATTTCAAAAAGTGCATTTTTATTTCTCGCAAAAGGGCATCTGCTCTGCATGACCAACGTGTTATTGTTGTATGTTTTGGCACGAAAATGGGTTTGTTTGCATCGGAGTTTTTCAAGCAATCGGTTAAAACTTTATATCTGTTAGTTGAGGCCATAAATTGTACAAAAAGTTCTTCCAAGGCCATAAAATGTACAAAAAAGTTCTTCCAAAGAGGCAAAAAAACTTACAGCACTCGGCAGCAGCCTGCACTACAAGATTGAGTGAATGCCCAGGACAAGGTACTCATACTGCTAATTTATTTTCTGCCATTACCAACGCTTGAAGGCGATTGTACTTTCCGCTCATTGAAGAAGCGTTATCGTAAGTTCTTAATGTCTATTTCATTCTCCTTCAAAAACTTGCTCAAGCCTTGAAATATATCTTCAAGGTTTCCTGGTTAGGCATGAATATTACAAATCTTCAACAGGAATTCCTCTTTCTTTTTATGTCGATTAGTTTATATTTTGTGGCGGTCCATAAGACTAGATGAGTTTTTTCGGAAAAATCGAAAAATATAAAAAAACAACATATTACAACTTTACTTTGTTATACTATTTATGTACTAAAATAAACCCGATTTTTAAAATTGACGTAGAATCATTTTTCACCCTTTATGGTGCGGGCCCCTTTGTGGTGCGGGCCCATAGGCTGCAGCCTAGGTAATCTATGCTTAAATCCGGCCCTGTGGTTCTTATTAAACGATAAACTATTTAGGATATTTCGGCTACTGTGTCTCAGCGAATATCTTACTTCTATCATTTACAGTTCAGGAATAACCATTAATATTCTTTCACAGATTAAATTAAACTCACAGTTTCTTTTCTCTTCTTACGTTCGTCTTAATTATCTTGAACGCTGTTCTTCTGTCCTCTCAGCCTATCGACTATATCTCGTAGACGCTCTGTCACATTTCAATGCCGCTGTCCGCCATTACTGCGAGTCCTTGACACACCGTGTCTGCGCGTGTGTCCACTTTCGCATCTGACCGCCTCTACACATGTCTACTCTCATCTACAGGTTGCATCTACTCCCATCTACTCGCATCTACTCTCGAAATTACAGGTTGTCAGCTCATTATAACTTCTCCTGACGTCATAGTCTTCACATATGCAAATTTCTCTTTGCATAATTTCCAAATAATAATAATAACTTTAAAATTAAAATTTCAAGCAATTAAAAAAAATAAAAAATACTTAAATTAATTTTAGTTAAATTTTATTTAACTAAAATATAGTAGATTTCTTCTACAAAATCATTACAAGGAAGATATTCAATATTTATAATATTTCGTTATAAGTAAGATTTACAATGAATTTACAAATGTTACTTTTGCAATCATTTACTTTCTAATAATATTATTAAATACTGGTATTCCCCAGTCATTGTTCTCTTTTTCTTTGAACTTCTTAAGGTTTAAGGCACCAATTCTTTTTTTTTTTTTTTCCTAAGGCAGAAATCTGATCAGTGAAATATTGGTTTATTTGTTTTCCTTATTGAAATATCGTTTTTGCTTTAGAGAATTTCGTGATCGAAATAGAAAGATAATGTTCTTTCGCAGGATTCGTTTATTCAATCTTCCGCAAATGAGTCGCTCTTTAAACAATAAGTTCGATTGGTTTGTTTTTTTAAAGAAACGAAAACTGAACTCACCATTTCTTTCACTGCAAGTTAACAAACATCTTCTTAAAAATAAATAAATAAATAAATAAATAAATAAATAAATAAATAAATAAATAAATAAGGTGATTCCATTTAATGAGATTGAAATGAGATTTTCGATTCAAAGTAAAACTTTTCTTGAAATTATAATGACTTATTAACTAATGTTTGCGTAATAACTAATCCCACCCAAAACATTTCATGTAAAATAAGTTGCCAAGACTCACATGCCCATAACGCTTTCACTGTTAAAAAGAGATCTCGTGTAAAGCCAAGCCCCTAACTCTACAAGGCCTAACTCTCAAGCCCCTAACTCTACAAGGCCTAACTCTCAAGCCCTAACTCTAAAAACCCTATATCTTGGTCAAAAAGTATGGCTTGGCCGTTTCGTGGCTGTCGCACAGACAATCCCATGGAGTTATGTAAAGGATATGGAGTATGCCAAGGCATACTTTTTGACCAAGATATTAGGGTTTTTTAGAGTTAGGCATGTAGAATGAGGGGCTTGGCTCTACATGAGATCTGATAACTTTTTAACAGTGAAAGCGTTATGAGCATCTTGGCAACGTATTTTACATGAAATGTTTTGGGTGGGATGAAATAGTTCCATGAAACGGCCAAGCCATACTTTTTGACCAAGATATAGGGTTTTTAGAGTTAGGGCTTGTAGAGTTAGGGGCTTGGCTCTACATGAGATCTCATAACTTTTTAACAGTGAAAGTGTTATGAGCATGGTGAGTATTGGCAACTTATTTTACATGAAATGTTTTGGGTGGGATTTCATTTCGTTTTTAAGATGAGATCTGATATCTTTTTAACAGTGAAAGCGTTATGAGCATGTGAGTCTTGGTAACTTATTTTACACGAAATGTTTTGGGTGGGATATACCTATCAGAAATTGTTATATAATAAAGAACCGGAATTCCCTTTATGAGGGGTTGGAGGGTGAAAGTTACAGATTTCTTAATTTTGTTGTTGTTTGTGTGCTAAACCTAGCCTGCATACCAAATTTCAGCTTTCTAGGACTTCAGGAAGTACCCTAGAGGTTTTGATGATCATGAGTCAGTCAGTCAGTCAGTGAATCATGGATCATGGACGAAATCGACGTATTTTAGATATTAATAAAATACAAAGTATAAAAGCTAGATAAATGAAACTAAGCGTATTTCATTAGTATGATAACTGCATCTTATCCTGAAAATTTGAGCTCTCTAGTATTATCCAGGCCGAAGCTATGAGGGTTCGATAATACATAACCAGACCCCACCCCTTTATGAGGGGTTGGAGGGTGAAAGTTACGGATTTCTTAATTTTTTTGTTGTTTGTATGCTAATTCTAGCCTGCATACCAAATTTCAGCTTTCTAGGACTTCAGAAAATACCTTAGAGGTTTTGATGATCATGAATCAGTCAGTCAGTTTGTCAGTCAGTGAATCAGTGACGAAATCGACGTATTTTAGGTATTAATAAAACAGAAAGTATAAAAGCTAGATAAATGAAACTTAGCGTATTTCATTAGTATGCTAACTGCATCTTATCCTGAAAATTTGAGCTCTATAGTATTATCCAGGCCGAAGCTATGAGGGTTCGAAAATACGACGAAATGCTCGAGAAAAGGTACGTAGTGCCCTTCCTGCCTTCGCCTCGTCTTGGCGGGGGCATGCCATGCCCCCAGATATTGGGTGAGTGCAAAATTTCTACCCGTTTTTGGATATGAAAATTGGCAATGGAATTGCCCTCACACATGACATTGTAATGAAGCAAATCGTCTGCCAATCAAACGTGTGGATGCCTCACATATAAATGCATCGTGTCTCACAAAGTTAATCATCTCAAAAAAAATATCAGAGGGTGTAACATGGAACGCCAGAAGGAGCATATAAGACATTATTTGTTATACGAGTTCGATAACAAGAGTACGGCAGCCGTAGCATGTCGCAATGTTTGTCAAGTTTATGGGGAGGATGCAATAGACAAAAGCACATGTCGTCGATGGTTTCGTAAATTTAGGGAAGGAGACAGAAGCTGCCAAGATCAGGCTAGGAGTGGACGGCCATTGCATGTTGGAGAGGTCGATATTGACCAAGCCATAAGGAACAGCCCGAACCCAACCGTGCAAGAATTAGCGGAGACCTTCAACGTACACAGGACAATGGTCGAGAGACGGCTGGTTAAGTTGGGTTTTACGAGAAAGTTGGATCGTTGTATTTCCACATAGCCTGACAGTTAAGCAACGGGATGACCGAATCGCCATCTGTGTTTCCTTGCTTTCCCGGTAAAAAAATGATCCATTCTTGACACGAATTGCGACAGGAGATGAGAAGTGGGTTATGTACCGTAACGTAAAGCGTCGTAGGACTGTGTGTCGCCCTTCTGATCCGCCTGCATCGACTTCGAAAGCTGAACTTCATCCCAAGAAGGTGTTATTGAGTGTGTGGTGGGATGTGCAGGGAATAATTCACTGGGAGGTCCTGCCACTCAACCAAACCATCAATGCTGCCTTCTACTGTCTACAGTTAGACAGGCTGCATTCAAATTTGGTAGCAAAGCGGCCAGGTCTCATCAATCGTCGCGATGTTATCCTTCATCACGATAACGCCAGGCCACATGCTGCAGTCATCACTCGCCAAAAGTTACTGGGCTTTGGTTGGGAGGTTTTACCCCACCCTCCCTATTCTCCTGACTTGGCACCAACTGACTATCAACTATTTCATGCGTTGAACAATTCCTTCACTCAGAAAATCTTTGATCTTGGTGCTGTGAAAACTGCCATCCAAGACTTTTTTTGACTCGAAACCGCCGGAATTTTACCGCCGTGGGATTCATCTCCTAACAGAAAGATGGCAAGAGGTCCTAGAAAGCAATGGGGATTATGCACAATAATAGGTACTGTTCATTTTGCGTTTATTTGCTCTTCTTTATGGGTAATAAAAACGGGTAGAACTTTTGCACTCACTCAATAGTAATAACTAAGGTTTGATATTAGTTAGTAACTTAATTTGATTCGAAATGATAATAAGAGTACTAATTTGAAAGTAGTTTAAGAGAATGGTTTCAAAATAAATGAAAAACTGTAAAATACATTTCAGATGTACTTCTTAAATAATAAAATTGTGTAGGGCCTAATATTTTTTGTTTCATTTTATTTTCATTTATTCTCTTTGCTGCTTTACTTACAATAGAAGATTGATAGAAGTAATCTATTTTTATAACGCATTTATTACTGGGACCTGTTTATTATTCATTTTCCTATCGTTCTTCTGAAACGAAACCAATAAATTAAATATGGAAAATAGCATGTAGAAAATACATAAAGATTTAAGATTAAGATGTTTCCTACACTGAATGAAATTTTTAACATGTGCATTTGAACATACAAAGTAGACACCGACACACAAAGTTTAAAAAATTAAAAAGTTTTAACACATTAAAAAATACAGAGGAAACCGGTTTCGCCTTTGCAACCAGACTTTATCGAGAAACAATTACGAAAGTTATATGTGCTTATATAAAAACATAGACCACTGAAATTAATTTAAAATATTGAATTATTTGGCCCAATGAAATGTTTGGGTTGGAGAAAATTAGAATGGACTCTTTGCATTTGCAAAGGAAATGGTTGGATTCTTTGCATTAAATAGATGGATTGCTAAAATTAATTGTAAGTTTGCAATTATAAACGTGGGAAGCGGTTGTGCAATTAAAAATCTCTATTTTTTACGGCTGTAACATGCTGTGAAAGGCGTTTTTTTAATGTTTGTCTTGTTTCTCCAATATACGGACATGAGTTCTGGGAGCATTGAACTGAATAAACTATGTCTTTAGTTAAACTAGAAATCGGTTTATTAGGTTTAAATTAACTATTTGAGAAATAGTATTGGAATTTGGCGAAGTTAGAGTGTTGTTCAATGGTTTGAGTATGTTATGTAAAGCTGAGAATAGTTGCGGATAGTAAGGGATGGACACAAATTTATCTGGTTTACATTTATAGGAAGTCTTGTTCTTTATAATATTTCAGAATAGTAAATTTGGTTTAATTATTGATAAAGAACTCGAGATAGTTATTATTGATAAAAATGGATGGAATGGTCTCGATTTTTCTGGGAAAACTATCTATTAGATAATGTGAAGGCTCTCTTAACTGGCATGTGGATATTGTTGATTTTGAAGGATTGGGGACAATGGGAGAGGTAATATAATGCAATTCCATGATTGCTTGATTTTCGATGAACGGAAGTAAGGAAATTATTTTCTGTGCAAGTAATTAAAACATCTAAGAACGGGACGGTGTTAGACTTTTCTTTCTCTATTTTTAATGTTATATCGTGATGAATATGATTTATTATATCCATGATTCCTTCTTGAATTGTTGAATCTGTATAGAATAACAGGTCATCTACATATCTGCAGTATAGGGAAATATCAATTCCTCCTTCATCATAAATGTGAAAGGCCTCTCCTCGATATAGATCATGACTATTTCGGCTAGGAGGTTGATAAACCCATTAATAAACCTACGTTTTGGTGGTAAAATTTATCTTCAAAAGAAAAGAACTGAAGTTTAAACAGTGCTTTAACCAGTGGGAGAATGGAATTAATGGTATGCTTGTTAATGAAATTGTTATAAGATTTAAGTGTAATGTGATCTATTGATTTGCAAACTAAATCGAAGGATATTGAAGTAAAAAGTGCTTCAACATCTAACGAAAAGAAGGAATAATTGGAATTATTTTCTAAACTTTTTATCTTATATATAAGAATTAAACTATTGGAAATAGCAAAATTGGAGGCGGTATTGAAAGAATTTAATTTACTATAAATGATTTATGAGAGCTCTTTGATGGCAGAATTATTACAGTTAACCATGGGACGAGCTTGGAAGGTTTCATTTTCTAAAAGGCTTTTAGGTGTTTTAGGCAAAAGTCGGGGTTTCGGGATTTCGAAAGAACTATCCTTAAGCTTATCGACTGTTATGAGTAAGGTAACCATCACAGGCTAGTCCTCGGAAAATCTTTCTGTTGTAATTAAGGATTGATTTGTCGTTAACGGCGAAGAATTGGATTCCCGAATATGTTTCTATCTTTTTGATTTTTATCTTTTACCCATTTCTGTGTATTGAGTGTCATTCATGACAACTGTATTACAATCTTTGTCGGCGGGAATAATCTTTAAATTCGTCATCTGTTTGAGTTCAGTAAGTCCTGTTATTTCTAATGGATTAAGATGACAGGTTTTCGGCATTTATAGGCTGCTTCTAATGACGTTGCCAAGTGTATGACGTAATGTGGAAGAAACCATGTTTATCGGTAAGGAGGTGATGGTGGATGTTGAACGGGATCACGGCTGTCTTGACTGCTGCGAGCTTCGTTTGACTCCTGAAGAATTGGTTGATGAGAGATTGTTGCTAGACTGAGACTGAATTGAAGCACATGATGAAAATTGTAGTAATGGCGATGGTAAATATTAATGAATGAAATTTTAACCTGTGCTTTTGAACTTACAAAGTAGACACCGACACACAAAATTAAAAAATTAAAATTTTTTTAACACATTAAAAAATACAGAGAAAACCGGTTTCGCCTTTGAGACCGGGCTTTATCGATAAAGGGAAATAATCTCAAAATGAATTCTCTTAAGCGAAATTCAGAAATTGTCATTAATTATAAGAAAATAAATATCTTTTGGCTAAACCGGAGAATACGGTAGTGCCAATCAGTCTTCGTAAGGATACATCCGCGCAGAGATACGTGATGATGCATACTGTTATCTCAAGATCGCAGTTAGCCAGATGAGGGTTAGTTTTCTATTAAAAGATCGTGCTAAACCATTTTTAAATAAGCTTACCTGCAATTGAAAAACTATAATTCATATCTTTAAAAGTAGTGCCAAGACGGCCATCTTGCCAAAACTCGACCGTAGTCATTATTCCTAAAATAGAATTGCGTTGCGTTAAGAAAATGTTGGTTGGAAAAGAAAAGATAAAAAGCATTGATTTAATTGATAAATGAGTTGTTTGACAGCAAACAGTTGTCTGATTATCACGTTGTCTATTGAACAAGGGAACTTACAATGATATTAAACTTGAGATGCTAATCCTTGTAATAACACTTAAATTTAACTAAATTTTCAAGCTGATTTATTTTTAACTTTTTATTTGTGCCTCTCCACTATTTGTCATACTAAGCACTCAAAAGTTGCTTATAATTAAAAGTATCAAAAATAAGATCAGCTGTTCTGAAATGACTGACGTACCGATACCACCGCTCTTCCAAAACTTTCGAAATCCAATCAAGGATCCATAACTTGACAGATGAAACATTAGAATCACAAAATGGAAACGCATAGATTTAAAACGAATAAATCAAATCTATTAGGTTTTTCGAATTTTTTTAGTTTTTTTTCACTGTTTTAGAACTTGGCTACCAAATTTCTTTTCCCCTCCTTCCATAATTCAAGCCCCAGTGGGAGTAGGAGCTTGAAGGTGCCCTTCCCAAAAGCGGAAATCAATATGTAATGAATAAGTGAAAACAGCTTATGTTTATCGTAAGTTTAGAAACGAAACCGAAGGAAGACACATTGTAAATAATATAGAAGACTTCTTCCAGTGAATTCAAACGCCTATTGAGTTATTAAACGTTTCTTAAATGACATTCTAAGACACCACAATTCCACTGACAGAGATTAGGTTAAAGTAGAGCTGGAAACGATTGACTTTAGATGTAAAACATTCCTGTCAAGTAAAAGAAGAATATAAAAGAAGACTGTATAAAACAAACACATGTTTTACCATTTGTAATATCGATAGTAAATTTAAGTGTTTATGGGCAAAGAAAACTTTCATTTGTTTATGCGAATTTTTGCATGAATTCTTTGATTTTAGCTAATAAACCTTGAGTTAAATGCTATTGTGATATTTCCTCAACTACATTTTGAATGCTGTTGAAAATCTACATACAGTCATTGTTAATTTCAGTAATTTTTATAATTGCAGATAGATTTGTTTATATTCCTAGGAGTGGAGCTCAACTAATGTATCCTGAATCAGATGTGTTCTCAATTCGACTCAATCAACAACACCTCCCCAATGAAGAAATATATTCTTCCTAATTTCGAAGGCTTGAAAATCGTACAAAACTTTAAGAACCAACCATATCTTTAAACTAGGACATTCAACAAATTGTTGTACTGCAATTATTATTATTATTAATATCAGGCTGTTCGCTTCTCTCCCAAACTGACGACCTCCACCGACACAATCAGGTAGCGTCGATCGTTCATCAACAGCTATCACACAAACACTCACTTGAGAACACGATCCCGTACTACAAGTACGCATCACAAAGCGCCCTCACATAAGCTGACCGCCCCATTCACACAGACAAAACCATACATCACAACAGACCTGACGTCACACTTGTTGATAAACTTCAACAAACAGACCTATCTCATTGATATTGCAGTGCCTGTCAGCAAGAACATGTAGAAAACTCATGCAGACAAGATCAGTAAATACACCGATCTAGCACACGAGCTCCAGAAGCAGTGGAGGCAGGACCAAGTACGTGCTGTACCCATCGTCCTGTCCGCCACTGGTCTGGTGCCTCACACATTGCACCACAGCCTCAGCACACTAGGAATTCACAAAAACACTTATGCACAACTGCAGAAGGCTGTGGTACTCAACACAACACGCTTAGTTAGAAAATTTATGAACAAAACCACACATCCCTAACCATTCTTGCACATTTCTTTTACATAATAATAATGATAATAATATTTTTTATTATTTATTTATTTATTTATTTATTTCTAAATATAAAAGTTAGTCCCATTAGATAAATTCCTATCAACAGGTTCTGAATATAGATATATTCTAATTACACTGTACAACAAATTTGAACTTTTTTTCTGTCCTTTAGATGAAACTATGTGATTCTGTATAAACAAAGGGTGTTTGATTCATATCTGAAAACCAAAATGTTTCATCACGTCCCGTTTTTTTAGGAGACCCACTTTTCATATTTATACAAAGTGGTGGGAGAGAAATATAACAGACACTGATTACGGAAAACACATACACTAAAATCATTTTTTTGACTGTTTCCGCTTGTAGGCATCTGTTAGAGTGTCCCTGAGAGTAGACCAATAATATTCAGTTAGCATACTTCCATTCCATCGTCCACTGAAGCGCTTTTTAAACATAGCAATGTCCTGGTGGAACCTTTCCCGATGCTCATAGCTAACTGCGCCGAGGTTTTGAGGGAAAAAAAAATCCAGATGCGAGTCCAAAAAGTATAGTTTTAAGGATATTTTGCAGCCTATAACACGAAAGCATTTACCAAGAACAAGATCTTCATAGTTTTCTGCTTTCTCATTTCCAAGGAAACTTGAGCATACAGATTTAAATGCCCGCCGGGCTGCAAATTGTTCTTCTGACGGTTTATTTTCGAAATCTTCGTCATGCATGACTGCTTTAATTTGTGGGCCAATAAAAACCCCTTCTTTTACCTTTGCCTCACTTAAATTTTTGAATTTGTTTTTGAGATGCAAGAAAGCCAATCCTTCTCTGTCCAGTGCTTTTACAAAAATTTTCCTTAAAACAAGTTTAATGTTCAATGGTGGAAGAAAGACACATTGCGAATTCACAAGTGGTTCATGTGATGTGTTTTTGGTGCCAGGAAGTTGTAGTTTTTTCTTGGAGGCCATTGTTTACGGATGTAGTGATTTTTATTGTCACGGCTATCTCATTCACATAGGAAGCAGCAGAATTTAGTGCATTCTTGTTGCATGCCTGTTAACATCCCAATGACTTTCCTATTTCAATATAGTGTAATCAATAAATTTTGGTATAGAACTCATTATCTGATATGTTTCCTTTGTATTTACAGCATTATATGCTACAAGAACACTGGGATAAACATTGCCTATATGGAAGAACACTGCCTTTATACTATGTTTGGATGAATCAATAAGCAGGAGCCAGTCTGCTATTTTATGTTCATGCCCCAACGTCTGAAATAAGCCATTCACATCACAGCAATATACAATGTCTTCTTCCTCCTCAAAACAATCCGCAAAATGACTTTTTCGTCTTCCAAATGAACTTATTTTTACATCTTTATCTAACAGATTCCAATCTTGAAGCCTAGAACCCAGTAATTCTGCATCTGTTTGAGAGAGTTTTAAGTTCCGTAAGATCGTTAAGCTCTCCCTGTTTGATTTCATGATGTGAACATTTCATAGATGTAGAGGGTTGAAATTCGGAATCTTGACCACTTGGGACATCGGAGGTGTCTTCCTTTGAATCAACAGTATATTTATCTGGAGCTGTAGGTACAGGAAGGTCTGCAGAATGAGAAACTGGTCGCAAAGCGGAGGGTAGGTTTGGATACCGAATAGAATGTTTGGATTTGGACAAGAACCCCATCATATCTGTCAAACAGAAGCAACAATCCGTCACGTGGTCTTTTGGTTCACGCCAAACCATAGGTACTCCAAATTTCATTGTACTACGTTTTCCTTGTAACCAGTTTCTCGGATTCCTGGAACATGAATTGCAGCATGTATGTGGAGCCCAAGACATATCCTGGTCCCCAACTCTACACCCAAAATACAATTCATACGCCTTTCTAACCTACGGTGACAAGCTGTACTGTTGAGTCTTGAATGTAAGTTTGCCACACACATAACAAAATAAGTGCGGCTTATTTTTATACTGACGAGACAATGCACTGAATGTAATGCACCTTATCCTTAGCCCTTAAAGCACTAGTACCCTTAACACTTAATGTCACTAGAAATACAGCACCAATTCAATGAGAGGTATCACACGGTGAATGGAAACGTCTAAAATGAACAAAATTTGCAGCTAAAATGCTGGAACTGTGGGATGATCAAGATGGCAGTGAATGTTTGATATTGATTTACCGGTATATTGCTAAATGTGTGTAAATTTGTCCCTCTGTGAAAATGTTGAATAGAATAAGCAGGATATTGCGATATTTAATTAAATTAAGAGAACATAGAACATATAGCGAGGAAATAAATAAAACACTAAATTGTGAATTTTTGGGAAAATGGTACGTGTTAGACAAAAACTGAGTACAGATTCATTATTTCCAGCCATAAATATACAAGAAACACATATTTTCATCTAAAGGACATTTTTCATGTTGTACAGTGTTATTGAATTTATTTTGAATACAAATATTTTAGTAGTGTTAAAAACTTACATCAATACATAGTTTTCAAGTGATTTTTGTCAAATAGACCGCTAAGTGCTCAATTTTCCAAAATTTGATGTTAGGCATTAATTTACTTTAAAAGTAAAAATAATTTTCTGATTTAATACTATATACGTTTGTATAATAAAGTTACCTATGTTTAGGTTATTTTTATCTAGTAAAGTATGAACTAATTACATTAAATATAAAAGACATTGTAAGTGTACAAAAATTAAACAAAGTAATTAAATAAAGGTGTAACACGTAGGATTCACAATAACATTGACAACAATTGAACAACGTAAATTCATCCTAATTACA
>JAFIDM010009631.1:309018869-309031770 GCA_023159025.1 Thereuonema tuberculata | reverse complement strand
TTTTTGTATTTTGGCTGTTTTTGATTCAGAAGATCAATAAACCAAATAAATTCAGATCAATCCTTAATTAAATATAGCGTATTTTTTTTATTTAAATTCACATTATTCTGTGGATTTTGGATCAAAATTTGACATAAGCATATTTGTTATTTTCCATTGTCGACGATTTGGTATATCTGTTAAAAAGCCTTGAACTGATAACTAAATCTTCTGAATGAAAAACAGCTAAAATACAAAAAGGTTTTATAGGAATTTGTTTTTATGAGAATTTCCTTGTACATCAACCCCTTGATGTTCTCTACCAAAAAAAAAGGAAAGTTGATGTTCGCACAACTGTACGAATTCTGCCAATTCCACATTTAAGAGACAATTTTGAAATTATTATCCATTACTTATTATTTTGAATTTGAATATGACAATAAAAAAACCATTTCGAAACTTTCCCAAAAAACTTCATTTTTTTTTTAAAACTTCTGAGGGAATTCAGAAGCCAAAAAAATAAAAACGATGCAGTAACGTATTGGCAGCAGCATCGGAGATGTTTGTCTCGATTCCATTATAATGGGAAGATTTCATTCAGAAAAGACACCCTCACAAACGGACCCCTAGCGTTTGAATGACGTCGAGTTGACGTCATAGCGTTTCAATCGATTTGAGCTGTTCCCACGAGGGGAGGATGAAGGAGAAGGAAGACGTTTGACTCAATACTTCATGAAAAATAGATGGAGTAATGTATTATGAATAAACCTCAATTCCACAATATTGACGGTACCTCAAACATTACAACTCAAAAAGCACTTAGCTGCTCAAAATTATTTATTTACTTACAGATTAACATCATCTAAAAATCAGTTGTAACCGACATGAAACCAAATTCCTCCTTGAGTTCTTGAAGCAGCGTTTCTTTTATGTTCCTTTTTATTTTACATGTTATTTACAAATTGTAAATAATTTGACTGCAGTTATCCAACTCAAGTAGCTCGAGTTGACGTGATGCTTATTACAAAAACATAATAATTGGTAGATTGTTTCCAAGATTTATTTCTAGTTTTCATTTATATTAGGAAAAGTTGGACTTTATTAGTTCAAGAATTGATTTTTTTTCACAATGTTTTTCTAAATTCAAGTTATAAAAAATAGCGTAGATAGATATTTGTAATTGTAAAACTAACTATTGCTTCTTCACAACTCCGTTAATCTTTTCTCAATTGTCACTGAATTCTGTTTCTCTTTTGTTGCAAAATTCTATTTTTCATAATTTTGTTACTAAATTCTATCAACTCATTTTTATTCTGATTGCTCTACTTGGTCTAGTTCTATTGCGTTGGGTAAGCCTTTCAACCGCCTATATTTGTTTCTAAAAAAAAAAAGTTATAAAAACTTTCTATACGTCATTAAGCGCAGTACTTCTATTTTTATCTCCATTAGTTGAAATTGAGCCGAACTTTTCTTCTTAATGGCTTATATGTTAGCATAACTTTCTTCATAATGGATTCCCTTCTCTTATTGCATTTTTTGTTTACTTCCCTGTTAATAGATTCACCTATTACCTCCCTCTCTGGAAGGGCGAAGGATTTAGAGACATCAGCCACGTAGGGATATTGTTTCTTTAAAACCTAGGGAATCAACAGCAAGAATAAGAGAAAAATTAGGAATATTCTCTGCGCATTAAAGAAATAAAAAAGCGACTAAAAAAGCTAATAAACAATAGTGGTTGAGACCAAGTGTTTACCAGGAACCATTCCAGAATAGCTGTTTCACAAGCCAAGCAGTAGCCTGGTGGGATATTTTGTAACTACAAACCACGCCTATCCTCAAGTGGTTCATTAAATTATATCCTTTTTTGATAATATATTGGTGTCATCTTCTTCAATAGGCCATAATCAACTCTACATTCAATATGAACATTTTGGAAGGCTTACAATCGTTTCATCCAAATCAAATCTTTTAGTTCACCCTCTATATCTATACGGGTTAAAACGAAGCACATGGCTTTGTTTATCCCTTAAGCCAAGTAGTAGCCTGGTGGGGTATTTTGTAACTACGAAGCCCCGCCTAGCCTCAAGTGTTCCATTTCAGCACTGAATTTATTTCTTCATTTTTAGAGTGTATTTGTTGTTCTTTGTTTTAATTTTAGAGGTGCCATATTATGCCCTACGATTGCTCTTATTGACCTCCGTAATAAGATATCACTGTTTACTGGTGACTGTTACCAGCTGATGATCGCCAATAAAGCGTGAAACAGCTGTTCTGAAATGTCCCCTAGTGTTTACCATTGTTTTTGATAAAAGTTACATCAACCGCCCCACTTCATTAAAAAATGAAAAAATATTTACAATTAAAACCTCCCAACTAGTGGCGTCCAAATTGCAGATTGGACATCGGAGGGGAATTATGTCTTACGAGATAACATCAGCGTATAAAGGGTGGTTAGACCAATAAGGGACAGAAAGCAGGCAGGGAGTAAGGAAACCCCGTAGCAATGGCGGATCAATGGAAGGGAAGGAGGCGTGGTTAAGGGAAACATAGATGACATCTGGTGACGATCGGGAAAAGGAGGTGAAAAGTTCCGAGAAAGCACAGGAGATGTGTATAAAGAAAATAAAAGGTAAACAAATGAAAACAATGCAGTGAAGTGAAGCACTTATTAAAATTAAGTAACATCATTAGGCCGGCGTGCAAATCCATACTGATAAATATTGTTTACGGAAATACAATCATTGTAGCATTTTGAAGAAGCTTTAAGTACAGAACAATAGCCAAGATAGACGGATTTTCGAAGTTCACGATGTGGGACGCACATGTTGGGTCCGCTTTAGCACAGGCCCTTCGATGCCCGTTGAGCCTGTCCGTAAGGGGGCGTCTCGACTCTCCAATGTAGAGGCAGTCTGCTTCACAGCATTGCAATGCGTATATAGCACCCTTCACACATTCCTTGGAGGTGATGATATGTAATTGATTGCAAAAACGCTTGGTCGTGTTCCGGCATGAAGAGGTGACCCTGATGCCCTGTTGTCGCAGTAATTTTGACAAATAGGGAAGATGTAAAGATAGAAAACAACAGAAATGATTGACTGTTGGCTACTATCTGGATGAGAGTTATTGTAGATCGTAAGAAGCGTGGATCGTATGTAAGTCTCTATAAATTGGATGGGGTATCCAATGGCGAATAAGGAAATTCTAATGTTTCTTTCTTTATTTTTAGTGTGTATTTATTGCCCCTTCTTTGAACTTTGGAGGTGCGACATTATCCAGTAGTCTTTCTAAGTGCTAATATCTTCGAAAACATTGATAAAAATCTGAGCAACAATCAGGACAATTTGATAAGAAATCGATTGCTTAGTATACTCTGTGCACGGAATTCTTCACTATTATTCCAAGTCATTAGTAGTAATCTCGTTAAAGGATTTAAGCACTAATGAACTAAACGCTTCACCAACACATTTTTTTTTAAATATTTTAGAAAATGAAAGCTTTGTATTCTTTGATTTGCATTCTTTGACATGGAGGTTTCGTAATAACAGATTGAATTTGACGACGTAAATTTTTGAAAACTTAACCAATCACCTAAACAAAGAGCAACGATTCAGCAAATAATAAATAATGATAAAAATCAACTAATCGTAATTACTAACAATTAATATTATATAAAGCAAAAATTTAGAATTCGAAGAAATTACAGATATGCTTTTATCGAACTCATTGTACAATCAGAACGTTTTCATAAGAAGTATAAAATCTCAAGGTTATTTCGTATTTAAATTTAAAGAAAGACCTAATCCTAAAAAAGATGTTTCTTTATCCATTATTGAGATCTTCAACATCAACTTTACAGCAACTCTTCTACTTAGATCTAAAAGAAATTGGCATTCAGGAAATTAATTGTTATCCTGTGAATTTATTTAAGTTGCAGGATTTTAACCGATACAGTGAACTTTTTCGATCATTTCACGAGTCTCGTACAGGGGCATATTCTGATACGCTTATTAATAAATTCTAAAATGCTTATCAATTATTCTTTCTAATCCTTATTTATATCGTTGTGTTCATCTGTGAATCAACTTAATGTACGAAACCGCTAAGATGAATAAGAATAAATTACTAGTTATGTTTTTTTTTTAAGCTTCTTAAATAGTGTGTAATAATCCCATTCAGTTGAACTAACTGTTCTTAATGGTTGATTCAAATGTAAATCTTTAGGGGAAGAAAAAAAGAAACAAGAAAGCTGAGTGTTCTTACAATTTTATAGGTTTCATTAATAGCATCTCTTTTAATACAAATTAAATAAAATAAAGTTTTTCCATTTAATTTGAATTAAAAGGGATTACGTAAGTTATGTCATTAGCATTAATGTCGAACCATTTCAGGCCGTAGTCTGGTGATATGCTTGAATCTGTAATTCGAATTCCGGAGGTCGGCATGGATGTTTGGTGCGTTTCCAGGGTCTCTACTTCTTCTATTTCTCTTCTTTCTAAGGTCATTCTAATGATTCTTTTGGTCAGTACAATAGGCCCTATCGACTGCAGTGGCAGTGCATCTTATAAAGGAGATAGAAGCCGTTTAATCTTTGTAGATTCTGTTTGGTCAACTACGCTTTATGGTTTACTTTTTTTATTCTTTATTATTAAAACATTTTATAATGTTTCGCATGACTATTGTTGCGAAAACATAGAGAATAATAACAATGATCAATAAAAGTGACAAGGGGAAATAGCTAATAGCAAAAAGATAGCTGAAATTGATGGAAACTTATTTGGAAACTTATCATGAAATAGCGGTGATTGTCTTACGCGGAGAGGAATTTTTATTTTCAGTTTCGATTATACTTTTGTGGGAAAATTTAATCTTAACTGATCTCCATTTGAGATGCCACAATAATTTGCTGTTTCCGTGAATGCAGATTTGTTACTTTTAATACAAAGAAATCTCAGATAGAAATCTAGTGAAATGATAAACTTTTCAAGAATATTTTAAATTGTGAAGTGAAAGATGGTTGATTTTGAGCATCAGTTGAGTCTTCACCAGGTGTTCTTGATAGGAGAGAAATATTTCTCATGTAGCAGGTTGTCTGATAATAATTAAAACCGTACTCGCTCAAAATCCTCGGCTTTTGAAAAGTTTTCCATATAATGAGCCATTGGATGGTTTGTTTTTTAAGCTTATTATAAAAACGTATTTCATTTTTATTCTTAATTTTCAGATGGAAATGGGATTACATTTTGGTCACTTTTTCCTGTAATTTAAAATCATTCATATGTTATTTCTTCGATGGAAAATAATGATTTATTGAAATAGGATAAAAGAACATGAAGTTTGTTAACATAAAACTTCTCATCAGCAACAAAAATACAATAACGACACTAACTATTTCTAGAAAATTGTAATCACTTGATCATTTGTATTTGAAAAATAACGAAAATTTATAAGAAATAAAGTAAATCCGTATTTTTATATTTTTTACTGAATCCATCTGAAAATTAAAGCAAAACTGGAAAAAAAAAGTAAAATTCGGAGGCGAAAATTAATAAAAAGCAAAAATACTATTAATTTATGGATAATATCAACACCAATGGCAGATTTTAGAGCCTAAGTTAGATTTTTTTCCTTAACCTCTATACCTTATCTCGATTCTTATTTATAACTCATTATTTTCACGGTTTTTGATAAAATTATATTATAATTTAAAGATCAGATTAGTTTAATGAAGCATACCGTGTTCTATCTCTGCAAATTGAATGACTTTTTTCCTAAAATGGTTGGCTTTCTTTACCCTTTAATCCAGAGCTGAAATCATTTTACTAAATCTGAGACCTATTGTCTATTGACCAACAATTTGTCTTTCTTTTAGAATTACTTGGGAAAAGGAGAAAAATTGCATTGCTTGTTTTTTGGACATATTTGGTATTCTTTAGTGTCTTTTTTTTTTTTAATTATTCTCAATTTTTACGTTATGCTTCATTATCAGCATCTCGTTATTTTCAAAGAGAAATTTTAATGGAATGTTCATTGAATAATAGACTGAATTCACTGGAGTACGTTGTTAGGGACCACTCACCATCACACCACTACTCTGTTACCACGAAGTGTCCTCTATGATGGAACTTCAATGGATAGTTTACCATATCGATAGCGAAAGCGAAATTAATTTAGTTCAGATGAAATATTTTGTTTGTTTTGCTTCGAATCTTGACTTAGTCCATTACAATCGATAGATTAGTGAACACTGTCAGTCTTTTTGTTTAAAACTTCATACAAAGTTCTCAATTAATGGTTATTTCTTTTCCATTGTGAGTTTAATGTATTTTTTAAAGTTAAACTACTCTCTAATATCTTTATTATGTATTGTTCATGTTTAATTTTTCCATCTTAATTAAGATTTTTTGGCTTATTAAACTAAAAAATTTACGTTATTTTACAAATGTTTAGTTTCAGTTTCAAAGTCGTGTTTAATGGTCTACATAATCCCGACGTTTCGCTCACAACTGTGGTGGGCATCTTCTGGCACAAACTGCTAATCCTCTTCCTTCCAATCGACAGTTGAAATTCAAATCTGAAATAGCAGTCTCAGATTGGCCGAAGTAATTGCGACATTATAAAACACTAGACATTACTGCAGCAGCTGATACAACATAGTTTGTGAGATAATAACGCAACATAGTTTGAAAGATCCCACTGGAAATGCTAAATCGAAGATGCAGTGTTTCCACCACTGCGAACTTAAGCAGTAAGATTCTTCAAAACAGGAATCCCAGCACTATTTAATTTTTGCTTCTCTTCTTTTCTATTAAAATTATTAGGATTTTGTAGATTTCTATAGTTTTCCTTTGTAAACGAACATGAAATAACATCTGGATAACATCTGAACATCATCAAACTGAATAACAAGGCATCTTCCGAGAATTTACGATCAGCAACTGCCGACTTATGTGGTTGACAAAGTCGACAATACGTCTCATTTTCAGACACACAGGTGATAATACTTCTTCGTATTCCTTGTTGGTGCGGGGGTGTCTACATTGGAACCACAGGAAGAAGTGTTATCACCCGTGTGTTAGAACATATTGTCGACTTTGTCAACCAGTCACTTAATCCAATCGTTATTGAACCAATTATATATATATATAAATATATATCTTTAATAACCTTGTCTCCCTTTTTAATCTCCAATGCTTTTAATTGTTGGAGTAACATCAATAATTAAATCATTAAAAAAGCTCAGATCTGATCATTTGTTGCTGGAATTACCATCTTCCCGAGAGCTGAGCAAATACTAGAAATCGCCTTATCTGCAACGAAGCATGGGATTTCGAATTCCTCAAAAGGTGTCATAGTCGAGTAGATCTAAATGATATAAGCGATGATGAACTGCTTAAGGGCTTTAAATCTAGAGTGTGACTGCGGTTAAACGCATTAGTATTCGCCGTGACTTTCGATTCTTCAACGACATCATAATCGGTGAAAGCTAGATATCTGAGCTGCACTGTTAAACCATATATTCTTAATCCATTGATGATTACAAGTGCCAAAGGTACGGGTCACTTGTCTGTAGAGGCAAGACCACCTGTTGCAAGTGGAGATTTTCACGCCTGTTAGACACTTGTACTGTGCCAATTCTATTCATTTATTTACCTATTAAGAGTGCCAATTTCTTCTTGACTACTCTCCTGCGTAACAAACCTCACTACTCTCCGGCATGTTCTCGCTGGAATAAAGAAAAAGAGAGATCATTCTCCAGTCTTGGGAACGTCGTCAACAAATACCATAGGAACTGTTATTGAACATCCTAAACTTTGATGGAATCATGAATGACTGTCCGCATAGAAAGTACAGAAAGCCTGGAATTTTATCCGACATTATCCACATCTTCCATTCTTTTAGCTTTCAGAAAAGCACGAGCTTTTTCCTCGACGTATCCGGCGAGCAAACAACTACCCTGTCTTCGCCTCGTTGTACGAGGATTGGGAATTAAGTCATGGCAACAATCTTTTATCTTCCAAATATATGGCACCACTGAAATTCCAGAATACACGTTTGAAATATTGTCTGCTATTGATTGGCACCATTTACATGGTCTGTCAAAGTAGGAACGTCATGAAAGCAAGTGGAAAATACGTATTTGGAAATCATCGATTAATAAGGAAATACGGTGTAGCTAAGGAAGAAAAAGGAACACAGGAATGCTCGATACACATTGCTAACATCTCTCAAAGTAATCTCCAAGATTGTCCGGCTTACGTTGCCAGCGTTTGGAAACTGCTCGGCAGTCCTAAGGTAAAAGGAAGTAACTATAAATTTTCTGATTTTGCGTTTTCTGCATTTTCTACGTAAGGAAGTAGGAATTACAGTGGTGATGCATGTTTGGCAGATAAAATATAGTTTCCCTGACTTAAGCTCCAATCCTCGTATATCTTCTGTCACAAGTAAAATTTTTTCCACAGCCTCTCTGTAATAAGATACGTAAGATGTGTGGAATCTTCTATCTATGAACTATTAAGTACACTTAAGTGTCGCCAATATTTAAAGAAAATGGCGCTGAAATGGGCACTATCTCAAACCAAGATGAAGCATTTGGAGAAGCGTTTGTTCGCAACTTTAGTTCTGTTACATTATCAAATGATTTCTAAGTCATTAAAAAACGAGTTGATGCTTTTCAACTAAGATTTTCTTCTTCAACAGAGAATAGTCTAATCTTCTGTTTCTTTACGAAAGATTATACGTTGTCTTGAATAACAGCAGAAAAACAGCAGGGCCTGAGACCCTGACGGAATACTTTATGAAATGCTGAGTCACTTATCACCTACTTCATTAGAAGTCTTTCTTTAATTTAAAAATAAAAAAATGCTGGAACACCTATTTCCAGATTGTTGGCATCGAGGTTTGCCTTTTCCCAAACCTGGTAAATTCAGAAATGAGCTCAATAATGATCGTCCAATAGCACTTACCAGTTGTCTCTATAAGAAAATTGAACTGAGGATAAATCGACGATATGTCTGTTGGTATCTTGAACAACAACCATCTTTTCTTCAAATCACTGATAAAATTAAATAAATTTTTAATGTTAGTTAATAATTTAAGTTTAATTTTGATACTATATAATGTACTACGGTGACTTTTAAATAAACACCTACAGGAAGGTTTTTGAAACTATTTTCTCTTTAAGTATTTTTTACTGATAATTCTGTGTGATTTTTTTTAATATTTTTTTTCTGATAATATTTGATAAGATCTTATCAGCAGCATTACTCTTATTATTTATTGAAGTACATTTACCATTGCAATTCATGTATTCATATACTTCAAGATGCTCGCTCAATTTGATTCACGTAGTCTCAACTTTTACGGAACGAATGAACCGCTTTAAGAAAGTGGCTCCTTTAATCAGGAGAAATGTCTGGAATTGAAGTGCTCTTTCAACTCAATATCACATTGAAACGATAAAATCATATAAAAGTCGTGGAAACTTTTCAGCAGTCCTTAGGAAGACTTTTAAAGGATTTTCCAAGACACAGTAGATATTTTTTTCCAGAATTGATGTGAGATCAATAAATTCATAAATTTAATCGATTTTGTAAGTTTAATTTTAGTATCACTGTAATGACTAGGAATGGTTTTAATCATTTTTAAATGTACACTCATTTATCCACTGCCCTTTCATAGAAAGGGTTTAATTTGCAAATAAACAAGCGTTTGCATCTATGAATGGCTTTCATGACGTTGCAGACAAATTATTTTGCCCCTGAAAGATGCGTTTCTCCAGTCTGGGATGGCAAAGAAAACAAGAAACTAATACAACCTTCTTCTAGATAAATGGGATACATTAGGAGATCTAATGGTATCTGTCTAATATTTTCCTACAAAGAGCATCTGCTAAGACTTGGAAATTAAAGGAGAGTTGGTACTCGCCCCCTTATGGAATTCCATCCAACTCCATATTTACCTAGTTTCCATTTAATCTGGAAGAAATAAAAAGCCCTTCAGCTACAAACGATAAAAGCTAAGCTTTTTGGAGCTTAAGTTAAACGATCCGAATGTTGCGCCGATCTGCAGTGAATGTCATCCAACCAAAAAAATGACTTCTTCTAAATCCTAGTAAGAAAAATATCTTTATAAGTTAGATTCTGTATTTGACATCCAACTTTGCTGTTACGTCGATGATCATCTAAATACTGGATCATTAACTAATTAAATTTATATATGCTAAATTATCAGACCACTGCTGAATACTTTAATTTTGAGAGGGGAATTTCGGTGCTAAAGAACAAGTTATCAAAGTCATTTAATCAGTTGAACGCAATATTTAATTCAATCGCATTGAAAGCAAGTTGCAAAATAATCATATTCTTTAAATTACAGGAATTTAATTTATTGATTTGTCAGAGCAGAATAAATATTTATTGAATACAATAGAGTTGAATAAATTGTTTGGGAAATCAATATCAATTTGATCTGCTACTAATAATTAACTGACATTCATTTAAATTTCAAGGTCAAAATCTAATTATATTTCCTTTTATTATAATCGTAGTGAGATCTTAATCGGTAATTATTCTCTTTATTATAAATAATTGAAGTATATTGCGACAGAATTAATTATAAAAGTTTCAAAATATTCTGTTTTTTCAGAGAATTGGAAAGTTTGTTTTGTTGGGACAAAATTTCTTCAGCGCAACAAAGAGATTTTTCTGTCTTACGCAGATTGAATACAATATGATCATTACAACGATATCATCATTTCATCTTCTTTTGAAAACGGGCTTTAAACTATAAAGATTTTTGGCTACCAAATCGACTTTACCATCTGTTTGCTTTATTTATTTGCCATGATTTTAACTAACCATTAAAATTTATCCCACCCAAAACACTTCGTGTAAAATAAGTTGCCAAGACTTACATGCTCATAATGCTTTCACTGTTAAAAAGATATGAGATCTCATGTAGAGCCAAGCCCCTAACTCTACGAGGCCTAACTCTACAAGCCCTAACTCTAAAAACCCTATATCTTGGTCAAAAAGTATGCCTTGGCCGTTTCGTGGCTGTCACACAGACAATCCCATGGAGTTATGTAAAGGATATAGAGTATGCCAAGGCACACTTTTTGACCAAGATAGTAGGGTTTTTAGAGTTAGGCATGTATAGTGAGGGGCTTGGCTCTACATGAGATCTGATAACATGAACATTTTCTAAAATCATGTATTTTGGAAAATTGGATACCAAAGCCATTAATAATTAGAAATCCTGTTCTGGTAAGAACTAATAACACAGATAAAATTAGAAGAGAAGCTGAAAAGAAGTTACTTGAGGACCAGTTAAAAGGTACGTCTATACAAGTGACAAAATTATTAAATGAAGAAGAGATTATAAATAAGAAGATATATAGGAGATTACCCAAAGAATTATATCTACAGATCATGACATGGAATCATCAAAAGTATGTTAACACTAAAAGAAATAATAGGAAACGTAAGATAAATAAATTAAGTTTCAGGTTAAATAATAATAAGATTGACTCAGATTATGTCATAAATTTAAGTAGCAGGAATTTTAATCAAAGAGAGATTAAATTACTGAATAAAGGTCTTGATTATGTTTATGACAAACAGACGAATTTAGATATAAACACTATCGTTACATTGGAAAAAGCATCTAAGAAACTGAATCCTAAAGAAAAAGAAGAGTTTTTTAAAGAATTAAACAAATTCAAAAATAGGCCTTTGGATAAAGAAAGAAATATTAAAGAAGAAGAAATTAAGATTTTAAAACATCTAGGTAATGACAAAAATTTGATATTTACTAAATCAGATAAAGGAAACCATTTAGTGGTGATGGACAAAGAACAATATATAAATAAATTAAATGAATTAGTAAATGATGGGCACTATGAAGTATTGAAGAAGGATATAACTTTGACATTATATAATAAATTAAAAAAATTGACCAAGGAATTGGAGGATAATAAAGTAATAACTAAATATGAAAAAGATGAAATACTAAAAGAGTCATGTTATTCACCTACTTTGGAAGGCAGAGTTAAAGTGCACAAAGAAAATTTTCCTGTTCGTCCTGTCGTTAATGCATACGGCTCCCCGACACAAAACCTTGCAAGAAAGATAAATTATTGGATGCGTGATTTCAAATTACCTAATGAAAGAGTTGTTATCAAAAATACTGGTGATCTGGTCAATAAATTGGAAACATTTAATGAAAATAATAAGAGGAAGTTCCATTTGGCGTCTTTAGATATAGATAATATGTTCAACAACGTTCCGGTTGAAGAAACTATGTTAATTTTAGATAAACATGTATTTGAGAATAGAGAAATTTTATTAAAATATAATTTATATAGGGATACTTTTATGGAATTAGTTGAATTTGTCACTCAAAACACATATTTCAAACATGATAAAAGATTTTTCAAACAAAATAAAGGCTTCCCTATGGGGTCTCCACTGTCGGGACGTTTATGTGATTTATTTTTAAATCACTTTGAAAATAAATTATTAAAGGAAAAACAGAATAAAAATAGGTTCGAATATTATAGTTATGTTGATGATATTCTGATAATTTGGTTTGGGACATTGCGTCAGTTTGACATATTTTTTGAAAACTTAAACAAAAGAAGTACAGATATTAAATTTAAAAAACAAATTGAAGAAAATAATGAGTTACATTTCCTAGATCTCAAATTAATAAATGTAAATAAAAGGATTATAATGGAACATTACAGAAAAAATTGTCAGAGTGACCATATTTTGAATTTTCGATCGGGACATGGAATAGGTATAAAAAAGAATGTGGTTGAAAATTTTATAAGGAGAATTGATAGAAATACAAGTAAGCAAGATACTTATTTGAAAAAAATTGATGATATGATTAAGTTATTAAAGAAAAATGATTACTCAGA
>JAFIDM010009631.1:309003296-309018769 GCA_023159025.1 Thereuonema tuberculata | reverse complement strand
ACGCATCCTAGGGGGATACCATGGAAGGCGGCCCCCCCGCCGGGCTGTTGATTGTTACAGACGGAATTCTTTATTTCGAATATAACACAAATTCCTTAACTACAGTAATTCACGATAACATAAAAACTTAGTATAAAATGTACGCCAACAAAACCGAATGAATCTGGAGAGAGAAAATGATCAATGTATCGACATTTCTTGAATGATATCAACAGTCAGATTAACTTATTTAGCTACTTTAATTAACGTACGTTTTACATGAAACAATGAGGTATTTCATTTTCTTTGGAAAACATTAAATAGTCCTACCAATAAAGTAGCTTTCAAAGAAAAATCACTATCACTAATGTTCTCAAATGGTGAATTTATTTGCTGTCTATTAGATGAAAAAGTCAATTTCAGATTCACAAAATACAAATAAGAAATAATAAAATATATTGATTTATACATATTTTATTGATTAATATATCAATATGTAAGAAATATATCGATTTTTCGTCCCATTTTGATACTTTCTCATCATTTTGATTAGCTGATTAAAACAATTTAATTTTGTTTGGATGAATATTTTTTATGCAAGAATCCTATTGAGTTGTGATCATCACGAGGAAACTTTTTCAATGTTGTGATGATATAATTTTAAGACTTTCATTTAATTTTAGTTGAGAGCTGTTTGCTTCAAACACAGGCCCCATTCCCCTTTATAAAGGGATTTTATTAGTATTCAACCGATCATTTCATTCTATAGGTCTAACTATTTTGTTTTTAAACTGGTTGTTATTTTAAAGTGGGAAAATAAATGAAACCTCCATAAATCTAAACTAAAAACATAAAAACACCCATTAAAAATAAAGAAAAAGAAAATTTATGTGCTGGGCTCTGCCAGCCTCAATGATTTTCTTATGCTCATGTAAATAAAGAAAACGCGTCTAAAAATGTCTAAACACATTAAAAAGTGAGACCAATGTTCATAAGTGATATCTCAAAACAGCCTGTTTCATGCTAATATGGCGATCATCAGTTGAGAGTAGTCACTATGAACAAAGCAGGTCCAATAATTTCTTTTTATTTTAAATGTGTGCTTTTATGTTTTCAGTTTAGATTTGTGGATATCTTTTCCCAATATACCTCCATTATGAGACCTGCTTTGTTCATAGTGACTACTCTCATCTGACGATCGTCATATTAGCGGAAACAGGCTGACTTGAGATGTCACTTATGAACATTGGTCTCACTTTTTAATGATCCTTATTTTCTTAAGCAGTTTTTGAATTTCATTGAATTACTATAGTTAAAAAGACAAATTTTATTACATTCCATCTACGTATGTTTTTAATAAAACAATCAGTATGACAATTTCTGATCATTATTTTTTAAAATCGTAATGTATAAATATTTAAGGTACTGTTCGGTTTTGTTTACGAGAGCCTTCAACGCTTTTGCGCATGCTGACGAGGTCTCTCTCGAGGTCTCCCTCGATTTCTTCAAAATAGGGGCGAGGAGAAATAATAGAGGGGATGTTGACTTTTTATCAGTGTTAGTTTACTAGTAGTTACGTTCTATTTGCGCTTTTCGTGAAAGAATTATGAAAAGAATAAATACTATTGCAAAAATGCTCCTTCGTTATTTTTTCTTAAAAGCGAAAATGTCCAAAATAATTTCTTAGGAAAGTGCCCATCTCACCCCTCTGCGGAGTAAAATCATCGGCCAGTGGTGGATCTGCCTTTTCAAAACGAACAGTCAGTGAACATGTTACAATGTAAATATTTTGTTTCCTTTTGTAGATTGAGGAATGGCCCAAAAACGTTTCTTCTCAGAGTTAGAATTGCTGGTATATAAAGGAAGAACAAGAAGAAAACGGATTGATAATTTGTCTTGAGATTAGAATAGGACTTCCAAGAAGCCAGAATAAAGAAAAAGTTAGTTCAACAAATGAAAAGATTATATGAAATAAACTAATAAGCTCATTCCATAACTATTCAGATTTTTTTTTAGATATTTTTTTCATTTAATGTAACACTGATAGTAAATTAATGAAAGAACTAAAATGATTTTATGTAAGTACTTAATTAAAGGATTTTATATAGTACATCACAAGGTACCGATAACATACAATATAAAATATTTATCTAGTATATACTATATCTTTGATTTACTAATTTGTTAAATTAGGCATTTTTTAATATCTCAATATCAATAACATTTCAGTATTTTTAAGTAAGTCATTATAATTTTTTATTGTCTACTTTTGAATTTGGTAAATCTCTTCTTATCTATTTATACATTATATTTTCTTTCTTTTACAGAGCATTTAGTCAAACTTTCTGGAAGATTTAAAGAAAGAAAAGAATTACAAGAAATGAAGCAAATCTCCAACTTCATTTACAATAAATAAGTTAAGAACAGCAAATAGAATAATGAAAACTTCCAAGGTAGAGAAGAATGTGGTATTGAGGTCGTCTCAAGACATCATTTCTTTTTTTCAAGGGTGGAGACCAACTTTTGCTTGTTTCTTTGGAATTTCTTCTCCTCTCCTCATTTTTGTTTAAGCTGCACCACCCCCTTCGTTTCCCGTGGACCATTCCAAGGTTTGATAAACAAATTAGTTTAAGTTCTAGGAACAAGGAGTTGTGATGAGGCCAAACCACAGCAGGCAACTCACATGAATAGCTACCAAATTTCCAATTATCACAGGTTCATTATTTAGTCTCCAAATTAACAAAAGTCGTGAATGATGTGCTTCTGTTCCCTCTAAAAGGAACTTGATTCATTCATCAAAGGTTAATCATGGTTTTCGTTTAAAGCAGACGAATAGTGGAAACGAAGTTTGAAATTTTTTGCTCTAAATATTTTCTGTCCTTGTGTAACTTTTTAGTTAGAATGATTAGCTTTTATGTTTTTGTAATTTATAAAAACTTGACAAAATTTGAATTAATACATATTTCGATTGACTAAATTAATTAAACTTAATTAACAAATACCATATTAACGTGACAGAGGTTAATAGTTAACTTATTGCTGTCAAATTATGTTTAGTTTACCTTGTGGGTACTAGTGGCGCCATGCTTCAAGATGGTTACAGTGAATGCGTGAGTATTCTTAATACAGTATATTTGTATTATTTTTTATAGTATCCTTAAAATCTAATTGCTGATTATGCTTTAGTCAAATAAAGACAAATACGAAGAAAATTTACTCTTTTAAGATCTGCATTTAGACCTCTAAATCTCCCAATTTCAAACTATCCATACACACTGTGTTATTAAGTAACGAGGAAAAAAAGTAACGAGTAACAATAGAAATGCAACGAAGCCAAAGTTTGCAAGTGGATTTGAATGTTTAATTCTGCCAATTCATAATGATGAAGTACATTAGGAAGCACTGCTACGAAGTAATTCATGTGCTAAGTCACGTTCCCAAAAATGATATTGTCGAAATATTTTGCTTTTAGAACAAACTTAGTTCTATGGCCAAAAAATTATGTCACAGATATTGAGTCAGATGAGTAGCTTATAATCAGTTATTACTTCACATTAATTGATGATTCGATTTCTAGAAATTTGTGGCTGCTGAACAAATGGCTCATAGATATAATTGTGCCATTGCCATATTTTGGGTTACCAAAATGTTAATTTGAGGTCCCAAAATAAACTGTTTTGTATCACCACAATTTTTTCCCTGTTGTTCCAGCATGGTATCTAGATGCCATAAATAGTGCTGCCAAGACAGGAAATGGCTCAGAAAATACTAAATTAATTATTTGAAATTTGGTCGGGCGTTATACATTTGACATGCACATAAACTTTAAGCAACTGGTGAATGAATAAGAAATGAACAAATATCTAATAATTGTAATTAGTGTTATGGCATTGATCAGATTCTATTACAATGAGCAAAATTTCCATGTCAAAATTTTGAAAACAACCGGCAATTCAAGTCAAGCGGTCATCTTGGTTCGAACGTTATAAGCATTTGGCACATGGTTTTCATCAAAAAACAGGTTTCACAAATATAGTTAAAAAGGTGCTTTCTACAGCAAAAACTTCTTTAGAGCTTAAACATCTTAATAAATACTAAAAACGAATTAAATTTGGATTAGTGATTGTTTTACAGAAGCCAATCTCTGAATGTCGGACGTCACAGATTTTGACAAAAAAGAAATTTCCCGTTTCAACATAGGCTTAAATTAAGAATTGTAGCACCCTCAGAAGCTACGAAATTTGCACAACTAAATAAAACAATATACAGCCCAATAAGCCTAATTTTGATCATTAAACAATGCAAAAAGTATAGTATAAGATTGATTGTTTCGGACGTTACATTTTGACATACACAAAACTCAATTCAAGTCGGATTTTTGAAAGGAAGATGTGCGTTTTTGCAGTCGGTCAGATATCTCCTTTTGATGGGAATTGTTGGAACTAACTTCAAACTTGATTTCACAATTTATTCCGTATCGAAAGCGCTAGTAGAAGTGGAGCTATACTAATTCAATGACAGCGTTGTTTGCTCAGTTAACATTGCGGCTGTCAAAATTAAGCACTTTTTGCTAGTTTTATAGTTAAAATTAGACACATAAACCATTTTTATTATGGTTTTTATTGCTTTTCTTGTTTATTTGAATATTTTAAGACTTGGTAATACACGGTTTTTTTTTGTTTAGGTTGTAATAATGAAACTTGAGACTTTTAAAAAACCCAGTTTCTAAACTCCCCATAATATGGCAATGGCACGATTGTAAAGATTTTAGTAGGGAAATGATCCATTTTTACGATGAGCAATTTATTTATTTATTTATTTTTATTTAAGTTGCAAGTAATATCCAAATTGTTATTACATCTATGAAATATTTAAATGAAACGACCAGTGGCGTATATAGAATATATTTTCGGGGGGGGGGCCAAAATTAATATAATTCAGTAGACACCCCATGAAAACCTATCTGTTCAACCAAAAAAAAAAAAAAAATGAAAACCTATCTGTTCAACCAAAAAAACAAAAAAACAAAACGTTGGGAGGACATATCTTCATTATTTCGGGAGGGGCCCGGGCCCCCTCGGCCCCCCCCCTTATATACGCCCCTGGAAACGACCAATCACAACACTACACTCTTATGGTGAAGATTATTTTCTCCACTATTCTCAGAAATAGAGAAGAGAAACAGTCTGATTATTTTACATTTTAGAAGCCAATAATTAAACTGAAGTTGGAAAACTGTTATGGTATAAAGCTTTGATTTTAAGTAAACAAGCTACTAACAACAAAGTTATCTTTCAATCGAGAATGGATGAAGATAAAAAAAAACCCTCTGAATTTAATTAGAATAGGCTACAATAACACGAAAGAAATATATTACACTGATTCAGCTCTTCAATTATGCAACTAAGAAGTACAAAGAAATAAAAATGTCACGATTGAAATTTTTAATATTTAGGAAAGAGAGTTAATAATGCAAGGATCTATTTAAGTACCCACTGTAGGTCTAGGTGGTCCTTGGTGTCGCGGGAGATAAGACTCCCGCGTTTCCTGATCACAGGGACTTAAGTCTTAACAAACAAACAAAGGAATCACTACTAAAAAAGCAGGTTTCGGGTGCCAAGACATATAGTTCCACAAAAGACAAAACATGTAACAAAAACAAAACAACAAAAAATAAAAAAAATAAAAAAGCGAATAAAAAAAAGGCAAAACAGCAAATAAAAAGAAAAATCCACTTAGACGAATGGAAGAAGGATACTCAAGGCACCCTTCTCCCACTGGCCGTCAAAGATCCTACCAGTGGGTTCCATTCAAATTCCCGATTTGCTCTTGCATCCAATAAGCTAGTAGATCAAAACTAATAGCTAAAAATATACCGAGTGCTAAGACAGATAAAAACTGTCTTTAAATTGCATACACTACACCTAATTTAAAAATTAAGTGCACAAAGTCTTCGCATCTGGTGGCCACTACCAGGCGTCTGAAGTAAACATGATATATTAGCTAAATGTAAAACCTTATAATCGAAGGGACAAAGTTCAGGTCGATCGTTATACTGATGACTGAGAAAAAACTACAGGAAAGAAACCCATTAACCCATCAGAGGACAGCTTGGACCTTAGAACTCGCCTGGAAGAGAATTCAGTGTGGAAAATCCTCAACCGGGGATTGAACCTGGCTTCTAAAGACAGGCTGCAGTCAAGCGCCCTACAATCTGGCTACCAGGCCCCTCCTTACATCTATTATTAACTAAAAATCGAGTAATTAATGAAAACATTACAAAAAATGAGTGATAGTTGGTTGGTTAGTTGATTTTTGGGGAGCAAAGCATGTTACGCGAAGCTGCGCTAAGAAAATAGATAAAAATTATACATGTATAGATAAAATTAAAAATATCCTTCTACTGAACAACATACACATAAGAGACCATTCAAACAGGAAAATAAAGAACAAGAACAGTAGCTATAAAAGCACGACAACCAAAAAATATAAGGGGCATTCAAAAAGAAACGAGCCGGAGGCCTAGGAACAGAAACCAGTACCTGTATGTCAGGAGTATTGGCCCTGCGACACAAGGCGGTGAATGACTGCCTTGTAAAATTCCTGGGGTTGCATTGTGAACCAGTTCCGCACGTACTGCTTGACGTCGTCGTCCGAGGCGAATCGTTTGCCCCTCAGAGCATTTTTGAGGGGACCAAAAATGGCGTAATAGCAGGGAGAAAGGGTCTGGACTGTATGGAGGGTGATCAAGAACCTCCCACTTGAATGCCGTGATTGCGTTTGCCGTATGGGGCTTTGGATTGTCGTGGAGCAGAATGACCCCACGGATGAGCTTGCCTGGTCGTTTCATCTGTAATGCGGGGAAGTGCTTGTGCGGTGCGGTGAAGACCGTGTTGGACGATTGACGCATGCTTCTATTAGCTTTTAGTCACATGAATTGCACCCGTGATCCTCTAGCAGCGGGCTGTGAACTTCCGCACTCACTCGTGTCGAACCAATCTTGGTTATACTTGCAACGATATTACCCTTCTGTAACCGGTTTGTCCATTCCACACTCCGGCTCGTTTCTTTTTGAACGCCCCTCATATATTATAAAAACATTTAAAAATTACCAGTAGAAATTTGAAAAAGGTGGCAAGGCCGTAAGATAAATGAGTTGGTAAAAGATCACTTTCATTTAAAAACAAGGAAATACGGAATGGAACACTGAATTTAAAAAGAAGATGAAACAAAAAATGCGTGACTACGATATTATTAAAAACAGAACATCAATTCAATTAATATGAAATGTTAGAACAAGGTTTGACATGGTGCACATAAGAGACATAAGAGTCTTTAAACCGGAAATATTGGTGTATCAGTCTAGTATGTCCTGGTTTCGGAGATATGTCAGAAGAACATAGTTCTGTTGAGTTTTACTCATTCTATTTTTAGGAGAGGATAAAACAGGACTAACAAAATGAAGTTTGTTATTAGGAAGCTCATCCCACTGTTGTTACTCAGATAACGCGAACTAAATATAAATATTGGAATGAGGGATAGAGATCATAGTAGCAGAGTAGTTGTGGACTTCCCAAAAGAATCGGCGAGTTCTTTGGCCATTATTCCTACTGGGCCTGAAATCCAACAGAAAGTGATAGTGTTACGTATAAACCTTTGTAACTAATCCCAAATGGATAAAAGAACTCGCTGAAACTCAACGGTGTGACCTCAAATGTCTGCAGAGGACTTTCAGAATCACATAAATATCCGACTTTGCAATATTTTTTCTTTGAATGCATATTTTAAGTAGTGCCATTCTTCCATAGTCTTGTGGTCTAGACGGTGCTCTGTTTTGTGGCAAATATGTCGGAATCTGCGTTCGAATCCCAGCACTGGGCTTGGATGTTTCATTCTTTCTTCTTCAGTGTTTCGCCCCTTTCCGCGGGTGTAAAAGCTAGTTCGCCCCTGTGGTGCACCTGGGTTACGTTAAAGAACTAGCAATTCTGGCAGCCAGACAATCCTCTCCTAATGAATGCCAAAAGATAAAAAAATAAATAAATATTTAATGTAATAAATTGCCGTACAGATCAACTGTGAAAACTGAAATCTGAGAAAGAAGGTAATAGCATTACTGAAGTTCTCAGTGTAAAAGGCTGCTTCAATTGTACGACTCTCATTCGGAACCATCTGTATCAAACATTGTGAAATATAAGTGGCGTGACGAATATTCATGGTGTAGAGAATGAAAGACAATCGAGAGTGTGTTTGTTTTCGCTTATTTACGCAATTGAAGGACCACAGTTTGGCGTTTTATAATTTCAATGTACAGATGGCGAATTAGATAGAATGGCAATTTTTAGATCAGTGAGTTGCAGTGTATTCACCAAATTCTTCACCCGATGTCCAAATGGAATGGAAGGACGATTGGTTAGAAGTCACCTTAACCTGGAGAATAAACACATTGGTTAGAAGAATTGATGCACGATTTAATGTTAATAAAGAATTTAACAGATTAAAATAAATCACCACACATAAATAAAAAAAAAATACTACATGTAAAAAAACCGACTGATTTCACGTGGTCCTATTCACACGCTTCATGAGGTAACTGCTATAAATCAATAGAAAGATTTGACCAATGGTGTTGCCTAATACCTTCACCAATCATGGAAATCCAAGGATCAATGAAAATTTCGGACCAATAATATTGTAACCAATCTTATGAGACGGTATGAGGGGTGAGACGTAACGGCGCAATCCCATAATTCAATAAGTAAAGGTGAGTTTATTGCATGGAGGGATGTAAGTAAAATAAGTATCTGTATTTCCTTAAATAATCGATGTCACTATAACGGAATCCTCCCTGGGTGGTCCTCTCACCACATATAGAAACTCGCAACGAGGGGAGAAAGTAAGTGAAATACAAAATAATTTATTCACCGTTAGTGAGTTACAGTCGGACCTCTATTCAATGAACCTCTATTTTGCGAATTTCTCTATTTTACGAACTTTTCTTTGGAACCAAGAACATTTTGCTAATTTCTTCGTAAAATAACCTCCAAAGCGAAGTGCATTTTCTATTTAACAAACTTTTTCGTGGTATCTATTTTTTTTTTTCTCCTTGAAATGTTTTTACAAGACGCCAATTGCTGTCATTCTTCGCATTTCAACCAGGAAGTGCAATCCCAGTCCACCCCATATCCCTCTTTCACCCTCAATGGAGCTCCTCAATGAGCTATCCCATGTCCTTGAAGTAGAGTCTGCGTTTTCTAGATTGTTAAACTTGATCAGTCGTGCTGGTGATTTCGGTTCTTGTAGCTCGAAAATGTCAAAGTGAAAGTGCTTGAGCATCAAAGAAAAAGAAATAATTCTTGATGAGGTGGATAAAGGCGTAAAGAAAAAGGATATTGCTTTATTTGGTATTCCTCCAAACAGCTAATCATAATAAGAAATCATGACAAGTTAGTACAAACTTTTGATTCATTGAATTCTTTTTCAAAACGTTTAAAACATGTGTCTATGAAGATGTGGATGTGAAGAAAACACGCCTGAAGGGGTTTTTGGTGAATTGCAAAGATGCGAGACGCACTACGAGCGAAAACACTTTTTCAAAAAAAAAAAAAAACTCAGACAAAATTAACAGACTTTATTAGTAAAATTTAATACGAATATGGTAATGTATGCTTTATGTCTTTAAAATTATTACTTTTTTTAATAATATTTATTGTTTATGTATTTTAAATCTGTTTTATGTAGTTAAAAGTAATTTTAAAAGATGAAACGAATTTTCCATATAACGAACTTTTTTTCGGGATTTAGCGACTTCGTTAAATAGAGGTCCGACTGTAATTGTATGTTAATGGTGCAATAGCTAAACTGCGCCAAGAAAGGTGAACTGTAAACTATAAGGTAAAAATATAAATATTTAAAGATAAAATCAAGAATACCACTCTATTGAACAACCTATACAGAAAGAACCCCTAAAACTAGAAAAGAAAGAATATGAATAGTAGGGCTATAAGCAAGATTAACGTCAAAAATGTTACAAATTTATATAAAATTATATAAAAATCACCAGTAAAAATCTTAATTGATAAAAAGTGACAAGATCATGTAGATGAATGAGTCTTAAGACCGATGAGATTGGTAAAAAGATCATTGTCATTTAAAACCACAGAAATATGGAATGGAACACAGAATATACAAAAAGATAAAAACAATGACAACGATGTTGATAAAAACAGGACTTTCAAATAAAATATGATGAATGTTTAAAACAACGTTGCATGTAACAAACATGGCAGGCTAACTTTTAGCATTTCCATTCGAATGTCAACCATGTTCGGAATATTTAGGACTTGATGCTGATCGCTATAAAACTATAAATACGCTAAACAATTTGCATTCGATAAAATGTGCCCCACTCTCTTTATTCATTCGTATATTGACTCATTCAAACATCCTTGGTTATCAAAAATGTATATGAAAAACAACATTCAAAAATATTTGCTCTGCTACCAATAGAATTATAATGAAAGTTTCAGAATAAACGTGCATTCTGAATTGTCTTATTCAGAATGCAAAATAAACATTTAATGTAATCTACAAGTGCACTACAAACGGTATACATTTTAAACCTGTTATTACATACAGGATAAATTCTCTGCATTTCAGAAGTAGCGGAACATTCAATAAAGTTCGGCCACCGGATTAGCTCAACGGTGAATATTCTGCACACAGAAAAGGAATCCAAAATCCGGAAAATTGTTGAAAGCATTATCATTCGAAACACTAGAGGGAGGAATATTAACCGTAGTGATGGAGCAAAATTAGATAGTAGATTTATTTCGTTAATTGGGAATTTATCGAATTTTGATTGTTCAGACAATTATGCTTCGTTTGATGAATTGGCTTTATGTTGATTTTTTTTCATTATTACCATGTGATTTATTTGTTTATAAATTTATTTCCTTTGTTTTATATTCTTGCTTATCATTTGTTATCAACAATTTTTAGTTTTAATCATGTAATATTGTTCAAACGATTATGTTTTCTTTTGATGAATTGGCGTTGTATTTATTATTTCAATCTATATCATACATTTGTTCCTTTACTTTGCTTTGTATTCATGCACATCCTTTGTTTCCACAGTTTTGAGTCATTAGGCTAGTAAAAGGAATTAACGAAAAAATTCCGAAAATTCGCCATATCTTTATGAATATCGTATTTATTTCTTTTGAGATGAGGAGGTGAGTGTAAGTTTACTAACTTACATTCTGTTGTTGATCAATTTCTCGACGAAACTGTTAAATATTGCACTTTAATAAATTGTGAAAACTGTGAAACATTGCCCGTCTTGTCCTTATCGCTATATCTGATAGAGTGATGGAACAATCATAGTTCCCCTCCCCCTCAGAATCGAACATTAGAACCTTTGATCTCCAGCCTTTGATATATTACAAATCGCATCAAACGAACACGGACAACAGGAAGTTAATAGCCTAATACTCGAAAATCGATGAAAACAATGTCAAGTAACTTATCTCGAAAACTATTGAGTGTTGACCCCTCAACCTATAGATATTTTTGAAGTACTTTATGTTTACTTTCATCTCACAAAAGGACATTGATTTTCGCAATATAGAGGGTAGGCCTTCCGCATATCAGTGGATTAGCTTCGACTTCTTCTTTAATGATTTGAAAATATGATAAATCTTATACCAGAGGGTTGAAGAAATTTTCCTTGCAATAGAAGAAGTATAACGATGCCTGGACTCTTTTTCGATACTTCATCGGATACGTCGAGCAAGAGCTTATGCTGAAAGCTAAAGTCGGATGAAGAGACAAACTCCTTTTCCATCTCAGTTTTCTGTTTGTTCAGCATGGAATAACTGAAGAGCAAAATTGTGGTTTCCATAAGAAAAGTTTCCTGAAGACACATACTCAAGACAGGAAGGTAAGTGTAGAGGAGGGCTTTGATATCGTTGGTGTTGGAGCGAAATCCTCTACAGTTCCAGTAGGTAAATGCTAAGTGGATGTGATAGTTATATGAAGTAAATTGTATGAGAACTTTTAACTCCTCTTTCACAAATTTGTTACATGTCAAAGGTTTTAATGAGATTAGAGAAAGATTCGTGAGGAGGACACGTGATATCAGTCTGGCATGAGACCGAACACGACTGTTTTGATTTTACTGTAAAAAAAAAAAAAAATGTGGATGCTTCAGCTGTGATCATCTTCCGGGCTTCTGAATAGGATAGAGGATATTGTATTCGAATGATCTGGAAATCGTTTTCTTCTTTCCACCGAAACAGATTGAGAATAGGCGGGATGATTACCAAAAACAGCTTATACATTTAACAGGCATCTTGAAAGGTTCTTGAGAAGCAAAGGACAAGTTATGTTGCTACGACAAGCCGCAAATCATGGCATAAAGTTAGCAATTAAAGTTTGGTATTATAAGGATGGCACTTTGTAATGTAAATATCCCGCTTTAAAGCTTGTTGGTAGTGTCGGTAGAAATCTCCTGAGTATCCGACGACTGCTGATTATCCTGATCGTAGTCATATCCTGTGAAGAAAATAAAATTCAGTGTTACTACATTATATCTATTCAGTGCTATCTACATTAGTTTTATGGATGACTCATTAGTTTCATGGAAGTTTTATGCATTGCTGCAGATAGGCCTACTGTAAAGTCTGACAGAGTCTTCAAATTCAGCACCTGCTTAACGGATCTGGAAAAAAGCATCTCAATCAATAAATCTCCAGATCGCAGCATCTTAATAGATGTTACGTTGAAAGTTAAACCCAGAAGTACCTTGAAAAAAAGAAATGAAGATACTTTTGAAAATGGTTTTTCATGGATTAGTGAAGATGGTACAAGATTTACTGATACAAGTTTTAGTAGGTTGTTCATCGACTGTGGGGGAATTATTCCCAATGCTGTCCCATATGACAATAAATATACAGGAAAACTGTTTTGTAAGGAGATTTCCACATGGAATAGGTGGGCTATTCAATAGTAAGTAACTCGAAAAGGGATAGAATTTGACGCATTCAGTTTATTGACGTAATATCGATGTCATTAAACAAATTGGGGTGATGCATTTAAGCAGATAGATTCAGATGATTCTTATGCCTTTTCTTTTTTCAAATGAAAGTGAATGCCTGGAGTTTATGAGTTTCCATTTTTAAATCAGTGAATTAAAAAACAATGAATTAAAAAACAATGAATTAAAATAATAAAAAAAATCATTTTTAGCAGATTTTAAAGAGAAACATTGTCTCTTAATTTAAAGAATACTAAAATTCCTTTAACAAACTAAAAAGATTATATAAAATAATGAAAAAGAAGAGCATTCAACTCCTTGTATAGTCCGACCATGATAATGTGACGATTCGACGTCAGCACTAGCACCATGACGTCACACTAGCCTCTCTCAGAGGTTCCGAAGAATATTACGTTGCAGCTATAAAAAACAAAACAAAAACAAAGTCCTCCATTTTCCAATTTCTTCAATCTGCAAGAAATTATCTTCAACCTGTAAAATAATTTTTCGAGCACTGCTCTGTAAAATACTCTGGGGCGACATTTTGATGGGAATTAATAGAGACCTGTGCTTTGAGGCGCGCTTGTTTGTGATTGGCTGAAAAATAGATACATAATCACATGGAGTTCCTTACGATCGTCACGTTATCGTTGTCCGACTATATAAATCTTTAGTTCTCGCTTCAAGACAAACAAAGCTAGAAAGCTAGAAAGCTAGAAATATATCAATTTAAATAAATCTGGGGGCACGGCAGTGCCCCCGCCAAGACGAGCCGAAGGCAGGAAGGACACTACATACCTTTTCTGGAAGTGTTTCGTCGTATTTTTGAACCCTCATAGCTTCGGCCTAGATAATACTAGAGAGCTCAAATTTTCAGGATATGATGCAGTTACCAGACTAATGAAATACGCTAAGTTTCATTTATCTAGCTTTTATACTTTGGATTTTATTAAGATCTGAAATACGTCGTACCCTCAATGCTTCGGCCTAAATAATACTGTGTAATAATGTGATTTCTTACAAAGGTGCAAACAGCTTGTATATACAAGTTGACCAATAGAAAAACAGAAAAGTAGGGTATTTATATACAAAATTTCCAAATTCTTCTTGTAACTTCTTCCTTTTCATTTTGTTTATTAATCAAAAAGAAAACACCACATCTCCATAACATGTAGTTTATTTAAAAACTTTACGGAATTTTCGGGATGATGATACGTCATCCCTTCTTCAAGCGAAATGTAACAATAAATTAGTTTTTTGGAATAACCAACAATACAAGCTAGTGATAAACATGAACACTATGTTGAAATAATTTACAATTGTTTTAACAATATGAAATAGCAATTATGCTTTTACATTACTTTACAATTTTTGAAAAAACAAATAATCCAAATGAACTAACAACATAACACATAGATACATCAATTCTTGTTTACAATAAGATAACTTAGATATTTTGAATCCTTTAAATTAACTAACAATCCAATAATCAAAAAACATTTCAGTAATGAAATTCATCAATATTAACCACTTTTTTTACATCTTTTTTAATTAAGTCCTTTACTAATATAATCGTAGAAGGGTCTACTTTAGCCCCTTCATATCTATTAAAATTAGTTCCTTTTGTACATTTTATTACACAACTTTCTAATATTTTTCTTAGACTTAAATCTGTTTCCTTATATAAAATTTTAACATAGTCCTTCATAACATGTCCTTTATTAATACAATGTTCTGCAATATCTGAGACGTCCTTATTGGCATTTTTTAAGGCAGTAACGTGCTCAGACATGCGCTCTGCCATAGTTCTTTTAGTCTCCCCTACATAAAATTCCCCACATGTTCTACAATCCACCCTATATACTATTCCCATTTCATATTGCCCATCCCTTTCATTTATTTTTTTACATAACAAATTTTTAATTTTGTATTGGTATTTGAACCCAACATCTATATTAAAAGACTTACAAATATTTCTCAAAATCATGCTATTATTATTCATATTATCCTTATATATTATTTCTCAAAGGGTTTTTTTTGTCGGAACGCCGTATTTCCTTTAATACTTCATCAAAATCAATGATTGAGGCATCATTTTGAAGATTACGTTCCCCGCTAATGACGAAAAATAAACAAATTGTTTAAAATTAATGTTTTCGTTAAAAAACTTTATTTCAAAAGCCTTTTTATAAAAAGGTAGACACGCTTTAACAGAAGCGGTTTATTTTTCGAAACCGAAACAACATATTAAATAAAGCGTTTTAGACTTTAAATATATACTTTTTTGAATTAAAAATGCAATTTAAAATGATATTTCATCGTTTATTTAATAAGAACAGATAAAAAAAAAAAACAAAGATTTATATTTTAATAAAATTAAAGGAATTATTACAATAAGAAACCTAAAAATTTGTCAACTTCTCATATATTATTTTTCAAAGGTGTTTTTTTTTTTTTTTTT
>JAFIDM010009631.1:308938918-309000375 GCA_023159025.1 Thereuonema tuberculata | reverse complement strand
ACGGTCCGTGAGGGGAAGAACGAAAGTTCAGTTGTAATTGTCTGAAAAGGGAAGGCTGCTTGCGGCACCCTATTTGTGTGGCAAACTTTCCATACGTTATGTTTCCTATCTTGAGCAATGTTCACGCATGTGGAAGCGTGGACCGGCTCCTGATGTTTTTTTGCCGATCTTAGGGGATGGGTCCACGGTTGGTGATACGCGGATCGGCCCCAGATGTCTATGCTTGCTGTACTCGGGTAGGGTCCGTGATGGTAACTAGCGGACCGGCCCGAGATTTGGTTTCATCCGAAGTCCCGGATGTGATTGGGTGGGACCGCGTTCGTGCCTGGAGAGGCACGGATGGGTCCCGAGGCCCAGCGTGTGCCCTTTGCTCTGCGAAGTAACACGAGGCTGGTCGCACGGAGGGGGTCTGTGTCTCCGGACGTAGATCTCTCTGCTGCTAGCGGTTAAGCCTGTGTCTTGCCTTTACCTTAGTGGGACCGGTATCGGGCCCGGAGGGGTACGAACCAGTCCTGCTACCCCCCAAGTCCCTCCTCACTGGCTCCGTGGATCTCTACGATGCCAGCTGCCAGGTGGTTTCCGGCTGCGGCCGACTTGCTTCTACGGTGTTGACGCCTGCTGAAACCCTCACAGGAGGGTATATAGCTTGTACCACGGCCTGATGTAACAATCAACAAAAATAATCAACAAATTTAACAAGGCAAGCAATGCTTGGGGAACCTTAAAAATTTAATCAGCATCGGCAATCAGCATCAATGATTGGAATACTGGCACTTCTGGACGTAACATTAATGCTTCTTCTTGCTTGGTCTTACAGCCCCATTCGGGTCTTAACCTCCTTCAGAGCTCTCTTCCATTTTTCTCTGTTTTCTGCCTTATTTTTCTAATTTGTAATTCCATATTCTTTTATATCATCCCTTACACTGTCCATCCATCTTAATTTTGGTCTTCTTCTAGTCCTTATACCCATTGTAAACTTTCTTAACTTTCATATTGTTGTTCATTCTTATCACATGTCCTAACCATCTCAACCTTATGATAGGAAAAACTGAATGTTATTGCAGCTATTCTTGTAAGAAAAAAAAAACAAGTCCAAGATTCAATGAATCGAGGAAAAGTGATAAAAAAATTTTAGGAAAAAACATTATCAAAACCCAATTTTCTTTCTTACACCTAATCGATTTTAATTTAAAGTAGATTTGCAGTAGATTAATTCAAGTTGATTTTTCTGGTATAAGGGCAACCATATTTTCTTTCCTTTTTCTCTGTGTTCGAAGCAGTGGAGTTCAGAGGTTCGGTGATGTTCCAGGTCAACTCCTTGATTGTATTTCCCTAAAGTATCCTATACTATACAATCAAGCCTAGTACTGAGAAATGTGGGAAAGGAAGACATTTTAAATCTGTTATAAAAGCAGATGAAACTTTAAATAAACACTTTATTCAAATTAAATATAAATCAGCCACATTTATTAAGTTGGTTTCCCCAAATGCGATCTCCTGTCAGAAAACATTTGAACTACTTCATTTTTGATATGATCTCACTCTACCTTTAGAAAAAGTTCAGAAATCCAGAATAAAAGAGAAACTTCTGGAAATAAAATAAATTTAAAAATATTTTTGTATATACCGGTAATAATTAAGTTGACAGATCGACATAATAATTCAACTCCCCTACCTCCAAAGACAGACAGCTGTAGCAGTTGAGTTTGACACCTATGCCGTGAGGTTTATTTTAAATTATTATAAATTCTCTAAAAATGGAGGCCACTCATGTTTCATAAATGCAACATGCAACTGTTATGCGCCCCCTGCGTACATTGTACATTTAAATCACAAAATAACTGTAAGATTGGGAGTTTGGCACTGGTTTACGTTTACAAATCAAGAAAGGAAGTAAAAATAACGTAGGACGATATTGTTTGACCTTATACAAGATTTGTTATAATCCTGGTTTCCAATATGATGCATCAATACACGCATTGATACTAGAATCGTTTTATATGTATGCGCATGAATATTTGATACAGATTAAAGTATATCGAACATTTTGATTTCATACTACGAAGAAAAATAAAACCTTAAACAAATATAACTGTATATATTTTACAATGTTTCCGGCTAAAACGGGATGGATGGAAACAATGGATTCCCACCCCGGAGGTCGCCATCAGACATCTTATGCTCCTTTCAACACCTTTATCACACGAAGAAGCCGCATGAGGACAAAAAAAGAAGTTAACAAAGACAATTTCAAATTTCAAAAACTAAATTTTTATTTCACTCTTTGATTGGATGCCCACCGATATGGATGCCTGGAGCCCTCTGTCCCACCTTCCGCACGCTACTGGTAATGAGAATTTCAATTTTACTGATTTGCAAAGATACTTGTTAATGTTCTTTAAAATTTTATATGATATTAGAATTTTAGAAATGTTATTTATTTATTTATTTATTTATTTATTTATTTATTTATTTATTTATTCATCATCACCATCATCTATGTCAAGAATTGGTTCTAAAATCCACTAAGTGACTCTGGTACTCTGGGGTTTTCTTAAGAAAATCCATTTTATTATAATATATAAGAAAGAATTAATCAATAGTGATTAGTTCATTTGTAAGCCCTTGGATTCCTTTCGTGCCATTTTTAAAAAAAGCACTGAAAAAAAAAAATTAATTTACAGAAGTAGCTTCTGCAAATCTGGTGCTTCTTTTGTTTTCGTTTGTTCTTCGAATGTTATTATGTCACTAACAATTTCTTATTTATTTTCACAAGAAAAATATCTTGAGAAAATTCAGCATCCCTAAAGACAAAATTTAGATTTATTGCACACCATAGAGTTAAGAATAAGCTCATAATTGTATTTACCATAGTAAAAGATTTAACTTATTTTGTTATCATATCTTGCAAAATTATTTTTTATTGATGTTTCTTCTAAATATCAATTTTTCTCTTTCTTTTAATTTCTGTTTACTTTAGTGATGATAAAATATAAGAACTGAATTCCATTATATTAACGTGATATAATGACTTAATATCCGGTCTCTGTGTCTCTTAAATTCGATTTCCCTTTATTGCGTAAATAAACAACTTGAATTTCAAAGTCCACAAAATGACGTAATATCCGATCTCTTATTCAATTTCACTTTATTGATTGATAAATATAAAAACTGAATTCAATTATGTTTACTACATTAGATAAGGGAATATCTATTCATAGTTAAAGAAAACTTTATTACTAAAATGTTACTACAATCGAAGATTGTCGATTGTATTGTTATCGTAAGTACCAAAGAATACAGTAATGATTTAATGATTTTGAAATAATATGAATAGTAAGTTATTAATAAATTTATGATATTTATAGGAATGTAAAAAAAAATATATAAGATGCTACATTACGTAAAGATAAAAATGGTTATTATACTAAATTTTATACATAAAACATAAAAAAAGCATACATAGTTTTAAATAGCAGCATCTCGATCAGGAAAGTTATAAATAATCTAAGACTAGCTTGAAATGTATTAATATAAATACCAGCGAAATTTCACACGAGGAAGATAAACTGAAGATAAATTGAAGATAAATTGAAGATTAACTAATATCCGGCTTGCTTTTATAGGTAATGAAATTTTGCAAATTAAACATCAACTTTGTCAATATGACTCAAAATGTAATGGTAATAAAGATAATAAATTACAATTAAGAATTCTTAGTATTGGAATATTTAAAGTTGAATTTCATGCAACTTCTAGAAAATAAAATAGTAATACCATTTTAATAATGGAATGCCACACATTAGCCAATTATAATTCCTGGTATTTATATAGATTGTTATTATAATTTCACTTGTTAATAATCTTAAATTGTTATAACTGTTAATATTTTCTCTAATGTAAAAGCTACAGCTCATCCACTAGCGAAAAAAAGCCTTTTTCGAGTTTATTCATTGACCGTGATTGAAAAGTAAGTAGTCTACAATAGATTTAAATGATAAGGGATAGAACTCTTAAGTTTTTTCTTGAAGTAAATATATAAATAGTAATAAATATGTTTTTAATAATTATCAAACATATTTTGACGATCATCAATGCAGGCCTTGATAACGAAAAACTTTATTTTAAAAAAATATTAATCAGCTTGATTTTTAATATCTAAAATATGTAAATATTTTTTTTATATACACTTGATTTACTTTATTTGACGCTGAAATCAAAGCCTGATTTTAAATTCTTTAATCACTTTTACATTGAACTTGTTTGTTGCTTTTTTTCTGAATTTATTACATTTCTTTAAGTTTAAAATGAACGAGTGGAACAAAGAAGTAAGGTAACATAGGAAAGCCAGGAGCATTATTTCTACTTATAGTTTCTTTTCATTGATGTTTCTCATTTGGTTCGGAATTAAATAAAAAGTTGACAAAGGAGTGAATGGAGTCGTTGAACCTCTCGAGGCATTGGTCGAGGTCTCTCTGCTACAGAAAATGGGTCACAGCATCTTCCCAATAAAAGCTCGATTCATAAAACAAAATAACATCCTTGATGAATTTTATTTCTTTGTTACAATATAAACTTTAAATGTCACATTAGGATTGTTTTAAAGTTTTAAATGAATTGTTAGCCCCTTTTTAAAATTTGTTCTAGAAATCTGAAAGTTTCGTTATAATTTCAGACTCTCGACTTCAAATTCACACTTAATTGAATTTCTTGAATAAACAAACATTGTTTCCTTTGCGCCCAATTTAAAAATGTGTACAAATATTGTTGCTTCCTTGATTCCAATACTTTATATTGAATCTTGGAAAAATTACTCTCTTTTTTTTATTATTTTTCAATTATTTTTTTAAATTCTTTTAGGCATTCACTGAAATTGTGCAACTCTACGTTTGGTATCGTATGAATTGAAAACATGAATGTTATAGAAGCAAGGAAATAGTAATAATCGATAATAATAGTTAGTATTGAAGTGTTTTTGTAATATTCCTTAATGCGTCCTGGAAAACAAAACAAAAAAGTTACCATAAAAGGGTTTTAGAATTCAACTTATAAATCTAAATAAACAATCTGTGATCAACATACACTATTTATATTGTAAATTATAACGTGCACATTGAAGATTATAATAAAGGCGGCGACACACTAAATTAAAAAAAAATTAATTGTTCTTTTTTAAATGTTACCCTTTCTAATTAATTTAGTGCATCGGTGCCTTTATTATAAAATATTTATCTTATATTATTTATTTACATGAAACTGAGATTGTAATGCAAGGCTTTTGACTAATGTTTCGAACTAATATTAAAAAAGCTGAAAGATCAAAAACCTCTATTAAAGCCACCAAACAATAGAAAATTATCTTCATAGATGGTAGATGGAAATACTCTCTAATCATCATATACTGAAAATTAATAAATCTGAAATTTGAATTGAATGTATTTAAGTCAATTAAGTTAAGTAATAAGATCAGTACATTCTAGTGATTCATCAGTATAACTTCAACTAAAATGTTTAACTTCCAGAATGTTGTTCTCAAAAATTTTATCAACTCTCTCTGTATCAAATTCTCTGTAATTTCTCTGTAACGGAGAAATTTTCAAATACAAATAATAAATCGCATATATCAATTTTAGCCATTCAAGCGACCGCTGGAAAGTCAAAGCGCTGCAGTCGTTTCCCATGATTCAATGCCATCTTTAGGAACTCTTCAATAAATTAGCGTGGTTGATGCGTAGTGTTCGCTATTTATTTATCATGGTCCATAACAGTTGGCAGATGGGTGTCATAATACAGTTAAAATAAAAGTCTTGGTTGCCGTAAATTCTCAAAAGAAAAAAAAAACTGCTGTGATAATGACAACAGATATTAAAAATTGAGAAATTCGTATCAATTCGTATCGGAATGTTTGTCTGTTTTATGAATAAAACATAAATAAAGTGCTTCTATTTTAAAATTATAAAGAAAAATAAGGTAAATAATTTTATCACTTAAGATTTGTAAATCTAAGCTGAAGATAATGCAAAAAGTAAAATCCTAAATTAATATTGATTCAACAGTTAAGGATTTTTTTTTTTTTATTTTTTTTTTTTGGTTTCTCATAAAATTATTTTTAGTTCAATAATCAGATTTTTATAATTCAAGTTTAAACCAACCATCTTTAACTAAATTTTATTTAAAAAAATCAATCTGTTGCTAAATTATTGTAGGTAGTTCGGCATATCCCACGGTGGCCCATGAAGATGCCCAATGTTCTAATGATCCAGGACTGAGATGAGGTCGGATGTCAACCTAACGCTCGGCCACTTTTACCCTTCTTAAAGAAATCCAGTATCAAATCCCTCCAGTACAATGTTCGGAGGGTTGGGTGGATCCTCTTACCGAATCTGGAGAAAAATTTCATCATGGAAAAAAATAACCCATCTCCGCCCGGGTTGGGTTGAACCCCGCTCCTCCAATCACAGTCAAGCACTTTACCACTTGGATGTCAGTCTCAAATTATGGGATTTATTTATCATTTTTTTTTTTTTACATTAATTATCAGTATTTTTCTTAATGATTGTTTATTTCTACTGTGCCGTTTAATTCTTCGGTTTATAGTTGATTTATTGATTTATTTATTTTTAATTCAGTAGAACTTCAATTATCCGGATCGATTTTCAGGAAAAAAAAAATTAAAAAATTAAAAAAAAAAAAAAAAAAAAATTGAAAATACTTTTTGTCGTTTAATACAGATACGTATTGTAACTTTTATTCTTTTAAAAAATGCTTTTTGTGTTTAAATATTGGTAACTTTGATTCTTTTAATACATGCAGTTTCACAATAACATGTTGCTAGAGTGATTTCCACTTATGACCCAATCATCCGGATTTCTGCATTTTCGGATCATGCCAATCACCAATTAATCCGGATAAGTTCTACTACATTAAATTTTCCTGGTTTAATATTAACCAAAAAAAAAAACAACAAATCACACGTTACAGCGTTTAACAACTGTGCTAATAGTAGAAAGTACAGGATGATCCAAAACAAACAATGCTGGTTTCAGTTCCGCCAGTGAAGTTACAGAGTATGCTATCTGTAAATGACATGTTCCAAGTGGGTATCCTCCCTGGCAATACAGAGTTCGTAGCGGCTCACTAAATTTTGTAGCATATCCCGAAATAATAGATGGTGCATTTCGAGGAAGACACGTTCCTTAAGCATTCCTCAAATGTACGCATTCGGAGGAGTAAGGTCTGGCGAATGTGACGGATACGGAAAGTCTGTGAACAGAAAGATGATATTCCATGAAAAGTTGTTGTTTGATTTATCCAAAACCTTCCTAAGGTGTAAATATTGGTTCCACAACGTGTATTTAAAGGGAGTTACCTAAACCCTGAAACTTAACTTAAGGCAAAGATGATGCGATGCAAAGAGATACAAATAAGTCTAGAAATCTTTCAGAACAATAACATATTTAATAAACAGTAAATATCTTGATTACAATTCATCTTCTTTTTTAAGATGGCTGTATTCTAATGTCGTGTTTTGAATTACTAAAAGTCTTTCTTTAAATACAGTTCTCTCAAGTATTAAAGCGTCACTTTTGTTTAACACTTAAATGTTCTTTGTTTTACTTTACTTTAAGGTTAAATGTCTTTGACCCTGCTTTAAACTTTAATTGTAGAAGTCTTGTCTACGTGAATCTTTATATAGAATATTTCTTTAACGCGATTCTATATTTAATCTTTAAACTTGTTGAATGTGGCTTTCTTTTACACGTCCTTTACGTCTTGAGAACGAGCAGGAAAATAAATATGGAAAAATGTGACTTACGATATTTCCTAGACAATTGACTTGCCATCTCCTAATAACTTAATCGTCCTGATAATAACTGTAGATAATCCTGAAAGATAATAATACTCGAACCGCTAATTTCCAAGATGGATGCCTGTTGCTTAGTGACGGAGGAATCCCTGAAAAACATGTATGGAATTAGTATTGGTTATTTACTTTATAAGTATAATCCTTCAATATCTTTAAAATTCGAAGGCATTAAATATTATGCAAAATATCCTTTGTCTTTCTTTGCACAAATACTTAACAAACTCTTAAGTCCTTGAATTTTAAATTATCTTCGTAAACATAAAGGATTGCCATTTCTGTATTCAACTTCTTGCAGCGAATAGCCAAATCGTCTTGCAGCACATAACACAAAATCTTCGTGCACACGCGAAAATCATTGTTCGCCTAACAAAACATAGCGAGAACAGCAACAGCTTTACTGTTCACTAATCACTTAGAGTGTTCTTGTACAATTATTTCTTGGCAGCACAGATGTTCACAATAATAATTGCAAGGTCTCAATTTATTGAACAACAAAAGTGTTGAAGACAAAGTCTCTGCACATCCGTATTATGGGACAGGTTGCGTCGTCCTGTTGGAACCATTGATCTGCGAATATTCCTCCCTCGACAGAAGGCACGAAGGTCATTGACGAATGGGAGTAGGCATATGTTCGTGTAGCGGTGTTGGTTTTTGTGTTACCAGAACTCCATCTTCCTCAATAAAGCAGGGACCAATGACGCTGTACCCTGATACCGTACACCAAATGGTTATTTACTCCGAATGCAGTGAACATTCCTGCACGTCTGGATACGGGGAAAGCCTATGAACCGGTTTGATCGTCGATTAATGTAACCTGTAACATGAATGTGTGCCTCATCAAAGAACCAAAATGTTATTCATGAACTCCTGGATTTCATAGGTCATGGCGCGAACACAGACCCCAGTATGTTTTCCGGGCCTCCTTATCGCCCTCCCTGAGCCAGTGTGCAGTCTGGATGGTGTAGGAGAACGCTCCGAGACCCTTCAGGTTTCTTTGTAAGGATGTTCGTGACACATGCCAGGCTTCCTGTTTGTTTTCCGTTGACTACGCCGTGGCAACCCAACACTTGATCCAGTACACGCCCTTGATTGTCATTGATTGTTACAGTTCTGGGACATCCTGTAAATCCTTGGCGCTGCGCCGATACACTATCGGTTCGTCTAAACTTGTTAATCACTGTTAGGATGACTCTGTTGCTGGGTGCAGGTTTGCTTCAGTCGCTATATACTAGGACCATTACTACGGCCTAATCCGTGTGAGCGATTCTATTGCTCCACAATAAAAATATTTTCCTTGGTTGTCAACATCCTTTTCACATGTCCAGTAACAGCTATGGCAATGGAATGTTCCACAGCGTATTGTGTTCGTGCGGAGTCATGGTTCTGATGCATTCCGCTCGAGGGGTGCGGCACTGTGTTTAATTACTGTTTGTTTTGGGCCATCCTGTATGTCTCCAAAAGCGATTCAAGTGTTCCAATACTCCATCCAGTGGTCATAATGAAATGCAATTTTAGGGATAAGACAGCATTTTTTATATGTAGCTATTAGGATTTCTTAATAAGAAAATCGACTTAAATTCAGAGAAAGTTAAGTCGTTTTAATATTTATTTTACTACATCTTTTAGCAGTTCCTAAAAGTAGCACTGAATCATGGGAAACGACGGAAGAGCTCTGATTTTCCAATGATCGCTTCAATGTAACGATGCTTCATTATGAACGTTCTGGCTAAGCAATATCTGGCCTGCCACGAGGCTGATGTGTCTGAATCTGGGCTCGAATCCCGGAACTGGCATGGATGTTTCCTTTCTTTACTGTGTTTTTCTGCTTCTTTTTCGCTTTCTCTTCAGGTCCGTAGGCGTTTCCTGAGGAAGGCAACGTAAAACCATCTCAGTATCTGTTCCAAAAAATATAGCAAAAACACAGCAAAAGTTAGGACATTGCTGACTTGTCATTAGTACAAACAAAACAAAACAAGATAGGAAAGCGATTAGTAAACCAATCAGAATGCTTCGCAACGTCTTCTGATCATTGATATTGCTTTAATTTCCTTGTGTTTATTTCCAATAAACGCAACAATTGCGCCTTTTGACAATCACATTTAATATGCAGCTCTACAACAATCAATCACTATAAATGTGATTGTTGCGAATGCAAAAGACGCAATTGTTATGATTGTTGTGCAACCATAACAATTTAATCATTAAAATTTAATGAGATTTTAATAATAATTTAACGAGATTTTAATGATACATGTTCACAGACGGACAGACAAAACGGGAATATTAGTCTGCTGATCTAGACTCAGAAGACTAAAAACAAAAACAATCTTAGAATTCACTCTTACATTTTCAAATTAGGATCAATTATTGTAAATTTATTACTTTTTGTAAAGTTTTGAGTATCTCTGATTTTAATCTCTGATATGTTGTAAATATATCGAATCCAAATGCTTGGTGTATGTGTTTTATTTTAGAAATCATGTTTATGTTCCGAAGAATTCTTGAAATTAGTAAAGAAAAAAAACATTAAAGTATTCAGAGGATAATTATTTTATCAGTTTATTCAGATTAATCTGTTTATGCAGACTTATCTTTCTAACAACATACATTATGTATAACCTTTGAAAAAAAAATCAATGCAGCACAACATTTAGCCTCCCACTGTAATGAAAGTGAAATTTTATTCCTTTGCATTCTTAGTGAAAAGGTATTTGTGTGAATAGTAAAAGAATGTAACAGCTGAATAAATAAAAATAAAAATTCAAAAGCAAATAATGATTGATAACGAAAGAAAAAAAAAATGAAAAGTAAAATGAAGAGAAGCAATTAGGAAAGCAACTTAATTGTTTAAACAATCAACATCATTGAGCTTACAAATATTTCACGTGCAACAATGAATAATTGAAGAAAATAGTTGAAGCAAAAGTTTGCTAGGAAGAAAGATATGGCGTAGTAATAAAAAAAAAAGGGCAGTAATTCCATGGATCATGTTTTCTACGAAAAAGTTAAATATATAGTCTAAGAAAATAAAACAAAGGAAAATGGGTTATTACTCATCCAAGACAAAAGCTTCAACGCGACATAAAAGGAAAGGATACAGCATTGTGCAGAAGTTGGAATATCCAAGTGAGTTCCAGAAGTTTCATTCTCAGATAAAGATGAGTAAATAAAGAATTTCCGAACGGATTTAAAAGAGTAATTTAATTGGAAACAAGTACGAGAATATTCAGAGTGTGAAAGTGATAATTATTAAATTAACAAAAAAAGTTCCTATCGAGATGAATTAAACCTAATAAATATTAGTATAAGCTTTATTCGAAGAGAGAATATTCGATTAAGAATAAGCTAGAAGATAGAAGAGTCATCAATTACTTTTGTAATTAGAAGTAAATGTGAAAAGACAGACTCTTTAATCAATTACTTTATAATGAACTTTAAAGACTAATTTAATATTTAATAGTCGTATGTTGATAAAAGGAAATGTTAAGTCAAAGAGTTAATAGAAAGTAAGTCAAATAATTCAATCTGTAACTTAATTATAAAGAAGAATAGATAAGATTTTTTTCATTTTGAAAAGATACTGCTAGTTTCATTTCTAATATTCATTTAGTTTCAATCACAGAATCATAAACATAATTGTGATAAAGTATCAAACCACAATTTGTGTATATTTAATCGAGGTGAGTCGATTGCTAGTCAGAGCGAGTACTGGCGTATGTTTGTCTACATAACTATTAGGAATGTCAGCTTTTAGCTCTTCAACTGGGAACAATCATATTCTATCTGTTACCTTATTGATTGACCGCCTGTTTTGATTGAATCTTATGATTGAAAGTTGTAAGTAACTCTACCATTCTCAATGGAAAAACGCGTAATCTATGGGATCGAACTTTGCTGTAAAATTATGTAAAGAAAAATATTATTTTGAAAAGAAGTTTAACGTGCCCGAGTTCTTTGAAAAATATTATTTGTACAATCATTTTAAAGAACTGCTTGGTTTCTATTTAAGTGAGGTTGAATGATTTGTTTATGAACCCGTTGTGGCATCAGAGCGAATCTTGGTTAATGTTCGTTTTTTTCCATTGCCTGTTTCTCTGTATCATTAGGTTCACAAAGACAGACAAGCCAAGGAAATTCAATATCCTCTGTTCCTTCGTAATAACGTAAGCGATCAATGAAAACCAAAAATGACATTACATTGGGTTTGAAACGGGAAATAAAATTGCATTCAAATGAAAGAGGAAAAAGCAATGCCAACAGATTTGAATTAATTAATTTACTTAGATAAGTTAGAACTGGAACTTAAAATTTATAAAATTCTTTAATGGTATTAGTAGTACATTAAATGATTTCTGACAGTTTCTTATCTTCAATTTTGCTAAGCTCTCTCAAATAATTTAGATCTTGTTTTTTTCATTAGTAAAAGTTCATGAACATTCAAATCGTAGCCTGACTTATGCAGAAAATTGTTTTTTGTGACAAAACACATTCTAACCACGAAGAAAAGTACACTTGTATAAAAAATACACTTAAAATACACTTGTATAACTTTAGTAGAATAGGTCTGACTTCGGGTTAGTTTTAGTTTTCAAAATACTGTTTTTATTTTAATTATTGGAAGAAGTGAAGTAGTTTTATTTTCTCATCAAAAATCTGATCACAGAACAAGCTTAATATTAAAAAAATAGCAGGCATTTAGTTCTTTATAGTTTTCAATTTTCCTTGCATTATTCTCGATAACAGAGGAAATAGATGTTCTAGTTAACAATATTGAGATTACAATAATAACGCTGCAGATCGAACTTTTTTTTATTCTATCGTTTTTAAGACTTTAGCTTCTTTCAGTGATTAAGGATTTTCTTCTAGTAAAAAATTTATTTTAATTTTAGCTTCCTGATGTTTGATCTTTTATAGTGTTTGTTCTACTTATTACTAAATCGATGGTTTTGGTTTTATACAAAACAGAAAAGGGTTTCCATATCTGTCTAATCAATAAATCCCCATTTCGGTTTCTGCAGTGACATTTCCGTGAATTGCCATTTTCCATTTAATGATCTTTAGTCGTTCATTTACACTTCGCGATGATGTCTGCCCTAAAGTGATGTTAAAAACCTGTGCATTTAATAGAGATTGAATAGTTTGTATATCGGGATATTATTAATGTTGTGTTTCTTTAGAAGAATAGCATAGGATAAATTGTTTGATGTTAATTAAATGTAGGCCACTTTAAACTTTATATAACAACGAATTCTTTTTCAATTAGTCTAATTTATTGAAATCTAAAGAAGATAAAATGACCATAATAAATTGTTTTTAGTTGCATAAAAATTTTGTTAGTTTATCTAACCATATTAGCATATTGTCAATGAAAAGTTTAAAATCTAAAGTTTAAAATTGAGATCACTTGCGAATAGGAGTCGAGAAATATGGAGTTCAGAATCGTTGTACGAGTTTTAAGTGGTGTTTTGTATGTATAATTAAAGTTCGCCTATTCCACGCGCTCTACAGCAAAAACTACTTACCGGAATGGCACCAAATTTGCAGTATATCGTAATGGAAGGATATTTATTGAAAAAAAAAAACATTAGTTCCAAAAATCACTACCAGGGGGCGTTTGTTGGCGTGTATGCTGACCATGACAATATAGTACAGCACTGATGTGGGCACAGTCACGTCACAACATGTTCAATATGCTTACCATCATTATCTGCTACCATCTGAAATCGCGGAATCTCATGTTCAACTGTTGAACGGAATGTGTCCTTGGAAATGTTGAGCACGTGACGTCATATGCTTGCTTAAGATTTACGTTGTCACGATAAACCAGATCTTTAAGATATCCCCGCAGTCAAAAATCGCATTGAGTGAGATCCGGTGAGCGCGTGGGCCACGCAGCACTGAAGTTCCTGCTGATGACGCGATCACCAGTGAAATGATGCGGAGCAACCGTTTAACACAATTGGCGATGTGTGGAGGGGCACCATCCTGCATTATTACTGTTGAATCAAGACACTGACGTTGTTGGAGTGCTGGAATCAATGAAATGGTTAGTTTTATTATTACTTTGAGAATTATTAGACGTTGGATCTCTGTACATTACGAGCAGTTGAGCGAGTTTCAGCGAGAACGTACCATTGGGCTGACAGATGGCGGTTACCCAAATCGCCGTATTGCCCGGTATTTAGGACTGACCGAAGCTGTAATCGGACGATGTTGGAGCAAGTAGGACGATGATCGAGGAGGGTACAGCCCAGCGGCACGCGGGCAGTAGATGGCCGAGGGAGAAGACAGAAAACAAGGTTGAAGCGATTGTGAGAGCTGCACGAATAACATCGAATTCATCACTCTGACCACCCGCGACCATGTTGCGGTATCTACAGGCACGGAAGTGACCATCCGGACCGTTGCCAGACAATATGCTGCTTGAGATCTACATGCCAGAAAACCACTCCGCCGCTTACCGCTGACCACCGAACTTCGTCGGCCCGGGGCTGACTCGATCAACGTAGGATAGTGTCCAGTGGAGTCGTGCTGTCTTCTGTGATAAGTCACAGTTTTCACTAGAGTGGCATACATTTCTGGAGAGGTCCGGTCAGTGCACAGATCCGACTTCACCATGGCACGGCACACGGCTCATATACTGAGAGTGACTATCTGGGGAACCATTTGCTATCCTTCGATAACAGGATATCCTTGGTGGTCCTCATGGCCCAACGGTATATTCTCGACATTCTTCGACTGTTGTGTTGCCGTTCCAGTCGCAGCATCTCCGCCGAACCATTTTTCAACGCTTGCCTTCATAATGTCGACACCTTTCATTGGCAGCCGCTCGCGAATCGAACATGTATGGACTTTGATGGGACGGCACCTACGTCCATTCCTGAATGTCGCCGAACTGGCTCGCCAATTAGATACCATCTGGTATGCTTATATCTCAACACACTATCCGTGAACTGTATGCGTCTATGCCAGTAACCGTTTAAATATGAGCCAGAGGTAATACAACATACTGACTTGTTCCATTCGCGTATTATCCGAATAAATATGCCCAGCTGCTCTGGAATTGTAATGATTTCCATTTCATTTCACTTAGCAATTGGCATCTTGATTGGATGATTCCTTCGGGCTGCGTCGTTTTATTTATTTTTTTTTATCAAAGATTATTTCTGGAATAATATCAACACAAAGATTTAATATGTTAATGCCATTTAAAAATTATAAAACCTGTACTATTCTAGAAAAGCAAATCAGAATTGCATTTTTTTTTATTGCAAAGAAAGATAAATTTCTAACTAAATTCATGTGAAAAGTAAAGATTCTAATCTCTGTATTATGTAATAAGTTAAGATATTGTCAAATAGTTAGAACCACCTGAATTGCGCACACATTTTAAATCATTCAGAATATAAAAAAATAGATGATGTCAAATTTTTTCAATGTAAACTTGAATCTCTTTCCAAAACTAAACATTTTATGCCGAAAATGTTGTCGGAGAAGAAAAGGCAACAATGGCTTCCTATAAAGTAAGCTACAGATAAGCGCAATTTCTGAAACTCTCACAAACCATGCATCAAAGATATTGTATGTTCGACGAGAAATCCTGTTAATAATTACAATAAAATTTCTTTCTCGAATAAATACAGTTTCACACAGAATTCATGATATGGCAGGATATTGAGCAAGAACTTACTTTTAAAGACTTCAGTTATATGATGAGAACTCTACAATTAGATGAGATAACGGACGTTGCAAATCTACCAATTTTGTTAGTTTTCGTTCGTTATTACTACAATAATTTTATTGATTCTGCACATATTTCTATCAATAATTCTATTGATTCTATTGAATTCTGCAAATGTATTCTGTGAAAATTTACAAACCAATATAACAGGAAAAATAATATTGAAATGTATCGACGATATTATGGAGACTCATGGAAAACATTGGGGGAGAACTGTTTCGATGTCTATAGCGATGGAGCGAAGTCAATGATAAGATGGGTGAAGAGAGCAAATTAAAAATGTTGCTAAAACGTGTACGAGTAGTCACTGTGTTCTTCATAGACTGGTTGCTTGATTTATCCTTTCATCTTTAAAATGGATTTTAGGTGAAGCAGTGAAAATTATTAACTTTGTGAAAACACGACCGTTAAAAAAGAGTTTGTTCAAAATTATGTGAAGATAAGGGCAGCCAACATATAGTTTTGCTATTACATACTGAAATTAGATGGCTGTGATATGGCAGAGGTCAGATTGTTTGAATTACGAGAAGAGTTTGTTTTATTCTTACGATGATAAATTTTTATTAGCAAATCTCTTTAGAAATGTTTCGTGATTGAGTCCAATTGCTTATCTGGCAGATATATAAATTCACAAAATTAAATGATGTTTCTTTCGTCCTTTAAAGAAAAAATGTAAATATTTTCAACACAAAGATAAATTACAATCATTCTTACGAAAGTTACAGTATTGGGCGGCCGCGCGGTTGGCGATGTCGCTAAGACACTGGCCTCTCATCTGTGAGTACCGAAGTTCGGTTCTCATGTGGGTTTCGTTGATGGTGGAGATCCGTGCTGGGCAGGTTTTCCCGGGGTTCTCCCGTTTCCCCTGCATTGCTCACACCATCCTTTCTCCGTCTTTCTCTCCGTCTGTCCTTATTTCCGTGGGATAGCACAATAGATCTTTCAGGTCGCAGTGCTTGGCTGTCAAGCCACCCACGCTCACCACATTACATTACATTACATTATTGGGCCATGGCTGTTGAAAAAAATAACATGGGTCCATTTCCAACTTTCAAGGACTTTTTACAGACAACGAACTGTGAAATTGACGATGAAATTCGAAAAAAATTAATTTTCATCTTAAATAAATAATAGTGGCATTAAATGAGTACTTTCCTCTATTTAAAGATGACAATAACTATTGGGTTTCCAATATTTTCAAAAGAAAAACCAGAGGGGCTGTTTATTTCAGAATATGAAAATCTCATCGATTTGATGTTAAACAGCCAAAGAAAAGTTATATTTAATAACAGTTTATTAAACGAGTTTTTGTATGTCTTACAAGAAAAATATCCAAGTTTATTCAAAAAGACATTTCGTACCACATATTTGTTTGAAAGTGGAACCAAATACAGAAGTAGGTTGGATGATATTAGAATTCAGCTGTTCACAATTAAACCAAATATTAAAGCATATTGAAAGAAAAGAAGTTGTTTAATCCTTCACATTAATTACCAGTTTGAATTAATAATATTTGATTTTCCATTATTCATCTGCTTTTTTATTTTTTTTTGTATTTTTCAATAGCTTATTTTGATTTTTTTTTATTTGTTGTTTTATTTACAATCAGTAAAAATTGTCAGGGTTCCAAAATATTTTATCAAGATGAAAAGGGTTCCGCGATTAAAATAAGTTGAGAACCGCTGCTGTAGGTCAAACTTAAACTGTACCACAACAGGTCATGCAAGTCCTGGGGTGAACGAGAGATTTAGTCTCCAGTGATTCTGGAACAACGGGGCTAGTTGCAGTCTGATGGTCAGCCCAACGTCCACCCCCTTAACCTCCCAATAAGAAATCTGGTACCCATTTGCCGCTGCTCTAAATGATTTCGAATCGTCACATCAATAGTATTTTTTTTTCTTTTGTTTTATTTTTCGGAAATACCGCTTGTTTGTTTTTTGTTAGAAAATTTCATAGTCGAAAGAATTATATTTTTGGTACCTCCAAAAATTGAACTAAAAACAAATCATACACATTAAAAATAAAATATAGAAATTTCATACGCCAGCCTCCACTAGCTTCAATGAATTTGTCATGCGCAATTAAGTAAAGCGCCTAAAAATATATATCAACACATTGAAAGGTTGAGACCCAGTGTTTCACTAAGTGACATCTCACGATAGGTATTTTACGCTCAATAACGATCATCAGCTGAGAATACTCATCAGCAAAACAACAAGGTCGCAAAAAATTCTTTTAAAAAAAACTGCAATTTAAACAGTAATTTTTGTATTTATTGCCAAGAAACTAAGGGTTATTTTTTGCTGATGTGAGTTGAAAGTAACACAAAGGAAACAAATGTTTCTTTCTAGAAAGAAAGAAAAATAGAGAGGCTTGTTAATAAAAAGGTATTTTATTATAGGAATAGGATTGTTCTCAAAATTAATTTTTTTCTATTTTTTTTACATCAGAAAGAATTGGAGTTTTCTCTAAATTATTTTTCTTAAACGTACCGTATCTCAAAAACTGATGGGATTTTTTTTATCTCAAAATGGGATTTTTTTCCAAAATTAGTTTTTTTTTGTTTTTTTTTTACTTCAAAAACAGAGTAGTTATTTTTTCACAAAAAGATTTTTTTATTATTATAGCAGAAATCGAATACGATGTAAATATCAAAATTATTTCTTTACTCTTTTTTTATTATCTTAAAAATTAAGATTTTTCTCAAAAGTGATTTCATTAGAATAGTATAAAAGATAGTAGTTCTTTTTCTTATAGTAGACTTGCAATATAAAATTTTCCTTCCATCTGAAGTCTCAACTGTATATTACCAATCGTTTTCTTTTTGTTATTCAGAAGACTGTAGGGAATCAAAGATAAATGGAAAGCAATACCGGTATTTTGGAAAGAGCTTTAAACAACTGATGAAAGCTTTTTATTCAATAAAGAAAAAAAAACTTATATATTGATGTTGGATCTCTTACAAAAAAAAATAGTATTAGTAAATTGATTTGATTAAGTCATCATCATCATCACCAGATTTCTGCTGGACGGAGACCTCCCATTGACTTTCATTATCTTCTGTATTGGGCTTTTCTCTTCCACTCTGTATCCACTATGCGCACAATTTCATCCCTCCATCATGTCCATCTTGCTTTTGGATATTCTCTTCCTCTCTTTCTAGTATCTGGGCTTCAGAATGTAGTTGCTTCTGTTCATTCTCAATCCGTTCTATGAAAGACAGGTCCATCTCCATTTTAGGTTTTTAGAATGTTTCAGTTCATCTTTCAATATATGGTTTGCTGCCAATGCAGGCTATTTGGCTGGAACGGCGTTCAACAAAAATTTCTATAAAGGAACAAGTTTGCGAAGTTTATTTCATGGACAGTCCCTAAATGTAATTGGAGGAACCGCAGTTGTCTGGATGCAGTGAATTTTTTGCACAATAAATGAGCTTTATTGTTTTTTTTCCTCAGCTGCTATAAAAAGATGGGCAATGCTAAAATATTTCTTGCCTCCTGAGTAAAGAGTTTCTAAACATTTATCAGACACAAGACGATCGTAATTGCTGTGATGGAACTGAAAAAGAAGATACTAGAAGACAGGCTGAAACTCCTCTGCAGAAAAGGAAGGAATATAAATAAAGGGACGGAATGTAAGGGAGGAATGCAAATGACACATTTCCTTGTTCCTTTATAGAAATTTAATAAAGTTAACAAAAGTTTCCAAAGTTCGCAATATTTCATATTGTGCAAATATTTACAGCTTATTATTGCAGATAGTATCAAGCATTGGGTTAATTTTGATGAAATTCAATATCAAGCAAAGTTTACTCTACCGATATAGAGTACAAAAAAAAACCCAAAACTGTCAAAAGAAAGTAGGAAAAAAAAAACCAATGAAAGAATAGCATCCAAAGCCTGAGACGAACTTTCTACAAGAGACAACTTTAGGATAATTTATTTATACCTATCATGGATGCTCTTAAATCCAACCTAGGCAGAAGAGCAACAGTGTATAGTTACCAACAGTTACCAATTTTTCATTTTTGGTGAACCTACAAGCAACCAAGAAAGAGATTCACAATGGCGTCGAAATGCTCATACAAAAGTATCCAAAGGATGTTGACGTTAGCGATAACTCTTCCACTTCCAAACGTCAAATAAGCTCACCCTGAAAAAGAAGATTTCAGCCACCAAGATATGTATCAAGTATTATTCCAGGAGAAAATTCGGACAGCTTTTCCAAATGTGGAAACAATATACAGATTGCTTCTGAGTTGAATAGTTAATACCTGTACTGGCGAAAGATCATTTTCTAGACAAAAAACGATAAAGAGTGATCTGCGGTCAACAATGTTCCAAGAGCGGTTGTCTGATCTAAGCATTCTCTACATAGAAAATGATAAACTGCCACTTACTGATTTTAATAATATAAATTGATAAATTTACATACAAAGTATTAATGTTAATGTATAATTAAATACAAAGTATTAATGTTAAAACATAGATTTGATTCCCCTATGAATGTTCTATGTGAATATCTTCATTAATTCCATGTTTTTGTAAACTTATTATAGATTATAAACAATCGTTTATCATTGCGAAAATTTAAGCAAAATTCTATTTGCATTGAGTAGATAAAGAGAATGAAGTTTAATTTCTGATGATCAGATGCTATTAAGTCCCAAGGTCTACTAGCCCAGGATGTCCAGTTCCTTTAATCCTGGACTGTATATATGGTCTATTGTATTAAGCGTTAGCGGAATCCAGCTTATTCTATTGATTGTAGATTTGTCTATGTAATTATTTAATCTTGAAGTAAATATTCTTGTAAAAGTTTTATAGAAGTTTGCGAGGAGGCTTACTGATTTGCAGTTTTTGATATCTTCTTTTCTTTCTTTTCCTACATAATTAAATATAATTAATTATAATTATAATATATTTTTAACGCAGCATTGTTTCTTTGTTCTTATAGAAAATACATTAAATAAGCATCAATGGATGAGACCAAATGTTTGCTAAGTGACATCCCAGAACAGCTATTTCACGCTCTTTGGCAATCATCAGTTAGAAGTAGTCACATCTCAACAGCGGGGTCTCAGTATCGAGGATAATAGGAACAATCGTGAAAATCAAAATGGAGCCTTCAATGACAAAATTCACATAAAAAATAAGCTTAAAAATTTCAGATGCCTACATTCCACTGGCCTCAATGAAATTTTTTAACATTTTTTATTGTGAATTTCTTGTTGTTTATTTTGTTTTGGAGTCTCCACTTTGATTTCTACGAATATATTAAATAGTTTCTGGATAAATTCTGGATAATTGCCTCCTCCTAATTTTATTATTTCTATGTAGATTTGGTCTCCACTGGACTTCTGTTGATCATTATTTGCTTTAATGCTTCCTTAATTTCCATTATAGTAATATTTATTTTAAAATTTTAAAATCTTCGTTAGCATTGCTGAAATCTATAGAATCGTTATCTTCTTTACTTGAAAGACTAACAAGAATCTTTTCTATTATGTTTCAAAGACCATTTCCATTTTGCTTATTGAATAAAAAGACTCTTAGAAAACTAAATTTCTCTTATTCGCTTGACACTTTTTTTTTGTTAATGTTCTAGAAACCTTAATCAGCTTTAGAATGTTCTTAGTCATTTAAGTATTTGTGATTGAAGTATTTATTTTTGTAAGGTAAATATGATATTTAAATATATTAATATCTTCAAATTTCAGAAACTGCTTTTGTGAAATTTACAAATTTTCTGACAAATCTAAAGAAATATTTCAATGACAGCAAAACACATTCATAAACGTCTATTAATTGAAAAAATACATCTTTACTCTCCGTCAATATTTCATCTTTTGAAGCAAAAGACTTCCTCGGGACATAATCGAGGAGAAGAATTCTTTCTTCTTTCTTAGAAATCATTATTTTATTATATTAAATTAATATTAAATTAATATTTCAATATTAAATCATATTAAATTAACAATCAAAGAATAAATTAACAAAATAATAAAAACATTAGTAGAATATGTATATGATCCTAATTACACTGTTTGAGGATTGCTATGCTTCTCCTCACTGTGATTAGCGCAATCAGATTTTCTTCTTTAGCGCAATCTTCTTTTTTTTTTTTACTTATATCATCTTAAGTGTTCTTCCAAAAGTTCCAGAAAAAAAGAAGCATCACAAACCTGACCCCATTGTTGATGTAGTATAGGACCAATCAGAAGAAGAAAATGTACGCCTGATGATAGAATCCTGTTATATAAACTGGAAATCATGTAAAAATAAAGACAAAGCTTTAAAAGCTAATTAAATTACTTTTGGATATTGTAAACATTGCATGGAAAATAAAAGAGTAGAAAAAATCATTGTAATGATGATTGAGTAAGCTCATTATTGGAAAATACTTTATTGTCTGTGGAAGTGGATTATTACATCGATCAGCAATCATTGTAATTAGGATTATTGGATTATTTTGGTTGAACAGAGTATCATATAGCTACATATGTTTTCATTATTTTGTTAATTTATTCTTTGATTGTTAATTTAATATATATTAAATAATGATTTCTAAGGAAGAAGATAGAATTCTTCTGTTTGATTATGTCCTCAGGAAGTCTTTTGCTTAAAAAGATGAAATATTGACAGAGATTAAAGATGTTTCTTCGATTAATAGAGGTTTATGAATTTGTATATTTATATTTAGAAGATATGTCATTGATGTTAACAATAGCAATAGTTTGTTGGTATTTTGAATATGTTGAAAAAAGCTTTTACGTTTCTTTTTATTTGATGTTTTCCCGAAAAAATAATTACTGAATTGAGATCTTGTAGATTCCAAATAACCAAGAGCGTCGTTCAGTTTAAAAATAAGTTGTAAATAAAAACGTTTCCACCTAACATTGTGATCGCTGAAAATTATGTAAGCAAGAAAATATGTTCCTGTGTGCCAATTAATAGAATATTTGAATGAAAAGATATCAATAATAATTGTTCTTACAGATACCCTATCAGTAAACTTTCCACTTCTTCGTGTAATTGAGTTTAAATATTTCATTATAGCGCTGTTTTATAAATAGTAATTGGCCTTAAATTTCCCGTTTGTTCCAAATTCAACAGAGATTGCACTTTTCGAAAATCCATTTTCTATGATAAGTAGTTGTTGTGTTCTGACAACTAACAGCAATCACACTATTAATAGGCAAGAAACGGTTGTATGTTTGTCATCAAAGTGGAGAGAACGGGGAGAGTCGGAGAGAGAATATTTTAAAGTGTATTTTAAATTTTAATTTTGTTAGTGTATTTTTAATTTTAAAAATACACTAACAAAAGAAAAATTAGTTGTTTAATTAATGTTGGTGCGTTCTTCAATACTTACTTAAAATTTTATACCAAAAAAATCTTTTAATTATTTTAAATGAATCCAAAAATTTTAATTCAATTCAAAAATAAGTAAAAAAAAAATAATACTTAAGTATAAACAAATTATAAACTTTTGCATTTAGTGAATAATAAAAAAAAAATGAACTAGAAATAATTCCTACGCCCCTGTAAGGCATTGTGGGGCACTCTCTCATAGGCTCAATTTGGAGGAGCCTATTATTTTCGGGCAGGAAGTTAATTTTTTTCGCCGAAAGTGCCAGGAAAGCATGTTGATATTAAATGTTGTGGATTTTTTTTTTACTTCCGTAAATATTTCACGGGTTGCAACTAGTACCGTTCTCTTAAGTTCAATACAGAAGATCAAAATCTACTGGATATAATGTAAATATAAACTGAAAGAATAGTTTTCTTACAATGAATACTTGATCGTTTTACCTGCAAGGTATCCCGTAGTCTTAGGTTCGTTGACATCAAAATAAATAGGAAATTTATTCCTAGTCGTAAGGTCTCTGTTAGGATAAATAGCTTTAGAATAGTCTTAATCATCGCTATATTAAGAATACGTATTTCAGTCTAATATTGATAACAAAACATTTTGTTCTATGCAAATTATCCAATTAGCTATTTAATTTGTTACTACTATTCCAATTAAGGGATTCTTTAAAAAAATGATGATTTATAATAATAATAATAACAATAATAGTAATAATAAAGAATAAAAAAGTTTTACGTGTACTGGAATACTTTAACACCATTGATATAGCAGTACACCTGGTTAAGTTTAACAAAAATAATTTATACAAAGAAAGTTATATATAGAGCTAATGATGATTTTTTAATAATAAAAATACATTTACATCTCTTCTGTAGATGTACAAGCCAGACGTAACTCATTTTTATAATCCAATTTTTGAATATTAAGTTTTCAAGTGTTGAGCTTTTCTTAAAGCAGAGTTCAAACATCATTCAAGGAGGTAATAAGATTTGAAATATAGGGAATTCTGATATGAAGTAAACTCTATAATTATCCGTTTCTTTCTTTTTCTGAGTTCAAATAATGAATTCTCCTAACTACAAGACTTCATATCAGAAATGGAAAGGAAAAATTCTCTTTCAATGAAAATAAATTCTAGGAACTAATATCTGTTGCTGTGGGTTCCAGTAAATTTATTCTAATCTATGCAAAAGCTAATCAATTGAAGACGATAACAGAATTGAAGATTTTGGAAAAACAAGAGATTTACTTGCTTTGTTTGTTATGTGATTTCAAGTTAGTCGCTTTCAAATAATCTATTTGTTAATCAATATTTTTGTTTGGTTTTTCTGTCAAATAATAAATAAATTAATTTATAATTAGAAAATAATCCGTTTTAAATAGTAATTGAAATTCGTTTACTTTGAAAAGTACCACTTAAGTCACTATGACATTGCCTTCAGTCTGTCTTCTAAATTGCCTTTAAGTCTTTTACCTCAAATAGAAAGTAATTGCGAAAGTTTAGATTTCTATTTATGGAGACTATTATTAATGTTTTCTTATTATTTTTATGTCTGTCTAATAATGGCTGTTATCTTTTAGTAGCTCCAAGGTCTCTATTTCTCATGTATGTCATGGACAATATAATTATCATTGACCTAACTTCGCTTTCATGGCTACATTGATAGCTGGGAATTCAGTATTTCAAAGTTCTAGTTCTGATAATGGACTTGAATGAAGGAAGTAATACAGAAACAATAGGTAATTTGTTGTAATAAAGATTGATTTCTTCTGCTAAAGTTTTAGCCATTCAGGCCTTGCTCTTTTTCTTCTTAATTTATGGTTAGCTTCAGCTGAGGTCTTAGACAAAAAAAAAAGAGGCTTTAGACAACAGCTAGATTAAAGCTAAAGTTGAAAACATAGCTAACAATAACAAATATAGGCTTTGTAATGAAAACGATAAAACATCAGCATCACCATCAAAATTGCTCTATCCAATATAACACATCATTTTCTAAAATATTGTTATATACGCAAAAGCTTTTCCATATCCAACAATTGATAACGACATACAATTGAAAAGTAATAGAAAATGAATATATGAAAACTTTGTGAGATTCTCGAATACAAATTCATTAAATACTGCAAAGAAATCATGTTGATATTTCTAAAACATGGTAATATCTGAAAGAATAGCTTACAATGATCATTCAGTAATAAGCAAATCGAAAATGTCCTTTTTTAATCTTTTAACTATTTTTGTAACAATACTGCTAAAAAATAATTAGAGCCTTTTTAATAGGTAATTTATCTAATATAACAGCATCAATAAGTTTAAATTATCTTGAATTGTCTTAAAGAAAATTTAGAATAAATAAAACAAATTTTGAAAGCATAAATAGAAAAAAAAACCATTTGAAATAATTAAGCAATCACTGGAATCAGAAAAAAAGACTAATCTTTAATTTATTACAATATTTTTTTATTTCTTTTGAGAGATATACAACAAAAGAACTTAGAATAAAGTTGAGTTTATAATACTTGAGTTATTTTAACATATTTACATTATGCCCATCTCGCTAATAATCAACTTCATTATTAAAGAAATTTCAACAAAATCTGTTTTTTTTTTCCAGCCAATCATATCCATTCATTTGAATTTAAGAATTCCTATTTTTTTATTTATAATTCGAAGGAAAATATCGTCAAAAATAAAATTGAGAAGCTGAACCCCTTTTTTTTTTACCTAAAAGATTCTGAATTAAAGTTAATATGAATTTAGCAGTGCTTTATGTATTTTATCAAAAAATAAGTCAAAAAAATAAATCATATTCCTTAAAAGCTACCAAAGGGTTTGTTTTTTTTTTTTAAGAGTAAGACATTACTTTTAAATACTTGAGAAATGTTAAAAGAAATGTTAATTTTCATCATTAGTTACAAATTGAAACCTTTCAAAAGCTCAGTTTCTTCATTAACTTTAAATTGCAGTTATTGAAACTTTTATTTTATCTAATTTTTTTTTTTTATCAGATATTGGGAAAAAACTCAGTTAAGTTGAGACAATTAGCAAGAGAGATAGATATAAATACTTTTTATTCATCAATCATTTTCAGATCTAAATAGAATGTTGTGAAATTATTATTAATACTGCTAAGGTAAGTGTTAATGAATCACCTACAGATAAATTCACCTTACAATAATCATCGAAGTCAAATCGAGTTAATGTTATCCATTCTATTTACAAGACAAATCCAAATTAATTTCAAACCTGCAAATTTCAAAACTGAATATTTTTTGTAAGGGGTTTGTTTGTTTAATTGTCAAAGGTCAAATATCAACTAAAGAAAGTAATTACAGCAAACTCCCTGGTAAATGTCCTCACTTAAGTGTCCTATTTTTCCCACTTTTTCAATTTCAGTATTTATTTCTTATTAATAAAAGTGCAATTGTTATTTCAATTCTGCCCACTATTTTTGATTGAGGTCCTTTTCGTTTTCTTTATTCGTCGATTTCTTCTTCTCCTTCGTCGTCTTCTGGTTCAGGTTCAGGTGTAGTCGTGGTTCTGCGGTGTTTGGGGTTCCTGGGGGCCAGCAGAGGCGAAAGAGGTTTGGGTTTGGAGGTGGCGTGGATGTCTGGGACTGGTTTTCCTGTGATGGGAGCGCGGGGTCGGTTGCTGGAGGCGATCGATCGACGCGTGCTGGGTTTCGTGGTGGTGGTGGCTTGCTTGGACTTCTTAGAAGACGTCGTGGTGGTTGTTACGCCCTTGCTTTTCGAATCTCCTCGACTGGTCTTGGATTTATCATGAGTATCCCGACGATCAATCATATGTTGATCTTCATCTTCAGTCTCAGCCTAAAAGAAAACAACACATAAGAATTGAGGGTTTATTTGTTTAGGTTTTTTATAAAATTTTGTTTTCAGATCGATGAAACAATTTTCTCATGTTTTATATTTTAACATCTTTTGTTTAAGAAAAGAAGTTTCGGAAACATATGTAATATTTTAAAATATTTATAATATTTTATTTTATTATAAACAATTAAAATATTATGCTTATGATTTTTTCTAACAGTTACTTATATAATATAATCATAAATAAGCTAGTTCTGTATAAAATACAGTGTTACAAAAAAATATTACACTGAAATGCTAAAAAAAAACGAAACTAATGATGGTTCGAAGATAATAAGAAGAAATAATATTTTTACTCCACTCTAATTATGTACTGTTCTAATTTTTGTTTGTAATATGTTTACAAAAGATTTTTTTGTAATATTTTTACTTAATGTATTCTTTATTATCTATCATACTTAACTACTCTCAGCACCTACAACACAGGTACGTGAGTTTACCTAGTAGGACTGTAATGTTTAAATTTGCAAGAAATAAAAAAAAAAAAAATCTTGACGCTAAGACAACTGGATAAAGGAATTGAAATGAATAGATGCCTCATGAAGTTAAAATAAAAATTCACGTATTAATTTAAAATTAAGTATCAAACATTAATTAAAAGCAATAATTTATTTCAATTATAATTCTTTAAGCTATTAATTTACCTTACACTTATAAGTAAATATTTTTGCAAAATAAGTTTCTTTATTAGTGATTTATTCAATATATTTCGATATTAAGCGTTTCTCTTTTGGGATTGTTAACTTCCAAAGTAAAGATGCTCGTTTACTTACGTGCCTGTGTAATTGAAAAAAAAAAAACAAAAAAAAAAACATTACATTAAAATCAGATTATCTTTTGTCACATTTACCAAGTTCTCAGGGAAGGCTTGTTCTTGGCATTTTGCAGAGAACAAGAGAGGTTCTGTAACAATAGAGATTTTGAAAAGAGATATCTTGTGGGTGGTGAACTACTTTTTTAGGATAGTGAAATAGAAAAGAATTCCCAGAAATGAACCCCATCTGTTTGATGTTTCACCAATTTCTTCTGAAGTGCTTGGACTTTGTTTTCAAACCGATTAGAAACTTTTCAAGAATTTTCTACAAATTTCCTTAGTTGTAAGTGAAGGAACAAATGATAATGTTTCAGGGAGATAAAGATGTTTTGTTTCTGTCTCTGAGCAAATGTTTCTTCTACTTTTTAACTAGGTGTTGAAATGGCTCATTTCTCTATTATTGAATAGTTGAAAGGAGCAGTTCAGAAATTCACTAACCTTAAACTCTGTTTGTGAAAGGTTTGGTTTCATCCTCCTCCTCCATCTCTCAAAACAATGACCCCCCCCCCCCCGAATCTCTCGTTAAAACGGCTGGACTTCTTTTCTTTGGTACGATGTTCAACTTACAATATGTGCTCTATTCCCTCCGCATATTTCCAAATTGATCCCCCATCACTGTATACTCAGTCCCATCCTCCCATGGATATCTGAGCGTATTCTTAGTCTTTTAAAAATAAATCAGTAACAGGCAAATATGTTAAATGTGTTAAATGAAATTATACAAATCATTGTTATATACACAAAGGACAGGAAATTTTATAATTCGTTTTTCTTGCTGGGCTTTTAAAGACTTTTTTTTTTTTGGTTATATTACCAAATTTCTGGTTCCAATATTCAATGACAATTAATCCAATTAATGACAATTAATTTCGAAAACTCAGGCTTATCTTTATAGGATCCCAAAATAGGGTTTAATATTTATTGCTTCCTTTAGAACATAGTTTCCCATTTAGGTGAAACCCTCGGTGTCAACGAATTACTCTAGGGAGTTCTTGTAAAATTTTGTAGATTTACTGCAATGCTAATAGATGGGCCCAGTAGCCAAATGATAAGACTCTTTACAGCTACCTGGAGGAAAGGGATTTCCACGCCTCATTTTCCTCTAAACGGATCCTAGATGCTCCCAGCCTTCTACAGGAAGGTTGTCGAGATTCGTTTCTTGAATTAAAGATTGGCGGCCGTCGGGTTGACCATCTGACCTCAACTTAGTCCCATGGACAGGATACGCCGGAGGCCTTACCTCCCGTGATCCCAAGGGTTACATTTGCCTGCCTTCAACTAGCTAGAATTCGGAGGCTTATTCATTTTTGACTGAAGTTTACGAGCCTTGCTATTCAATTTGAATATTTTTTTTTCTCACATTTAAAACGTTTGTACTCGCATCACGTTAAATAAGGCTTTGCCAATTTGTACAATGCTTATTTCCTCCGTCAAAAGTGAATCCCCCTTTGTCGGCAAAACAGCTGTACCGATATTAAACTTCGTTTATTTGAGTCAACTGATATCAATTATTATATTTCGATGTTTAAAAAAAATCCTCTTCATTCAGCACTCTTATTTATCGACAACGTTAAAATTGGAATACAATTTATTTTGTTTAGAAAGTTTGCTCTGACTATGATTTTTAAATAAAATAAATTTTTGAAAATAAATTTGCAAGCAAGTTACAAATTTATTATTCTATATATTTCAAAATGGAAATAATTTAAAGCTCATTTACTCTTAGGAAAATAAAAAGCAGTGTTTCAATTTGATGAAAGTTCAGTAATTGCAGCTGAATTTGGAAAGTCAATCAGAATAAAGTTCCTGTCTTTTTAATAATTCAACTTAAAATTGAAAAAAGATAAATAATTATGTCATTTCAGTAAGAGTGCCCTCCCCTCCCCCCCAAAAAAAATAACATATCAAAATATAAAACAAGGAAAAAAAACATGGAAATTTCATGGAAATCTACGCGATCCAATAGGGACACTGTACATGTTTCATCTTCGGCCTTCCTGTGAAACAGAAAGTAACCGCCGACCGAAGTGATATTTTTTCCCCACCCCACAAGTTATAACCTATCCAATAAAAAGTATTATTCATGTTTGTCCGACTTGTGGTTTTAGCTATAGAGGTTGTGACTGACAAACAGACGGACAGAACCTTTGCACATTCTATACGAATCACTAAAACGTGAATAAGCAACATCATTAATAAGAAATGAAAACCCAAAGGCTATACATAAATTAACAAATCACGCTTTGAGTTTGCCAACAGGGTGAATCTGGAACGGCCTTTTCATCGTTATTAGGGACTCATCAGCCTGATCCTTGATGACAAACCCAATTTCTTTTCATGCCTTTCTGGGTTTGTCATCAAGGGAGGATGGATCGGGCTGATGAGTTCCTATTAAGGACGAAACGGCCGTTCCCGATTCCCTCTGTTGACAAACTCAAAGGCGTGATTTGTTTATTTATGTGCAGTTTTCATTTCTTAATAATTTTCCTGCACGTTAAATTTAGTTGTTATCAAAATTATTCAATCTTAATTTAGTACATATTTGCAGGATATTTTGGTGATGACGATAAGGAAGTGTTTTTTTTTTGTTTGTTTGTTTTCTCTTGCTATTGTTGGATGACTGGCGACTGAAACTGAATCGCAATGCAAAGATGTTCTTTCTAGCAATCGATATGTTTTCCAGAGGAACTGAAAATGTGACATGAGCCATGTCAATTGAATAAGAGAACGGTGATGATATTTATCTAGCAAAGAGAAAGAATTGCTGGTGAATGAGGAAGTGGAAAATACGTGACACCAAACAAGATATTGAGAATTCTTAGCTGATAGCCTACATATACACTTATTTCTGCGAAAGAGAGAAATAAATAGAATACAAGAAGAAATATAAATTGCAAATGAAGACCACACAAAAAAATAATGATGCTGTAAGAAAAAAAAACTATTATTATTAATCTAAAAGTAATTCTGTTTATTATTTATTTCAGAAATTAAGTTTAAGAAATAATTATTTCCTTGAAGCGAAAAACTCGAATTACTCAAATATAAATAAGCAAATAAGAATAATTTAAGGACAAAACGTACCATCCTGATGTTGTGACTTTTCTAATAATTTTTAACAGTTGTTAAATTTATATCTTAATCTTGCCTTTATCAGTTACTGCTGCTCTGAGTATCATCAGAATGCATTAGAGTTATAAATTTAAAAGTTTTAGTCCTTTTACAGTACGTCACTGCCGGTTACTTTTTGAAATCGTGATTCCAAATATAAAATCGTGATGTTGCACAATAACCAAGTGCAAAAGTACGAAAGAATAACCAAGTGCACAAAATAATAGGAAGTTCCATTGTTAGCCCATTTTTTTGAAAAGCGGAAAAGGTAGGCTTATAAAATATGTGTGTATCCGTTCTTACTAATTCGAACCATTCGGAAAGGTTCTGGAAATTCGAAATGCATGTTTGATGGAAAGAAGTATCTGTCAGTAATTTTTCTCTGACAAGAGATATTGTGTTGCCACACATTGTATACGTGTGCATGTGTAGACTTCGAAATTCAAATAAAAATATTAAATTCAATCAGTAAGTGATTTACAAACATAAACATGATGTTTAAGACTGGCAATTCCATTTTAATTATAACGTTTAAGATCTTTTTGATATTTTCAGAAAAAAAAAATTATATGGTTCCAAGGCCCAGGTGTATTATTTTTTGGCAATGTGTCATTCGCCTGAATAAAGTGTAGAATTGTAGAGTATTTGACTGAATAAGTCATTATAAAGACTAGAATTGGAGAAAGTTGGTATTACATCTATGGAAAGAAAAGAAGAAAGAAAAGTAAAATGTGGTATCCAAAGGCTGCAGACTGATAGACATTAATATTGCCATGATGACGATTTCAATTGCTAATTAAAAGCTGTATACTATTAAGTTCATTGAGGAACCTTGGAAATCTTCGTTTCCATATTTTATTTATTGATCTTTTAATGAGTACTTTGTTATTTTTCGGGCAATTTTAGTTGTATTCAGGAGCATATTTTTAGATTAGCAGTTGTCTATCATTTGATGAAGTGGATACTATTTTAGTGGTAAAGTTTTCCTTTAAACGTAGAAAGACTATTTGTTATGTTATTATATTTCTTTCATTAATTATTTTTTAAAGATTTTTAAGAAATACTCATAATCTTGAATCAATATCTGAGTCCTATAAGTATCCCAAATAGTGTACTTTGGCCTCATAATGAAAGTAATCTTTGTTGTATTTACTGAATTTATCAGTCATTGTAGTTTGTTGTTACAAATTTTCATATTTAATTTTTAATAGGTCTTTAAATATTGTTTTATGTGTATTATTGGTATCAGCAATATGTTATGGTTATGTGGTGAATGTGGGTGACAGGGAAGTCAAGCACTGCGACCGGAGATCTATGGCATCAACACTAACTTCTTTGTCACTCTTCAGTTTAATGTGTTCTTTCTCTCCAATCTTTAAATATTTCCTGAATTATCTCTTAATGAGTAACTGTCAATTGTATTTATTAGCATCAAACTCCATGTATTTAACTTGGATGAATATCACTTAGCTGAGAATTATTAATAAAGAATTAATAAGAACAGAAAAGCTTTCCAGTCAATCTTATCCAATTAAGCTCGAAAGTTTTTTCGCTGTTAATATATTTTTTTTATATATTACAATATTGATAAATTATTTTAAATTTACCAGTTCAATGAAAAATATACACATGTTAAAAGAAAAATAACAAAAATGCAACTATTTGATAAATTTTCGTTCGTTCCTCTTCAAGATGACAAGAAGGGAATCATTGAATTTCTATTAATATCTGACAATGGTGATTAATGCATTTATGAAACCTCTTGACGTTATTTTAATATGATGAATATTCATTGGATTTCAGCAATGTAATTCAATAATGCAGTGTTAATAATGTTTTGTTAGGAAATGGAAAAATTCTTATTTTTCGTATTATTTAAAACAGAATGGTATTATTTCTATAAGGAACAATATCACTGTGTCATAAAGTTAGTTATTGTTACAAACCAATATCTCTATGGATGATGAATTAAACTGAAGTAAAAGTTAGGTAGTGATAGTTCTTTTCTTATGTTTTAATATTTGTTTTTTGTTTTTTTTAATTTTTTTACTTTCGCAAAACGTCATATTCATAATACTAAAACTGAAAGCTCATTTCTTTCAGTTCAAGTCGCCTGTGGAGATCAAGTAATGCTTCTACTCTCAGATGGAACTTCCGAATTGTCTTCCCTTTCTTTGTGTCTTTGTCTTTCCTTCTTTTATGTTCTTAGACTCATTTGTTTGGCAAAACAGTCTTCTGATGTCTCTGTTCCATACAAGGCGTAACAGTTATGGCAGAACACATTTGTTCAGTTTCAACTCTTTGCCGAAAACAATGTTGGAAAAAACAACAAATCGAATAGCTTTACTCAACATCTGTGAAATAATTAATTAATTTGATGATAATAGGAAATATAGAATAATTTAAACCAAACACAACAAATTATTATCTAGTAGGTATTCATTTTAAATCTTATGTAGCAATAAATGGTGATACTAAATTTTATAGTGCTATTTAATTAATACATATTATTATTAATAAACATATTATTATTAATCAACTGTGATATTATTTTTAGCAAATTCTAATTGAAACTTTCATCTTCAAATGTTCTTCATTAATCAGTAGAAATTGAATTTTTTCAGTTACGTGTAAGATTAAAGAACATGCACATATTCTATAGTTAGTACAGAGCTCCTGCGATCATCAATCACGAGTCGAACAGTTCCAAAAAAAGAAAAAAACTCTATAATTTAAAAAACAACATTTTTTTTACTAGTCACCGTTTAATGACTATTTAAGAAAGTTTATAAATAACAATGGGTAAGACCAAGTATTTACAAAGTGACATCCTAGAATTGTTTATTTAAGCTTGTTTCCAATGATGAGAAAGTTTAATTGGGATAATTTAACAACTGCGGTGTAAGAATGAAAAGTCACAAATGCTATTCCAAATATTTAATTAATTTTTACAATTTAATTACAGCTCAAAATTACTATTGTAAATCTTTAATTTTGTGACTATGCTTATATCAAAAATTGAAAAAAGTTGATTTCTTTTTTTACTTTTCGATGTATTCTTAAAGATTCATCAAAAAAATTATGGAAATTATAAATGCAAAACTTGTCAAAAAGTAATGGAGGAATTGGAAACAAGGGTCTTCACAAAAAAAAAAAATACTCAGTAAATAAGTGAGGAAAAGGGGAAACCATAGTATCAAGGGAAGAGTGAACGATTTTGAAAAAAATAAATAAAAAGTAATATGTAATGATTGAAATAACTGTGAAATGTTCAGTCTATGAGGTGAAACATTACTCCCGTTTCTGAAAAGTTAAAATTTGTCATACATTAATATTCAGGTGAGGAGATAAATAATTTTTATCACATCTGTTGAGTTCGCTCTAAAGTGTTGGTGTAGACGAAGGCGTCTTGTCATACGTATTCAATTCGGGGAAGATCTAATGTGTCTCTGGCAATGAAAGGATATTCTTTCTCTGAAGTTCAATCTTGGTGATTAGTGGATTAGACATCATATCTTCTACATTCGCTGCTGATCATTGGGTTTCTGTCGTTTTCAATGTCAAAATATTACAGTGTCCACAAAATATGAGAATTATTGTTGCTTATAGTTTACATTATTAACTGAAATTTGTGATGTATATAAATTATTGTTCCTCTTTCTCGCTGACGTCTTCTTTCTTTTATTTGTCCATCATTTAAATAAAGGCAGAAATGATTTTCAATTTGATTAAATGTAGCGTTTGAACCCAAAGGACAGAAAATCATCAGAACCATGAGAAAGATGAAAACCAAACATATCACAGAGATTACTGTCCCTTCAGCAAAACAATAAGTTGAATATACACACACTTTAATAAACATTTCCAGAAACTTCATTCCTCTTTCCTTCTAACTTTACTATATACTGTATTACATACAATATATTGACCTTATAATATACCGGTCTTCTTAGCCAGTAAGTGAGGTAAGAATTTCTTACTACACAAACAATCTGTTAAAATTTAAATGAACAATATAACGAACATCATTATGAATACAAAGCCATTACCATAACACTTGCGACATAATAATATCATTATGCTACAAAAACAATCAATACTTGGATTTTACAATAATCTTCTATTTATGAATATTAAGTACGAAAAAATAATATTGTTACAAAAGCCAATGCCTTTGCAAATATCCTTCTGATTGATACTACGAGAATTTTTCTGTATTGTTTCTTATTTTCTTAAAAACCTCCCATCTATATTCATTGATTTTCACATCTTTGTATTTATTGATACTTGTAAAATTGTTAATTATGCACGATTTCAAAAATATTTACTTTGAACTTTTTTAACTTTTTGAACTATAATTTGAGTTAGAATTTAGAATAAGGAAATATAAAAGGAAAATATAAATTTAATTGTGTTTCTATATTTTAAGCAGTAGACTTTCAAATAAATAGCTTTAATTTATTCAATGTCATTAATATTATTCAAAGACAGTTTCTCATATCAATGAGTCACTTATTCCCAAAATAAAGTTATTAAAAAAAAGTTCACCGAAACTAATTATCTGCAATAAAAACGTCTGTATTCTATTTTTTAAATTCCTTTTTTTTCCTTCTGCTCTACTTTAACTTCTGGTCTAAAATTCTTCTTTCCTGACTTGATTTTCATTTGAAAACTAGAACACACGAGACAAGAAAAAAAAATAATAAAGCATTTTTAGTTAATTGTACGTATTTTCCTTAGTTTTAAAATAGTTTTTAAATTATTAATTAAATTAATCTTAATGCATTGTTCCCAATGGTAAAAACTAAGTTCCAAAAGTGTCTTAAAATAATTGGGTTGTTGTTTTTTTACTATAATGTGTAAAAAAAAGGCGAATTTACTTTGTATTCTATTGTTAGTTTGTTTGTGATCCCCAGTAGTAGTAGTTTGTAAAACTGTAATGTCTGAATTATATAAAGAAAACATGCAAAACTGTTGTAAGCCTACTTGGAAGCAAGTATATTTTAGTAGGAATATTTTGTTTGTAGGCTACCGTTTGGAAAGAAAAATATGGACAAAGAAAAGTTTTATGCATATTATATATATATATATCGACAGGCAAAACTCAAATCTGGTGCTTCGAGTTTCGCAAAGAAAAGATTTCAACCAATCATTTGCAATTTTGAAAATTTAGAAAGTATAGAATCCAAGAATAAAATTAACTAATTTATATTACTAAACATATAAAACCCCCCCCCCCACACACACACACACACGCACATATATATATCAAGTTCTTAAAAAAAAAAGTCTTTATCTTCCGTTACTTATCATGATTTAGGCACTGCATATCTTTTTACAAGGAGAAAATGCTATAAGATTAAGAAGGTTATATAGTTCCTTTCTTTCATTTATTTTTACTTGATTATTTGATTCTTCATTTCTGTTATTTATGAATTTAGTAAGTTTGAGTTTTCTGTGCTCTGTAAAGTACATGTTAGGTTAAGAACTTTGTTAAGTTAGTGTTAACAAGATGAGAATCATTAATGACTTGCGGGATACAGGATTATGCGTTCGAGAAAACCACAAATAAACGTTCTACATTTCGAAAACGAAGCTGCTTTTGTAATAATGATTATGATGTCTACAATAAATTTCTTTAAGGATTATATCATCCTAATTACATATGATTTTCAGGAATAATGTATTACAAACACAGTACAATTGCAACTGGTTTTAGATTGAAATAATACACTTCTATCTGTAAGGAATTTCGAGAATTAAATAATACTAAGAAATAAAAACAATTAATGAAGAAGTGCAATTTCTTAATTTAAATCAGCATAAAAATTTCTTATAATATATAAATTAATCTTTGAGATTTAACAAATGCGAAACTGAAATAAATAAATAAATAAATAAATAAATAAATAAATAAATAAATAAATAAACATTTTTTTAAATGTATTTTTTTAATCATACATTACTTAGCTAGAATTTAGAGTAAACAATGTTTGATACTAAGCAATTGTATGGCATCCTAGAAAAATGTGGATTAATTTATGCTGATTTTAATCTGTTAGATTTATGATCGATCTTAAAAAATGGCCTTTGAATGGTTCAATCTATGTCAAAGACAACTCTTAGTAGAAACACTTGAACAAAAAAAAAAAAGAAGCAGCAATATACGTTCTTCAAATTTTTTGTTTACTATGAAAACAAAGAATAGTTAATGTCATGTAAATGTTTCTTTTATAGAAATGAAATAATAAAATTTTTTAATTCAAAATCAAGTATGGATTTAACGTTTTTTTTTTGTTGTTTTTTTAAATGCAACAGAAAAACTAAAGTCAATTGACGAAGAATTGTCTAATATAGTGTTTATATAAAATGCCAGCGAAGGTTTTCAAAATTCATAAGGGGAAAAAAAAAACCCGAAAAAACAAGACTATTAGTAGTAGTTCTGGGATTGATGACGAAAATTTGATACCAACGAAGTCAACTAGAAAAGGATTTTTAGACATTCTTTTTTTTTTTTTTTTTTTTGGTAAATTTAACTGCGGTTTTAAGCTATGTTATGAACAGCGAAACTATTTCTATATGAAACGTTGCTTACAAAAATCATCTTCATTTATTTCAAAATATATAAAAAAATATTTAAGGGTCAAAAAATAAAATTAATAAAATCCCAAAAAAAGTATCACATTGAACCATCGTTAGTTTATTCGCCCTTTTTGTTACTTCTTCAAATTATTATTTTCTAACAATGTAAGTATATTCTAAATTTCGTACTGATGATTTGCTTTAAGTAAGAATTAACTCCATTTGAGGAAAATTAAAAGATTTATTATTAATGTCACAAATCTCACAAAAGTTAAATTTAAGAAAAACTGAGATGAAAATATTTTAAAAAGATAAGTGGCTGTACAATAAAAGGTAATGTTTCGGAGATAACTTATCCCAAAATTTTTAATATTTCAGTTTGTGATCACTTAAAAGCTGTTTTCCCAGAATTATTGTTTATTTGAACAGATACTTTTTGTTTATGTATAATTCAATTTTTTTAAGTTTTTTTAACAACTTAACAAATATTAATTTAAAGAATTAAGGAAAATAAAGCGAACTTGGGTTAAATGAAAAGTTAAGAAATGCTTACGGGTGCAGTGGCCACAGCAACGATGGCTAACACTAAGATGAAAGCAGACAGCTTCCAGAACAGTGAACTCCTCATGGCTGGCGTCGTAAGGAAGTGATTTCAATGTAGCAAAGCACTGGAATTGAAGCCAAGGAGAATGCCTGCAGCAGGTTCTCCTGACGACACATTTATCCGACGAGATTTAATTTCGCTTTTATCAGGGCGTAGAAAATACAAAAATCAGACCAAGAATATAAATGACGAAATCTAAAAACTCAAATGAATGGTGTGAATTTACTACGAAGAAAGAGAGGAATTAAATTTATATTTCTAATAAAATGATGAAATCAATAGACAGCCTGAAGCTTTGTGTCTGTAATTTGTTCGTTGTAAGAGAAGTGAGAACAGTTCCAATTGCAGTTAATCTTAAATAACAGAAATACATCGACATTATTTCACTGCCAGTGTTAAAAGTTGTTGTAGGTTTTATTCGAATTTTATTAAAAGTAAGCAGACTTAAGCTTTTGCTTGTCGAGTTCCTCTGGATATACAACATTTAAATTGAAATAAAGCTTTTCGTAACTTTGTTTTTGTTTTGATTTTCCTATGATATTCATTCGATTCAGGAATTGATCCGAAAACTGACTTGGAAAAACCTTTTTTTTTTTCAGTTGTAAGAACTCATATGAAAGGATTCCAAGAATGACTTAATGCTATCATCTTTAAATATTCATTTGGAATTTTGATTTGTTCTTAAGTATCAAGAATAAAAAAAAAAGAAAGAAAGAAAGAAAGAATCAAAACATCACAAACTGTTCTATTTCTTCTCAAAGGATTTGTCTTTTTCCTTCTACGAAAATAATTCTTTACGAAGATAAACGAGTTAAGTGGAAGGAGTTGAAAAAGTGCCCGTGTGGGATGTAGGCCAGCAGGTCACTGAGAACTGGTAGCAAAGCAGAGAAAGCAACTCTATTTCCATGGGATGAATTAGGAAACTATTACTCCTACACATTTCTCGTAAAATACCATAAAAGAAAGAAAAAACAAACTAGAGAATCATGAAGTAGAAGTAGGCTTATTTACAGAAACCCATGTTTAAGTCATGAAACCTCATATCCTTGTTAGTAAGAGATTAATGAAATGAATATTACTAAATCTTAAGCGTATATAGGGAGCTCTTCCCCCGCCCCCGAAATCTTGAAATTTATAGAATAGATCTTTCTTTCTTTTTTTTTTTTTTGAAAAGGTAGGGTGAGAGGACCTTGCCTCCTCCTCCCATTTTTTTATTATTTTTTTTTTTTTATTATTTTTTTTTTTTGGGGGGGGGGGGCGCTGTTAGGGGTTGACTTCCTAATTTGGCACATCTTGAAATTCTTATATTCCCTTTAATATATAAATATCAGAACTACGTTATAGTATATTTCCAATATCTCCGGATTGTCAGAAGAATCTGTTGCTCCAAAATACAACAACAAAGGCACTGACGTTTTAATGCAGGTTTCTATAACTACTTCTAAAGAAGGCTCAAGGTACTGAATTGAAATATTGAACAAATCATCTGGAGTATGAAAATACCTCATCCAATCTTATATTAAATCAGCATGACCTACTCCTCCTTCACATTTAAGGATTGTAGTTAGGGATTACAAAAATAAGGAATTATAAAAATAATGGACTATTAAACTGATTTCTTACAACGAACAAACAGGAAGAAAGGAAAATATTAAAAATCTTAAAATCTTTTTCATCCTCCATTATCTGAGGCGAGTATCAATCGGAACAACAGTAAACCCATTATAAGTATTTATTTTTAAGAATATTTATGTATATTTATGAATATTTATATTTATATTTATGAGGTATCTTCATTTAGTGCAAATGTTAGTGTCAGTTGGGCAGAGCAGTTTGACTCAAAGTCTCCAAACATCTCAGAAAAGAAATAAGGTTCGGTTCTTCTTATAATTAAGACTCAATTATTCTCATAGATACAAAATCAAATAGGCTTAATTGCAGATTTCTTCGTGGCAAAAAGTAAATAACCGTATTTGTTTCAAAAATCTTAACGATAGAAGGTCCTGAGGCTCTCAATCGATGAAGATATTTATAAATAGAAATTGAATTTGGATTGAATCCTGAATCGAAAGATGATGAGTTGTTGTCAGAAAACTACGTCAATAAAAGAGAGCAGTAGCAGCAACGTATCTGAAAAACATCTGAAAACCACTTTGGTTGCTCGTTAGAAAACTCCGCTTCCCTTTGAACTTTAAAACTGATTTGAAAGCGGATTTACTGTTCACTCGATCTTCGTTGGATTTGCGCTAATTCCACCGGAATTCATTTGTGAACGATCGTTCCCTCCCCCTTCCATAATTGGTTCACGGATATCTTTAAAGCAGATGGAAAGGAAGTCATATACAAAGGAAAGAACAGAATGGAATGACACATCCCTAGTTATTGTGTAAAAATAGAGAGATTACAATTCTTTCAGCAGTACATGAATTTATATTACATAAGTTGATAAATAGTTTCAATGTATTTTATTTAATAAAGTATTACTTAAAGACAAAAAAAAATATTTGCTGAATGTATATTTTTCTTATTTTGTATTTTTCTTTTAAATCTAACTTGATTTTACTAATTGCTGAATTATAGAAATTGAAATTCCAAATAAACCATTAAATCTAACTGACTAATTTTCATGAGATGTTCTAATCAGTGAGTGAATATTGAATAACTTACTCTAAACTTACAATACAACAACACTTATTAATGTATAACTTAGTCTATATTTTAATATAAGTTATTCAATATTATAATTATAAATTTTCACTCTGAAATCTGTAAACTAGCATTAACTTATAGAGCAAGTTATACATTAAAAAGTGTTATTATTTTGTAAGTTTAGAGTAAGTTAGGTATTAAAAAGTTTAACTTACAATAACTTTTTTAAACAACTTATTTGGGAAGTTGATATTTAATTATTCTCTTTTGTCTTAAAGAGTATGTGGAATCATTTCCGTCTTAATGAACTCAACCGAAATTCCGAAATCATGAGTAATGGATAAAAAGAGTCTTTCCTATCAAAAAAAGATGGTTTCAATTCATCACAAATTGAAAAAATATCAAAACTAATTAACCTCAAAACAAAAAAGAAAAAAAAAAATCTCTATAACAAACTTTCAAAATGTTAAACTACAAACTATTCATAATCTTATCAGAGAGGCTTTAAATTGTCAATAAGAAGCATTAATTCGTTTTTTAAACTTATATCAATGATTAAGAATAGTTTCTGAGAATTAGTCTAGTGTTGCTGAGAGCTGAACAATTTCCTTTACAGTAACCTTTTTTTTTTCTTTTTCTTTCAAGCTTTTAGCAAAAGTAACTGATGTCAAGGTATTTGAAACCTTGTAAGGGAAATCCTTTATATCAGAAGTTATAAAAACTTATTCGTATATTCTAATATTTCAATTATTAAACTCATTCTAATATTTTCTACTTTGTTTTATTTATCATAATAAGTTTTAAATGCGGGTGTTAATGTGCACAAATTGAAACATGAAATAAAGGAAATATTGAGAAAGCACAATTTTCCATTCACATGTTGAGCTATCGTCAATGAGAGTCTTGGATAGTTGTTTCGTCCTCGTTAGGACCCATCAGCCGGATTTAATCATAGGCCATTAGCTCGAAGACGTGAAAAGCTTCGGATTTCTCTTCCGGGAGAGGAACACCACAAAACAAACAACAATAAGAAAATCACTTTAACTTGTACATTACCAACACCTTGATGAGCTGAGTGCTAAGCACAAAATCATTTAATAAAGGGACAAAACAAGATGTGATCTTAAATTTATTTCAGCTAAAGGCCTGAATGAAAAATTGGGCATTCTCAATGCTCAATTTCCCCATTTTCATAATGAGTTTCTTGTTTTGTGGTCTTTAAGTTTTGTTTTGTGTAATACAGTTACGGAAATTTTATTTTTTTATTTTGTAGTATTTTCGTTTGTGAAGCTATTCTAAATCTCTGAATTAATAATCATTCTAGTTAAGTTCAAGTTATATGGTTTTTTTTAAGGAAATGTCTTTTTCCAAGTAAAGATTTTGTGTTTGTTTGGCTTTGATCTTCATTTTTTTTTCGTAGAATTGCATTTTACTAGTTAATCTTTGTGGGTAAATATGTGTAATTTAAGTATAATCCTCTATTACCCTTTGTAATTGTTAATTATCTGAATAAACAAAAAAATATAAAAATTATAAAGTTTAAATAAAAAAAAATAATTTAAAATATCTTTGAATAATCCCAGTAGAAACATCTCGCGGTGCAACCAATGAAATTCGCTTCTGTAGTCACTCTTCTTTTAAAGGAACTACCGGTGTCTATTGTTGTTGAAATTACAGGAAGTGCATCAAGGATAGATTCTTTAAGATATCAATGAGAAATAATATAAATACTTCTTGATGCCTCCAACAAAAGAAAAAAGTTTTACTTTCCAAATGTCTTTAATTGCAATAAATCATTTTTATTACAAATTTTTATTTTAAAAAAAGTCTATAATTATTACAGTATATTTAAGGGCTGAAACGCACTACAAATTTTTCAGTTCACCTTTCATTGCTTTCACCCTTTTATTGCGGTTATAGACCTCCCCTCTTTCAGACCCTCCCCTTTGATAGAGGGGAGGTCTAAAACCGCAATAAAAGGGTGAACAGCAATCAAAGGTGAACTGCGTTTCAGCCTAAGTCAATTTATTTCAATCACCAGGCTTTTTTTTTTCTAACTTTCCAATTCATCAAAGTAAATTTCTTAAAGATAATTATTCTCTTTCATAAATATCTTTCTAATATTTTAAAACGCTAAAATTTTTCTGATCTTTTTCTTTGTTCTTGTGGAAGTTTTTTTCTTTCCGATTCTGTTGAAATTGTTAGAAGAATGCTTGTAGGGATCTTGGCTGTATTTCTCACGACCCGACCATATCATCATTGGAGGTACGTGGGTGGTGGTACTTATTTGTCGGAATGTTCATGACCCCTTGACCTTTAACCTCTGCAAAGTATGTTAGCAGGTTCCGCAGAAATATGCTTAAGATCGCCCTTTATCGTGTATAATTTCATAACCGGGAATTTCCTGAACATTAAAGATTTTTCATCAAAAAAATTTTTTAAAATTGAAATTTCTTATCATTAGAATTGAATGGAAAAAGATAATTATTTAAATGTTTTGGGAAAGGCGTCGGATTGTTTAGAAACAAAATATTTCTACTTAAAAAATTACAGTTGAAATCTTAAGTTTTACTTCGTATTAGTTCTATCTTCTTTAGAAAAACAAGGACAATTTTTGATAAGATTAGATTAAGATATTAGATAAAAGATGAATAGATTATTTTTGTAATTAGTATCATAATTTCATCTGCTAAAAAAAAAAAAAATCAGTGGAAATTCTTAGTGGTGCTTTCTTGGAGGCGCAGTAATGAATGTGCCTAGTATATTAACAAAGTGGACATGTTATTGTTATTTGATATTAAATAACAAATGTCTATTACATTCATCAAGATGTGCTAAATATCTAGGGTAGCTTAGTTAAAGTATTCTTATTCAGAGCTTTGTGTAGCTCCAACTACAAGCGGAGTGATATAGAATTAGGAAATAGACTATTCTAGGTAGGGAAAGATGGATTCCGTGGGAAAAAAAAAAAAATAGTTCCAAAATCTGCCAATGAGATAAATGCATAACAAACTGTCATCAAATATTCATTTTAGTTCTAATGACAGTCATTTTTCAGAATCATCTGCTTACAACAGCTGCTGGCGGTTGATCTTAAATGGATAATAGTGGATTCATTTCCGAAGAAGTTTTCAGACAGTGGACTAGGAGGATCCGATTGCTTTGATACTTTCCGTGCACTGCTAGCCTCCCCGGTCGAATCGTCGCCTACAGCAGTTGCAACTTTCTGTCTATCTGAGATAAAACAGGCTTCTCTCCTCTTCCAGGCTTTACTTGCAAGGATCCAGTTTCCTGAAATTTGTTGATCCTCCTTTGGAATACCGCAGCTAATAAAAGAATTTTACGTAAAGCATCGAATTCAGGCAGAGCTGCTGCTGCATTGCATCTTTTTAAGGCAAAAGAACTTAACAGTTTAGACAAAGCGAGATGAATTTTAACAGTAAACCAACAAAATACGCTTGCGATTTTCACTCTGTGCTTTTCTGGCTCTCTGCTGTTCTCTGCAGCAAATTTTCTGTTCTCTTATTTTCTTTGAGGCACGTTTTTTATTTTGAAAATAAAATTTCAGGCAAATTCAGTTTACTTTACAATAGAATAAACGTGAATTTTAGCTTTGTTTTAGTTATTTGTTAATACGTTGTCATGTATTTTCTGTTGTACAGCGCCATATTTCACCCTAATGCCAGGGTTTGGAACTGTTGTTCTTTTCATGCCTGGAATAGTCTACTTCCTACTCTGATGGCATTCCACTTATTCGTTGGAGCTATAAAGATCTGTTAATAGGGATACTTTAATTCTGTCCAACCTCTATTTTCACTAATGGAAAGTGAAAACAGAACACCCAAAAGTAATTAAGAAGAATGCCGTAATTCAATATGATAATGACAGAGGGCAGACGAAGCAGTGATGAACAGCCTCTAGGTTATTGAAGCAAATTGTTGCATTACCTAGTACAGGGAATGTAGCGATCAATAGGTGGTGCTTAGATCTTTATGGAACTGTTTCCATATGCTGTATTTTGCAAAGTATGAGCATTTATCATGCATGGTAGACCATACGTGAAATAAACGAACTTTGATGAGATAAGTATCTTCGAGAAACAGGATGTGAATGAATTAGACGTGAGGTGTTGAGACGATGGGAATAGTTCATAGTACTGCGCGGTGCTAGGTCGGAGGTCTTCTACAGAGCATTTCCGACCTAGCACCTCGCAACTCATTTGCTGCAATGTCGATTCACAAGATCATTTGAAATCATTGAAGCGTCTGTGGCCGTCACTACCATGCATGACTGCAATGGTGCCGAGGAAAACCTGATTGGACTAAGGAGGGAAGTTCTGGAATCTTCAAGTGATGAAAGTAGGGATTGAGTGATGGTCATATAAATGTCAGACAAATGTTTAACAGTAGAATGCTCGTTCGCTTCTGGTATCTGTAGTGGATTATTAAAGTACTACTTACATTTTCCAGCCTAGCCTTTTCAACATTTAATTGTTTTTCTTATGCTTTATCAGGAAAATAGAAAATCAGAATGATAGTAACTGACATATTTTAAAATTAAGTGGAACTGAAATGAATAACAACAATAACAGTAATAATAATTTAAATAATAAAATTAATAGATAAAAGAAATTCTATCTAGGAATAAAAATACTATCAAAATACAAAAGTTACAAAACAACGAATTAAATCAGCAAGAAATCTCCCATTTAATTGTCCAAAGGATTTCTTTTCGACAAAAAACTACATAAATGCTTCAGTAGCTTTCCAAAAATAAAAAGTAAAAAAAAAACTTCTACAGCGTTTTTCTTCCTAATTAGCATTATGTCACTTCAAGTGAAAAGGCGAAAACTTAATGGTCTTAATTTCTTAAAAGTATCGAAAACAAAAATCCTAGAATTGAAAACTGATCTTTGTGGAAAATAAGAAAAGGTGTTGGTGTCGATTTTTTTTTCAAGAATAGAGAATGAATTGTATTGTTTGAATAAATTAATATTCTTAATACTTACTTACCAGAACCAGAACAAATAAATAAGGGATTAAAGAAAAAGAAGCTAGAATTAAAGGAATTCAGGATAAGAATTATTAAATAAATAATTGAAATGAGAACTGTGTGTCAAATAGCAAAACAATTGGCAATGTAGAGAAATTCAGAACACAATATTGATACGTATATAAAATGAATAAAGGAAACAATTCTTTGGTGACTAATCATTTAGTTCATCATTGGTTGGTTTGTAATTTTATCTTGATCGTTAACAAAGTAAAAACTTAAATAATGAAAAGAGTATCGTCAAGACACATAGTAATGAACAAATCGCTGAATCTAAAAATAGGAACTTGTTGATTTCATATGCAACAAGTGCTCTGATTGGTCAGATAAAACTCACTCACGCTTCTGTAGTTTTGAAAAGGTGGACATAGATGTTACTTTAGTCCATGAAGAAAACAAAGAAAACACGATTTCTTTTCGAATGATTTCTGTTTTTCCTTTCTCTTCTTCTTCTTTTTTAATCCAGAAAAAGTCATCAAATCAGTCAATTTGTCCGTGTTTCTCCAAATATACTTTTGAATTGTTGGGTGGCTCTTCTTGAAACTTAGTATGTGTGTTTAAGGACTGATCTAACTTTTATATTCAAGTGGGTCATTGCCGAGAATTTAGAGCAAAAAACGTAGAAATTAAAAATAAAAGAAACTAAACAATAATGAATGGCAGGATGCGAGAATCTTTAATTTAGTTTATTTGTGCATTTCTTGAGTTGATACAAAGTGCCTACTTCTTTCTACATCGGTCTTAAACAAGGAATTTAATCCTTATAAGAAATCCATTATTTTGTGCCTGGTTTCATTTACTTGATTAAGTAGTAAGATTAAAATTGATCGAGAGATTAATTAGACAACTTTAATAAATAACGCGAAATTAATTACTTTATTTCACAAAATGGGAAATTCTGCTTTTATTATCAGTTATATTCAATTGTAAATAAACAGAGGCTTTCGATTTCGTCATTTTTACAGCTTTAAATAAAAACAAAGAAAAATAATTAAGAAATTTTAGGTAATGACATTGTAAGGAAAGTGAGCTTTTAAGTTCTTTCAGAAACGTTTTGGTTTAGTGAAGGGAGCTGCCACTATTAGGTTTACGACTATTTCAAGTCTCCAATCAAGTAAATTTTTCAGGGCAGGGGAGGAAAGTAAAATACATTAGCAACATAAAGTTTTATGAAGTAATAAAATAATAATTTTAATAAAATTTACCTTTTATCTTCTTGTGTAAAAAAAATTGCTTATATTCAAATTAAAAATCTCCGAGAAAGGGGAGGAGATAAGGGCTTCGTTCTTCCTTATCATACGCGTGGGTGTCTTAGTTGATGACTGACACTTGACTGATGATCGCCAAAAGATGAAGAAAGAACAGCTATTCTTTTAAATTTATTAAAAATCATATTTACTTCAGAAACAATGAAAAAGCGCTTTTTGACAAAGTGAGTAATAGACAAAATTATAAGAATTCTATTCATAATAATAATGCCAAATTATATTCTAGATATCCTCATTTGACGTTAATATAAGTTACAGTTTGAAACAATTCTAATATTTAAAACTAATTGTTAACTTCTGTCTCTGAAACGTTAATATCTAAAATCAACGAAATTTATTCAAGTGAAAAACAGAAAACGAAAGAAAGATGTTCAGGAGGAGACAGTTTTTTCCTTAAAAGGAAACCCTTCCAAAATGATAAATATTTATCACAAGTAACGAACCAAGGTAACGCCAAGCCCTGGAACGAGACTTACAGGATCCCTCCCTCCCTTGAACAAAATTCTTTTGAAAAATGTTTGTTTTTTTTTATAAACTTATTAATATAAGACGTAGGCTAAACGTTATTTACGTTTTTATTTATTTATTCCCTCACTCATGCACACGCCCAACCTTTTTGTTATTCAATTGCATTTCTTAGTTTTTTACTGGAACTCTTGGAATATCAGAAGTGGAATGTTGTCAATGGAATTTCTTTAATTTCCTAGAAATAGTTTCTCAGTCCAGTCACACAATTCCTTCTCTACAAGCATGTACGTCTGCCTTTTGTTAATTTACCGTTATTTATATTTTTCATTTTATTGTAGTAATGCCAAGTAATAGAATGCTGAGAAAGAAGTTACTCATTAACTTGAATAATTAAATTTCTACCAAATTTATTTAAAGATATTAAATAATTACAATTTATCATTGGATTTATTTTGAATTGTAGACAAACGCACAGTAAAATAATAAGTTGTATTAAGACATATTCAACGCTGAACTTCAGGCTTAAGTAATGGCTGGTCGTGCGCATTGGCAAAGGAAAAGAAGGGCAATTGTTTGAAATGTGAAATATGTAGAATAAAACAAATAATTCTGAATGACCTTCAGAACCAAGTGAATAGTTGTATGATCTACGAACACCTCCGATTATACCTAAATTAAGCTATCAATTGAAGTACTAGTAGTGCTCATTGTTAAATGAAAGGACAACAGCTGACTTGCGTGCACTCTCGATAAATTTAGCAATAATATAAATGCTCTAATGTGCAACAATCTTATGTGCTATTAGAAAATAGTCAATTCTTAGACCCTAAGCACCTCTTCTCCACCCATTTTTCTAAATCTTCATGAATTTTATTCATTGCCATTCAAAGGGCCAAGATTAAAATACATCCTATGATTTCCAAAACACTGTACGAAATATTAAAATAACATATGTTGCTATTTTAGTGTGCGTTAGCCTAATTAGTTTAAAAAATTAAGAATTTATTAAATAAAATAACAACTTTATTAATAAGTGATTATTAATAATGAATTTCCTTTCAAATTCACTTCGTAATGATCATAAAGACTTCTCAATATTAAAAATTCTCATTACAATTTTGAACTAAACAAAAGAAATGCTACAAATTATAAAACTGAAATTACCTGAATTTTTTTATATGTTTTAAATTTATATTTTTTCATTATTAATTTTTTTAAGAAAAAATAAAACATTATCGCAAAGTATTAGGATAAAAGAATTGTGATTAGAATAAAATATCATTTAAAAAAAATTTGTAACAATATATAAATTTAAAGATGACATATAAAAATGAAATTTAATAATAATTTAGATATCAGTAGCATTTCTTGTGTATCGTTATTAAGTTATATTTTTACCGCAATTTTTATTATTATTATTATTTTGAAATAACACTCGTTATTAAGTAGCTTTAGCTTCTTCGTGTTGAACTTCACAATATGTAGGTATCGGAAAAATTAGAAAATAATAATGTCATAGCTTGATTCACATTCGAATATTGTAAGAATTTTAAAATTACTTATTGTTTGGTCAAAATTTTAATTGTATTTTTCTCAGTGATTTATCGATAAGTTCTTAAAATGTAATTTAACACAAATAGTTAATTACTGAGAAATATTATTTGAGAAAAACTAAATGAACTTTACTCCCTAAAAAAGTCAAAAAAAGAATTCCTTTTTTTTTATCCTATGAGCATTGACTCCAATGAGGTCTCAGTTCAGTTGTCTTTTCCTTGATTAATTCCAAGGAGTTCATCCACTTCAACAGATATTAATGGAGAATTAAACCTTTTGCACTGATGCTTTTTCCTGAATAAAAGAACTCGCCTTTCCTTCATCTCTCATCACTATTTTTCATTTCAAATTAAGTTTCATTCAAATAAAAACGAATTTGATTCCAGTCTTTTCTTTGGCTTTAGTAGACTTTGTTGTTTTTTAATTTTAAATGAAACTTACGTTTCACCAACACCGGAATTAAAAGTTCCAGGCAGTGGCGCGTCCATGATTAAGGGTTTTTTTTTTTTTTTTTTTTTTTTTTTTTGGGGGGGGGGGTGATCTTGTACAGATTCCATTCAGATGTAGACCTACTTAAAAATAAGTTGTTCTTCAAAGATCACTTTCCAAAATAATAAGATACAGATACGTCAGAGTTTTAATGAAGGTTTTCTTTTCGTTTTTTCTTTCTTTATTTTTGAGTTTGGCTTCGTTCCTTAGACCCTTTCTTGCTGATACATCGCTGGTTCCTAGTAGTCCCAAAAATAACATGAAATTACATTAAAATTTACAGCTACAAATCTTATGATACATCTTAACATAAAATACTTACAATAACTTTCTTTAATAAGAGATTCAACTTATAATTTGGAAACTTTCCATTATTGATTGTAATATTAATTAATGTTAGAACTAATGTTTCTTAATTTTTTTTAAATAGTTAGTTAATATGATTGTTTACTTTTGCTTTATTTTGCCACAAAAATATTTGCTATATTTCTTAATTAAGATTTTCTTAATTAAGGATTTAAGGTATATTAATTAAGGTTGCATTTATGTTAAGTAGATGAATAAGATAACTGATCTTAATAATTCTTTTCGTCGATCTGCTACTCTTCATCTATCTGCACATTATAAACGCTCCCTTGAGAAAATCGTTTTTTTTTTTTTTTTAAAAAAACCCAGCTTATTGTTTGATTTCATCGATTTTATTAACTAATATTATTTCAGAATCCTTAACTTCCTGTTCTTCTGTACATTAATAGAACTGAAGCTGGTTATTTTCTTCAATGTTTTACGAATCTTAATGAAAATATCAGAGCCACAAAAAGTATAAATACATTTATTTCACATTACAAAACATTAAATATTTAAACATTACAAAAATGATAAAAAAGTACAATCAAGTAAAAAAGTCACTTAATTTCATAATTCATCGTCTCCTTTTACTTCTTTTGTTCTTTTAGAAGATTTTTATGGAAACTAGTATAGAAATAAAAATATCGAAGAAATAGATGCCATAAAAAGGGATTTTTAATATTTCATACATATTCACTTAATTCTTTCTTGGCTTTATTTGTGAATTGATAATATTTTTAAATTAAGAGGAAAGTAACCGATTTATTTTCTCCCAATCCTAACCTTAATTTTTTTGGCTTAAAGTAATTCCATATTGTATCTTTCATTACCTTACATTTATTTTAACTGAAATCGTGTCAGTCTATTTACAAAGTTAGATTTTTATTAAGGAAATATGAAAATTGATGCAATGAATCAATTCCTAAATTTCAATTTTATCAAAAACCTGAAAATAGTCTTAATTTGCTAAGTAAAAATTCTGAAATTTAAATTTCTTAATACTAACTTTTGGTTTTTCCCGAAGCTGATTTTTAATGGACAGCCATTCTTAAATGGTTCCATTCCAGAAGTAGACTTTAAAACAACAATTTAGGAAATAATTTTCTTTGGTAAAATAATAATCAGAGCGAGAATATTGAGGATGATGGTTGATAATGAACAATGTTGTTCTTGTTTTTTTTTTTCGTTTTTTTCTCTCTTTGGGGATTTATGTAGGATTGTAAATGAACAGTTTAGGTATACTAAATTTCTTTTATGCTTATTTTAAAATTAAAAATGATGAAATTGTTTACAATAAATGATGTGTCTGTCTGTCTCCTGATTTTGTGAAAAGTTTCTATTGGTTTTTATTTTTTTTCACCGTACACCTGCACATCAGGTACAGCCACTTCTAACCCTTCGGAGAGATTGTGGTTTACTGTTCCCACGTGCTGTTCTTCCTCAGTGTGAGCAGCAGAAGCCTCGACGACAACTACTTTACTGTCTTCCTCACCATCGTGGTAATAGTGAGACTCGGAAGGAGATGCTAATTCCGTCTGTACAACGACTACTCCTTCGTCGAAGAGCGACGCTTCGCTCACAGAATGGTCTTGTCTCTGTCCTCCAATAGTTGTGCTTGGAACAGTCGTTGTTGTGGTTGTTGCTGCTGCTGCTGTTGTCGTTGTTGTACTGGTGGTTGTTGTAGGTGTTGAAGTAGAAGTAGTTCTCGTCCAGAATCTCTGAGGCAGTCTGGGTCGTTGAGTTGTTTTTAGAGTCATTTCCTGTTCATCTTCTGAATCTGATGACGATGTCGTGGTTGTCATTTTGGTGGGCTTTGTTTTGAGAGGCAGTCCTACTAGTTGCGATTCCCTGTCTGTTGAGATGTAGTTTTTGGATGGCTTCACTTCTCTGTGTGTCTGCAGTCGGATATTAGCCAGACGCTGTCGGACAACTACGAGATTGGGCCGAGGAGTGGATGAAGCTTCTGTTGATACCTCCTCCTCTTCATCTTCGTCGATGGCTTCTGAATCCTCTTCTGTCGATTCTTCTTCTGGTTCGGGGATGCTGGTCGTGGTCGTTGTCACTCTCTGAAGCCTCGCCAGGAGCGATTTTCGTTTGGTGCTAGGTGTTACTGGAACCACAAAGTTGCCCGTTTTGGCAGTAATTACTGTCCTGGGATTCTCGGGTACCTTTTCCACAGAAGCAACAACGTTTGTGGCAGAGGCATGAAGCTCACTCGATTCTACAGGCATAGGTTCAACAGAGTTTATTTCCAGCCTCGAAGCCGCTGTAATGACGAGTGGTTTGTTGGTCGAAACCTTCGGTGGTCCCAGGACTTCTGACCACATAGTGTTGTTGTTATCTCTGAAGTGAGTAAGAACTGGATAAATAGGGATACGAAGACGCCTCTTGACAGAATCTGCAACACGCACAGATGGCAGGGCGTAGCACTAGAAAATAAAATTATTTATTACATTATTTTAAATTCTTTGAAATAAAAACAATAAAAAACGAATCAAAAACAGAAATAAACAAAATTCATAACACATCTAAAAACGAATAAATGCAATCGATCTTACAAGAATTTTTTAAATTTTTGAAGATGATAATCATTAATTCCTTTACCTTTTCTATTTATTACAGAATGTTTCTTTAATCTTTTCATGAAATCTTACACGGTTGCATCACATCACCCAATAAACAATTCTTAATGATATTCATTCTAAAATTCTTTTGAAATATTATCAAATAATCTTTTAAAGGTTGTTTTTAAACCATTTCATCACATATTCCGTAATAACCATAATTGCATAGTACTTAAACATAAAAGGTTTTTTTTTTATTTTAAAATCTTAGTATTATTCAGACCGCTGTAACTTGTTATTATTTGTTTATTTAATATGACCCATGGATATTTATTTATATTAATATAGTCTATTATTGATATTTTCAATGTCAGAGATCAATAGTTTAAAAACATCGACAAAATATTTTTTTAAATTACAGAAGTTAATGAAATCTTAAACTCAATACGGAAACCACCGAAAGAAATTAGAAAACAGAATTTGGTTTCTTCTTCTTTTTTAAAGGAATCAAAAAGAAAAGCTAAACCGCTTTTAAGAAATAGGGGAAAGCATTAACTCTTATCCGGGTAGTTTAATTCCCATTATTTTAACTTTTCGATTTTTAAAAAAAATCGAAATCTTTAGATGATTAATTAAGAATAACAATTCCTTCCAACAATTTTCATAGAAAAAGTAAAGGATCTATTCAATTTAAATAAAAACTATTTGCTTTTCTTGCTTTCTTAAAATTAATGAAATTGATTTAGTTTTGAGAAATTCTTCTTCTTCGGTGCTTACTCTTTCAATACTGTATCTTTTTACATTTCTATAAAAACTTTTGTAAAGTTTTTTTGTCCCCACTTGATTTTGTGAAAAGCTTGGAGTTCGCTATAAGCAATCTTTCTTTTTTTTCTCTCTCTCATCTTGACATCTCTTACCTTGTAAAAAAAAAAATAGCTTCACTCATTAAAAGTGCATTCAATAAGATTCATGAGAATCACCAAGTAAAGATTCAGGCAGAGGAAATAGTGGTCAACTTCTGTTAACTAAAGATTTTTGCAAAGAAAACAGTTAGATCAAATGAAAGAAGATATCTAAAAAAGTAAGCCATTGATAGTAAAACAGCTGTGGTTTACTTGTTTGATAGGAAAAAAGCTTCTGTCTATTTGAAAGGGACCTTACCTTTTCTCTTTAAAATTATGCATAAATTTTTGCGAAAGTATAACTACAGTCGGACCTAGATATAAGGTCACCCCGCATATAAGATCACCCGCATATAAGGTCGCTTTTCTAAAGTCCCGGCTCATTGAATAGGAATTCTATGATATGGATTATCGGATATATGGTCAGGTCTTAAATACCGTAACCACATATAAGGTCACTTTTATCTGTGATTTCAGTGCCACACTGATTCAATTCCAAGAATTTTTCTTTCTTTTTCCGACAAAATCCTTACTTTCAAGAAAGAAAAATGTATAGGGGAAAAAAAAAAGTAAAGAAAGACTGACAATTTTTTTAGGAGCTAATATGGATGGCTCTGAAAAACTGAGACCGCTAGTTATCGGAAAATTTCAAAAGCCACGTTGCTTTAAAAACGTTAAGTCTTTACCTTTGGATTATGATGCAAATAAAAAAGCATGGATGAATGCTAACATATTTGAGAAAACTATATGGCGTTTCGATAGACACTTTTTGAAAAAGAAAAGAAAAGTTGTTTTCATCGCAGACAATTGCCCTGCTCATATCAACATACCTCAGTTGAAATCAATTGAGCTTGTTTTCTCAATGTTATCAGTTTTTTGCAACCTTTGGATCAGGGAGTCAATCAAAATCTGAAAATAACTACAGAAAGCTCCTTCTGAAAGACTTGATTTCAGCAATTGATAAGAAAAAATTTTTCACGTGTCTGCGTTAGATGCAATTTTTTATATTCATAAAAGTTGGAGGTTGGTGTCAAACACATACATTTCAAATTGCTTTCGACATACTGGTTTTCAATTTTCTACAAATAGTGTGGATGAAATAACGGATGAAGATGATAAAGACGATAATCCTTTAGCTGTGTTAATACAAGATCTCAGAAATGCGGCTGTGCTATAGAAGTGGAAAGTAAATACGTGAGAATTGATGATGAAATTGCTACCACTTCTCAAGCTTTGATTTCCGAAATTGTTTCGCAAGTTTTAGATTTCAATGCATTAGAAAGTGAGGATAACGACAGTGATACTGAAAGTGAAGCGGTGACACAAGCAGAAGCACTCAGAGCATTAAATGTCGTAAAACATTTTTTTACGAGCCATGAGGGAGCTGAAGAACATTTTCAGAAACTACAAAACTTAGAAAACATTGTACAAAAGATAAAACCAAAATCGCGACAGTCCTGTATTTTGGATTATTTTAGGTAAGATCAGTTGTACATCAGTACTTTGCTTGAGCAACTTTATACCGAATTAAAATTTTTAAAAAATAATTTATTTCAGATTCCATTAATTTTAATTGGTTCAACTAAATTAAAAAATTATAAAAAATTATCTAATAAGCTGATATTTTTTTACGTATTAAATTTTACAAAGAATTATACTGTATTTATATAACGCTTATTTATTGACAAATGCGTATGAATCGGTTATAAGGTCATCCCGCTTATAAGGTCACTTCGCGAGGTCCCAAGGGTGACCTTATATCGAGGTCCGACTGTATATTTATGTAAAGGAAATTTCCAATCTATTAATCTTTCTATTAACTGTCAAAATTATTTCTTTTCTTCCTTCGTTTCATCGAATTTGGCCAACTATGGACCACGGAGGTAGCCCAATCTGACAACGTCAGGGAGAAGCTAGTGATAGTCAAGAATTGGGATGAGATTCACCTCCCGTCCAGAATAACCCTGAGAGAGAAAGTCCCAGGGGAGAAACGGACGAAACACAGAAGAAGAAAGAAACAGCCATGCCAACACCGGGATTCGAACCCAGGTTCCGACAGAACGGCCACACGACAGACCGCCGTCTAGACCGCTCGGCCATGCCGGAACGGCATATTTCTTTTCTATTGTATTTGAAATCTTTTTTTCCAAATTAAGATCATTATTATCCTATTAATCCTTTCCTTATGTTACAAACTATTTGATGTAAGGAGATCTTCTGATTTCGATTCACGCAATGTGTTAACATAAACTGAGATTTGGGAAAAGGCATTTCCATATTTGTCCATTGCTTTCCACTACACATTAACATTTAGGCCGTATTCTTCATTTAAGTTAAAAATTAATTGAAGAATCTCTTCAGAAGCACTGGATAACGTGTACTGCAAGATTCGAGTTACAATACAAAATAGATATGAATTTTTCAGTAGACCTTGGAGGAACTTAATTAATTTTTGTGAAGTTTATTCTGTTTGTTAATATTATCCAAATATTTGATTAGAAGAACATCGTAAACTTTGTACCTTCTTTTCGAAGAAATAGACTTAAGTTAAAATATTTATAAAGAAGATTTATTTAACAGATAAGTTATTAAACGCTTTTATTTTCAATAGTTGATTAAAAACTTAATTTCCAATTAAATAACTTTGATCAATCGCCTAAAGTTTTACTATATATAAAGTAAAGATATATATTTTCAATATAAAAATATTAAAAAAAAAACCCCGCAATGTGGACTTTTAAACTGAGAGTGGACATTTCTTAAAATAAAATAAAAAAAAAAAAAAATCAGAAAATTTACATTGATAGTATGTACTATCTTGAATTGCCTTATTGTCATACACTCATCCAAGCAAGTGCTTTTTCTACTGATAGTTTTCAGAAATTCAAATCCAACTTTTCTTTCTTTTTTCTTTTTTTGTACATAAGAAGTTTGGTGATGATTCGCCACTCAAAATTCAACCTCACGTCCTCGTCGTGAGTGGTGGGCAACATCCTAGGCTCTAGTTAAGAACTATGGATGGCTAATGAGGCTCTGGTCCCCGAATCTAAGGTGGAAGTTATCGTGCCAATGGATGTACGGCACTACGTGGTAAATTAGTGTCACGAACGATCCCTGTGGGCTTCCTGGCGACACCCACATTGTTGAAACTGCCATAAAGCAGTGCCTTCCAGACAGATAAGGGGATAGATATCTAGTGATAGTTTTATTCCCGAGCTAAATATTCTCTTATGGGAGATCCAACAAAAGAAAAAAACCCTACAGTGGAGGACCCACGGAGGAACTGGAACGGGAAAGAAACACAAAGGAGCAGTGCGACCTTGGAAACTAAACAAACTGAAGACGTACCAATTAGTGGAAACTCTCAGGAAAAGAAAATTACTTCGGGTACCCAACGACTGAACCTGGAAGAGCAAAAACTTTCCGGGGCTCCGCGAAGGAAACTGAAGAAATTAAGGCAATTGTGAAGTAAAAACCGGGGACTCAGAAGTACCGGAAAATACTTCCACAAAGCATGTAGCTACCAAGAGTGGGACCGGTAAAAGGTCCATCTCTGAGGATAGCAATTCCTCTCCTAGGGGTAAATCTACGAAAATACCAAGGACCCTTCAAACCTTCATCCTACAGGGACATTGCATCTGCCATTAAAATGGCGATTATCCCTGTAAATTTTCCTAAATGTAAACTAACAGAGGAAGAAGCCAATGTCATTGAAAATGACATCCTCAGGGAGATTGATAAAATCATACCTGGGAAGGCTAATCCTCAGTTTGAAGAAAGTAGATTTCTAGGCAGTTACCTGAGAGTAACATGCTCTAAATTAACTAAAGAATGGTTAGAAAGTCTTTTTAAAGACTCTAATAAATATAAAGTTATGGAAGTTAAAGATCTTCCAAAACCAATAAAAGTATTAGTTTGGATCCCAGCTCACCGCAGCTAGAGGTCCAAACTATAATCAAACGACTGGAGATACAAAACCAGGGACTAAATCCCAGGGAATGGAGACTCATTAGTCGTAGAACTGAAACCAAAGGAGAAAAGTTGGTCTTTGGTATTGATAAAAGATCTGTTAAGAAATTAGCAGAATTTGATTATAAGCCCACCTGAATTTAACCAGGGTTACCTTCAATATCCTGGGGGAAAAAGGAAAAGAGGATAACATTGAGAAGAGTAGAGGGATGGACTTAGAAAATCCAAAACCTGGTATCTCCTCTAAACTTTGAAAAACTTCTTTTTTTTTAATTAATGAAGTTTATTCAAATTAACCTACAGCATAGCAAGGCAGCAACCGCTACACTTTGCAAGCACATTCTGGAAGAAGCTGTAGATATCGTCGTCATCCAAGAACCCTGATGCTACAAGGATAAGGTAAGAGTATTAGGAAACATTGGGGGAACTATTATAGCATGTTCCAACAATAAACACGTATATCGGAAGCGCAGTGGTGCCTCAAAGGGAAAAATACCACCACTGCGCTTCCGATGTATTGTTCATACTAGCCTCAGTACGGAGACCTTGATATTTACTGTGACTTCTCCTGGCTGATGATCGCCAACGAGCGTGAAACAGCTGTTCCAGAATGTCACTTGTAAATAATTTGGTTAATTGTTAATAAACCCATTGTTAGTAAACCCCGTTACTTGTATATTTATTACAAAAAGTATTAAGTATTTCACTCTAACTTCATATTGCACCAAAGATTTGGTAGCAATCAAGATTATATATAACAATAAGGAAAAACAGAGGTATGTTGTATTAGCCTCTGTTTATTTCCCTTATGATTCACCTGAACCTCCACCTTATGAAGAGTTCGTTAAACTTGTAGACATGGTGAGAGATAAAAAGGAAGAACTCATCACTGGAATTGATGCCAATGCACACCACATTATATGGGGGAGTAAAGACATTAATATCAGAGGTGAAAAACTTATAGAATTTATAATCACTTCTGATTTACAAATTCTTAATAATGGTAATACTTCTATATTTTTCAATAAAATTAGAGAGGAAGTTATTGATATTACCTTGGGTACTTCTTCTGTTAGTACCAAAGTGAAAAACTGGCATGTATCTAATGAGATGATCTTTTCAGATCATAAATACATTTGCTTTACCTTAGAATCAAGTTATTTTATAACTGATTTCTACAGAAACCCTAAAACTACTGACTGGGAATCTTATAAAGATGACCTTAAAAATAGAATTAGGTATTGCCCACAATCCACAACGGATTAAATCTGTTGAAGAAATAGAGATAGCCGTTGACTTTGTACAACAATCCATTATCTCTTTCTATAATGCGAATTGTCCTTTGAAAAAGCTCAAACTACCAAGACGAGTTTCTTGGTGGGATCAAGAGCTGACTAATCTCAGGACATACACAATTTAAAGCTGTTTAACGCAGCTAAAAGAAACGGTGAAAGGAATGCATTTAAGCAATCACTCACTGAATATAACAGAGCTTTGAGAAAAGCCCAAAGAAAATCATGGAGGAAATACTGTGAGAAAATTTCTAGTGTTCCTAATAGCTCTAGACTCTATAAAATTCTAACAAAAGAACCAAATCTTAGATTAGGGACTTTGTTATAAAAAGATGGAAATTTTACTGTCACTGGGGAAGAAACACTAAAGGTTTTAACCAGTCTACATTTCCCAGATTCTATCGACATTGATCGGGACAGAGGCAAAAGTCTGCAAAATTTAAACTTGGGGTCTCACTTTACCAGTAGAGCACCCAAGGAAAATTGGCAGACTGCGTGTCTGGCCATCGATCGGTCAAAGATAGAATGGGCAGTATCAATCTTCAAACCTTTTAAAACAGCTGGATTAGATCAAATCTTTCCAGCCCTCATACAAAAAGGAATAAGCTTTCTTCTACACCTCTTTGTAATATATTTAGAGCAAGCCTTGCACTGGGCTACATTCCATCTCAATGGAGACCAGTCAAGGTTGTTTTTATTCCTAAGCCAGGACGACCTTCTTATGTCGATGCCAAAGCTTTTAGACCAATTAGCTTAACATCTTTTCTTCTGAAAACTATGGAAAACTAATTGATAAACATATTAGGGATGGTGTACTTAGGACTTTTCCAATACACCCAAACCAATATGCTTACAAAGTTGGAAAATCAACTGAGGCGGCTCTTCATAGCCTTGTCTCTATTTTTGAAACCACACTTGAAAATAAAGAAACAGCTCTTGCAGCTTTTCTTGATATTGAAGGAACATTTGATAATACATCCCTCTTCTCTATAGATAGGGCAGCCCAAAAACATGGAATTGATTCAGCCACTTGTGAATGGATAAATTCTATGTTGAAAAGCAGAACTATTCATACTTCCATTTATGAAGATACCTCGGTGAAGGGAAAGAATTTAAAAAAAAAAAAATATGTAAATAAATATAAATAAATGAATAAGTGGAAATAATTGATTGATAGAAATGGGAAGATTGGTAAGAGAAAATAGTAATAATATTAATAACAGTAATAATAATAATAATTAACATGAATTATTTATATAAGAATAAAATAGACGGATTAAAATTTGTCATGGATTGGAAGTGAATCAGAAGGGGATAGATTGAAATTCTTTCCCTTTGTTGTTCTTGCTTTCTTTCAGTATAACGGTCTTTTTGAATTAAAAGGGACCAATTGAGTCCGTCACCTCTCCAAGTAACCCCCTTGCGCAATTAAGAAATTGTCCCCAAGGACTCTTTTTTTTTTTCGTTGTCCCCTCCCATCCCTTCTCCCTCTCTAGGAGTGTGGTCACCAGTGCTCGGAATAAACAACATGAGAAACTTATCCGAGAAGTTGTTAGTTCTGCGCTCACCTTGATGTAAGTGATATATATAGGGTGATTATAAAGTAATGGAAATAAACCCAACGGACTCACTACAATTTGTTTTATTTATCCCCCCCCCCCCCCGGCTCCTTGTGTTTGAAATAAACCCAATGGAGTCAATACAATACTCCATTTAACTTAGCCTATTCTAATCTCCCTTCCCTTTTCTTGCTCTTCCCGGTTGTGAAGGGTGCTAACTAGACCATTTTTTTTCATCGGGGTAGAAAAAAGGCTAAAATGGGGACCCCATCATCCGACTCAGAATCGCACGTTCGATCCGGAAATCCACGCCCTATTTTACTTTTTTTTAAACCGAATTTGACAAAAATATTTCGATGTTCGTTCTTAATAGGCCTTCCAGTACTTAATGAATCACCACATATTGCCAAGTGTAAAGACGTTATTATTATTATGTAAAAGTTTCAAACCTTGGGTTTCCCCAGCTAACACAACATGGCGGGTTAAGGACCAAAGCACATATTGCCAAGTGTATAGAAGTGTGCAAGGAGGGTTAGGGATGTGTGGTTGTGTCCATAAATTTCCTAACTATGCTTGTTGTGTTGAGTACCACAGCCTTCTGGAGTTGTGCATAAGTGTTTTTATGAAGTCCTAGTGTGTTAAGGCTGTGGTGCAATGTGTGAGGCACCAGACCAGTGGCGAATAGGATGATGGAACAACACTCGGTCCTGTCTCCACTGCTACTTGAGCTCGTAGGCTAGGTCGGTGTATTTACTGATTTATTATTATTATTATGTTTGTATGTTTCAAACCTTGGGTTTCCCCAGTAAAAACAATATGGCGGGTCAAGGACCAAAGCACATACTGCCAAGTGTAAAGATGTGTGCAAGATGATTAGGGATGTGTGCTTGTGTCCATAAATTTCCTAACTATGCGTGTAGTGTTGAGTACCACAGCCTTCTGCAGTTGTGCATAAGTGTTTTTGTGAAGTCCTAGTGTGCTGAGACTGTGGTGCAATGTGTGAGGCACCAGACCAGTGGCAGACAGAACGATGGGTACAACACGTACTCGATCCTGCCTCCACTGCTTCTGGAGCTCGTGTGCTAGATCACTGTATTTACTGATCTTGTCTGCGTGAGTTTTCTGCATGTTCTTGCTGATAGGCACTGCAATATCAATTAGATAGGTCTGTTTGTTGACCTTATCAACAAGTGTGATGTCTGGTCTGTTGTGATGTATGGTTTTGTCTGTGTGAATGGGGCGGTCCCAGTATAGTTTATATGAGGGTGATTCTAATACGCTTTGTGGTATGTACTTGTAGTACGGGACCGTGCTCTTAATAAGTGAATGTTTGTGTGCTAGTTGTTGATGAACGATCGA
>JAFIDM010009631.1:308912400-308938908 GCA_023159025.1 Thereuonema tuberculata | reverse complement strand
TATTATTATTATTATTATTATTATTATTATTATTATTATTATTATTATTATTAACTTGATGTATGCAAATATATAATGGTTGAGTGCAGGAATCATCAGTCATCATTCACCAGTTGTATGAAATTGGAAGGCCTTCCTAACAGGATGTTTTCTGTATAGTTTAAGAAAAATCAGTTTTATAACAAGATTTGGATAATAATGGCTAAGTTAGATTTCTGGGAAAACTTTTGATCTTTACTGACAAGTGGATTTTTTTTCTTCTTATACATCTTTGCATTCAGTGATAATATCTCTCATCATTTTCTGATTTTCAATCGAAGTTAAATGACTTGTTGTTTTATTAAGTAAGATTAGTAATTCGTCTCAAAGACTAATTATCAACATTTAGAAGGTACGATGCTTTCATAAAATTTCCGTGGCTGGTTTCATGACAAGTTGTACGGAATCTTCCAGAAGGACAACAGATACTAAATTAACACTTTTCTCTAAGTTACCACAAGTCACGATAAAGATTTATTAACTATCCTTGAATTGCTTTAGCACTGAATGAAACAAAACATCTTTTATTTACTTTAATTTTCATTCAGTATCGTAGATATTAAAGCTTTGTTATGTAATAATAACGTAAGGAATTCTCTTTAAGGTCGTGACTCAAGCAAATGCAGGCAACTGCAAACCCAATATATATATATATATATATTTCTAAAGCAACTAAAATTCTGAACATTTAAATATGAACTTGTGAAGCATCTGGGATTTATATTTTCTTGCTTTTAATTTTCAAAATATTCTACAATTAATTAAATTAAAATTCAAAAACAGTCAATTTTTTGGGTGTTTTAAGAGGTATTACTCGCTATTTTCAACTCAAAAAAAAAAATTGACCAAAAACCTGAAATGATAAAAAAAATTCGTAAAATAATGTTTTGTATTTAAAATATTTATTATTAGTGCAAAATAATAACAGTTAACTTTTAAAAAAGTAGAATTTAATGTCACACAATTTTAAAAAAATACAATTTTTATGTTGTGGATGAACGGAGGAAAGCAAAGAGGAAAATATCACTATTTTAATATTATTATTTCAATGAAAGAAAATATAAAAAAAAAACCGATTAAAGTATTAAAGGATAAAGCAGCGATTGATTGATGAAGCGATACTAAAAGTGAGGGTTTAAGGAAAGGCACAGCTGAATCTTTAGATTTGGATCTTATTTAATCGTTTTCAAAGATAAAAAAAATGATGACAGAGGAAATAGAGTAAGAATATTAAACGTTGCTTTCTCCTAAAGAGCGTGTTTTGGATTATATTGGCGGAAAATGAAAGCGAAAGATGGATTATCTCAACCCGGAAACCGAAAACTGTTGATCTTTGGTGCACGTTAATTAGTGATTAAACGCCCGACTGAACATTGGGCGCCATTTAAGCGAATTAGGTTAATTATGCCAACTGAGACGCCCTCTGACGAGAGGAATCGTGACAAGTCACTGGAAGACATCTCCTGACCCAACAGAATCCAAGAAATACCTGAAATTGTTTGCTCAAAGAGTTCAGTGCCTGACCTATTGACAAATCGTTTTAGGCCTATTGTTTATTGATTGTATTTATTGCCGCAGAGTGTAGGGCATTCCAGAAAAACTGGACCAGTTCACCCATCTTTAAACTAATCTACTCTAAGTAATCCGACATTGACTATATAAATATATACATCACTATTCAGTTTTTAATTTTGATTTTTAAGTTTGCATCATGAGACTGTGATTTATAGGCCTATTTATGATTAGCTTTTACAACAATCAGGTGCAATGATTTCAATAATTCGTTACGTTTAAAGAAATTTCTAATTTCTACATTGCATGATTAATATTAAGATCTTTAAGATAAATGTAAAACATTATAATTCAGTATTTCAAATTCAAGTTAAAAATTCAAATGTAATATAATGCGTAAATTTTAGGTGTGGAAAATTACATTAGATATTCTACAATTCTAAGTATTCTACAATTTTAAGATCTTTAATTAAAATTTTAATGAATGATATTTACCAGCCCAAATAAATTACCGAAACAAAAACACTATACTCGATAAAACCAGAAAAATTTTTGGCTAAATGAATAGTTTAATAGTTTAATAGTTAAAAATGAATAGTTTGTTCATTATTTGTGATATATTTCAGTTGCATACTGAAATATTTCAATTGACTAAATAATTATTTAAGAATAATTTCGTAATTGTGATTATTTATTTTATCATTTTTTTAAAGAATATGGGTGTAGTTTTTATTTATTGAGTTAAATCTTGATTTAAGAATAAGAAATAGAAATATGAGACACTTTTCACTTTTTCAAAAAGAATTCAAATTTTTTAAGTTCAATAATTCAAAAATACGAATGATTTTATTTTGGTAATTAATTGCAAGTCTATATTTAAAACAATATATATCTAAATTAAGAAACTTTCTTTTTAATAATCCAAGTGAAAATTTTATTAAATTTATATTTTTCTATTTAATCAATTTTTCGCATAAATCAATTAAATTTTTTAATTCAAAGTAAAATATTTATTAATCCTATGATGGAATCTTATTATTTTTTATTCTTCGCATCATTTATTTTGGCTAAATTATTGATATTTTTAGGTAATTTTTTTTTTACATTTTTATTAAATGTTTTAAAGAAGGAATTCCTAATAGTTAATGTATTTTTATTTTATTTTATTTTATTTCGCTACTGAATGATAAAACAATGCTTGCTTCAAAAATTCATAAAAAAAAATCAACCAAAGCCTTCAGGTATCTGATATTCTAATGATTTCATTGATTAAATTCATTTCTGTTACGAAATTAATACTTTTTTACAATTGTTGATTAATTAAAGTTAATTTTTTTGGTTTTTAAGTAAAAAAAGAAATTCTCTTTCCTGTTTCATCTTTCTAAGACTAAATGGATGTATTACAAAATATTAGATTAAATTGAAATTACAGATGTTCTACAAATCACAATCTATGACTTTTCTAAATAATACTGTAATTGATATTTGTTTTTTGTAATTGTTTGAAAGTTAAGAATGAAATGCTGTAATGACATAGTTAAAGAATGCTGCGAAGATAATGCCTTGATCTAAGTGCTACTGATATGTATCTAGAAAAAGAACTCCGTCGAAGGCTCTTTTTTTTACATCACCTCATTGTTTGAATTCCTACAGAGAACATTAGAGAGTTGATTAGTTCTTTAGATAAAACAAAATTCTCTCGATCGTCTTCTCTTTAAGGATTTCTATTTCATCCAGTGATAGTAAAAGAATGGAATTAACTAACTGATTGAAATTACGATTGTAATGAATTTAATGACCTTAACTAATCCGCCCTAACTTCTTTTAATGGAACTTGTTTGTTAACTTTTCAGTCACTTCATAATTTGAACTATAAATTACTATTGTATTTTTTTTAAAATCTATCCCTCAGCTGTTCCATACGTCCCTCCTTCTATTCTTGCACTGATATTCTACAGATAGTTTTGTTTTGTTTTTTAATTTTTTAAATACCAATTTAAAACTCAGTTTACAGAGTAGAGTATTTTCTTACCAAAGAATTTAGTTTGCTATAATTATTTACGAAATAAAAAAAAAAAAAACAGAGAAAATGATTGATAAAATATACGTAATAAAACAATAATAATCACTAATTAAAATAGTGCACATGAAATTGAAATGTAAGCATTTGATCTAAGAATCTGAAGTAAATATAAAAATTGAAAAACCTGTCTCTTATTTACAAAAAGTTATTGGCTGTTAATTCCTCTACTTTATAGATTGGTTTTATTTATCAATAAGAATTTATACTCTTTAAGAATAAAACTATTTAAGAATAAAATCTTAACTTAATTAAACAAATTAAGCTTACAATTCAGAACAACTTCTTGCCATTTTTATAATACTTTTTTTTTTTTGAGCTTTGAAGTTTTTTATTTTGAAACTATCCAATAAAAAAAAATAAAAAAAATAATAAAATCTAGATGACGTAAAAAGAAATTAGAACTAATAAGGATTTTTCTTTTTTTTTGTTACTTAAACGGAGACACTTACTTGTAATAGAAGCGGAAGACAACAGGTGAGGAACAGAAGATGCAGGTAGATCATTGTGTTCATTGTAGGCAGGGGGAGTGGGCTGGCGCGCGCCTCTCTCTTTCCTTTTATACGAGCAACCAGACGCTGGCTGCAGAGGGCGCTACCGCTGCTGTATCGGCAAGGTCATGGTTGGTAACAGGTTACAGGTACACACAAGATTATGGATAGGTTCAGACCAAGGGGACGGGGGGGAATTGGAGGGAAGGGGGATGGGGGAAAACTGAATTCTTAAGGTCAGCTGTTTTATTTCAACCTTGTACTTGCGGTTTTCCAATGGCATTTTAAGTATGTTTTATAAATGGCAATTGTTATCTGTAAGTAAGAAAATAGTAATTCATGAAACCTAAATTAAAAAACAGTTATTTCAAGTTCAGAGCTTCTTTTTTGCGATCAATCTTCGGTTTTTGTTAGGGGATGGCTATGAAATCGTTAATAGTTCAATGAAACTTTCAACCCGAGATTATGTTATTTTTTGACCAAGTAAATTACATTGTTATTTAACTGGTTTATTTCTGAAAAAATGGGAAACAGAAAAATTTGTTTTTATGTAAAAAGACTTCGAGGAATATGTCATAAACTTAATTGCTATTTGTTTAATAAACAAAGTAAAAAGGAAAAAAAAAATAAGGTTACTCATTAGCATTTTTACAAATTCAATTTGACTCCTAAAGAGGAAAAAAAAACGAAAGAAACTAATCAAAAATAGGAACTACATTATCCAAAGTTCAATCAAGTCGTCTAGTGACGTGATTTGATAGAACCATCACAGGCACCTTTGTGCAAAAAGATTTCTGCCTCTCTTCCTCTTAATAATTTTATTTTTATTAAGAAACAAAACTATAAGAAAATTTTAGAATATGACTTTCTTTTATGTATTCGGAATGGAAAAAATTTGGAGCCTTCTGTATTACGGCGGCTTTGTGCAGTGCACAACTTGCATATCTGCTTGAGGTGGCCTCGTGATTTGTGAATTTATTTATAGAAAATCGAAGTAATTAATGTTTTAAAAATGATCCTGAGATTAGTCTTTTTAGTAATTTGACCTTCATTTAAAATTTCAATTAAATTTAAGTTGTAAATAATGTTGTTGTTTTAAATAAATTCCATTTAAGAAAAAAAAATCATTGATTTTTAATTGCAATGCTCATGTATTAATAAAGAGAATTTTTAATATTTTTGTAAATATTTGTTTAATGATTAAAAATAATTATTGCATAGGTATTATATACTCATTTATTTATTTTCTATTTGCATAGTGAGAGATGTTGTTAATGAAACTGGGTATTCTCAAATAAAACAAAAGAAAAATAAGAGAAATTCTTGGTATAATTGTATAATAATAATCTAGTTTGATTTACTATGAAAGAAAATGAAAAGATGAGAATAGAAATCTCTTTAATTTTATCTTATTTTATTTAATTAAAGCTTTTAATTTTATTATCATTAAAAGACTTTATTTTCCTTAATTCCAATTGTCCTTGAAGCAAAGAATAGAATAAAGTAAATTATTTCTCTTTATAATATCATTAAATGATTTCTTAAAAACTTTCAATTATCACAGTAGGACAATGGAAGGAGGATTTTTCCGATTTTTTTTCAGTTATTAAATAAGTAGAATATATTCATTTAAAATAAAAAGTTTATTTTATCTACGTTACTTATCTTACCATAGATTTCTTAATCATTTCCTCTTTTATGTCTCCTATGATGATGAAGGTAACCACTCAATTGAAAAGGTAATTACTTTAAATTTTTAATTAAATTAAATTAAATTTTTAAAAGTGAATTTCCTCTTAATGAAACAAGGGTTAAAATTGCTCAAATAATAATAACAACAACAAATAATGTAATAATAAAAATAATTTATTAAATTGTTCAATGAAGATTTACCCAAGATTTCGAGTTTACTTTTTGCTACTGTACTAATATTTATGACCCAAAAAAATAAATAAATAGGATAAAGAAAAGTTTCTTTGACGGTTCTCTTTCACAGCAGATGTTTTGTATCCAAAAGTGAATTATTGTACTTGAAACTTACTTTGGAAAAGAAATTACGAAGAAAAAGGAGAAGCAATTTGTTGAAATTGTTTGAATGTTTTCCATTCTCATCGTTGCTCCATTTTTTATTTTATTTTGTGTTTTTATCTTTCTTTTTTTTTTTTTTTTTTTTTTTTTTTGTGAAAATTAACACAGAAACATTAAACTGTGCCGATAACCATTGTAATTGACTGAATACAGAACGATCAATCGGTTCAACGGTTCAATTCCCACGGTCACAGTTCATGAGAAAAAGGGGATAGATATAAAGAAAGGAGAAATCCCAATGTATTTAGATTGTACAGCGTTGTAAACGTATCATTTCTTTTTTTATCATTTTTTCAGTTTTCCTTTGAAAGTTATTACATAACATTATTGGTTCTGCTGTTATAATATTGTTAGAATGCATTTAAATTATGATCAAATATTAAATTTCTGTTATATTTGAAATGTATTTCATCGTATCCCAAAATAATAATAAAAAAAAAACTATTTTAATGTTTCTGTGGTATTTCGTGAATCAATTTTGTCACCGTATTTTTGTTACCGTATTTTGTCACCGTAAATGACAATTGAAACTAATTCATAACTTCAAAAACGGTCGTTATTTTCCATTGTTGCTTAATAACTAATCCTTTACAGAAAATGAATCAATTTACAAGGTGTAGCAGCTTTTATTTATTTTTCCCTTAAGTAAAAAACACCTTTAAAATATTAGAGATCCATTAGCAATCATTTTTATTAAAATCTCTATCTCTTCAGTAGACAACTATGAGCAGTTACAGTTTATATAAGAAATAAATCGGAACTAGGCATTGATCCTTACTTCATTGACATTTTCAGTCTTAAAACTCTCTTTTTGATAAATGTCTTTGTTTCTGCAATTGATTACAAAATTATAGTTGTCTAAATTAAGAAATTTCTTTTGAAGTTTATAGAACAAAGTTAAGTTACGCGTAAAACAAAGAATTTCAGGAAAGAAATCAGGAAAGGAATCACCAAAGAAGATGGCTTATGCAAGTTGACTTACATCGAAGATGCCATGACGAAACAGTACAGCATACACATCCGGATGTGGGTCTCTAGCACAGAGAGATTACAAACATAGACACGATCATTTGGGAAAAAGTATCCATCAGAAAGTAGACAAAAAAATACATCTTGACATGAAATACTACATCCTACTACAGATACATACCAGATATTATTCTAGAAAACGACACCCACAAGCTGTATTGGGACAGAACACTCCTCACTGATAAAACGATTCACCCTAATACCAGACATTACTTTAGTAGGTAAAACTGATAGAACAGCTGTGTTAATAGACATCGTTATTCCTAATAGCATAACCTTGAGGAAAGTTTTCAACATTAACAAACGAAATACGGAGATCTGTAATCGGAATTCGAAAAACAATGCAAGAAAATTAACTCAATTCCAATCTTGCTATCAGGAACAGGTCTCTATCTAAGTCTCTACATTAGGCTTCAAAATACTCAATATAGTTCCAAATATATATTGAGCAGCACTGTTTAATACGTGTAACATAGTTAGGAAAGTTATTCAAAACAACTGGTGAAAATGAAATAATCTGTCTCGATTTCAAGTCCATTCGTCAATCCTTTCTTTCGGAGCAACGAACTACAGGGACTCTTGATTAGAGTCACCTTGGTCAACATCTCTCGTGTTCACAGTCTCTAAATGCCATTCTGTCAGTGGAATGACCAAAAAGGAATTACAAAGAAGGACATGTTTCTCACAGAAAGACCACAGGTGAGAAATAGAAAGTTAAATATTTCGAAACGAAATTATATACTAATAGATATGAAATGTCCATTGCCAAATAGTAGTTACTATTAATTGTTCGTAATTTCTACCGTAATATTAAATCTTGTAAAGTTCCGAATGTTCAAATAAAACCAATAATTCTTCAAATGAAACTATCGACATTCATATGAAATCTCGAAATCCTTTCCAATCTTCAATTCTTAAATCGTTCTTTGTTGATGCACTTGTAAGCACTAAGGCTATTTCTGTTATTCAAAAGTCTCTCAGCCACCATCTTCTACAGTATTTCTTTCTCTCTTCTTCATTCCAAATTAAAATAATATAATTCATATTAAAAACTTTAATATATATATTTTTAACACTTTCTTAAAAACCACAATTTAATGCTTCTAGATTGAGTAGGATCTTCTCAGTAAATGAATGGTTCACTAACACACTATGATTTTTAAAATTCTTTTAAGTTCTTAGTTACAGGTACGTAGAAAACTTTAATAAAAAAGTTTGAATGAAAAAAAAGGACAAGAAACTAAGTTTTGTTTTTTAGCGTTTCATTTATGAGACTGTTTCAGATTCTGTTCATTTCATGTCTTCCTTTTTTCTTTTAACGAAAGTAATGTTGCAATAAAATTCACGAATAAATCAATCTTTTTAAAATGTTAATCATTCACAAACACTTAGCATAAAACTGAAGTGTCTGGATTTGGTCGAGAAGTGGTTTCTGTCTTTTTTTTTTTTTGATGTACAATCGATAATATTGATTACAGTAATGTTCTACGAGTTATTTTTATCTTCAACGGTTCCGTAGAAGGTCGTCTACATTCCTCCCGATTCACACATGAGGGTTTTTTTTTGTTGTTTTGTTTTTTTCTTTTTTTTTTTTTTGGTGTCATCAAGGTCTTGCTATTACATGTTTCCTGCATTCGAACAAAAGTCTTTGAAACAATCTTTAAAAAAAAAATCAAACAAATCCTTTTTGTTAAAATCAAATATAATTATAATAAATTTTAACTTTTTTTTAATTTTATAGTTAAATACTTGCAAAAGAATTAAGAATTAAGAACTGAGTTGCGACTGTTGTTATTTTTCTTTAAAATATAAAAAAAGTTAAGGTGAATTAAACAATGACTTCAATAAGACTTCAAAAAAAGAATATCAGAAATAACTTCTTCTTATACTTTTAAGCATCAAGGGTTTTTTGTTGTTGGGCTGTCACGTTTCTTAAATTGACTTATGGTCCTAAATAACTAATTTTTCTTTTTATTCTTTCCGTTATAGTTTTGTTTGCAATTTACAATTATCTTTACAGCAGACGTGTAAATATAAATGCTGTATCAATCCTAGTAATTTTTCTAGAAACTACCTCCGCGAAAATATCATTTAGAGAAACTTCAAAAGAAAGATACAATTCTCTGTTCGATCCAACAGCTTTTATTTTTGTAGGTCTGTTTAGAATTCATGTTTTAGATTTAAATTCTATATTATACATGTAATGCTGAAGTATAACTAAAAATCAACGCATTTTGGGTTCTTTAAAAAAAAGAAATTAATAAGAATAATTTAATGAATATTTTTTTTTAGTAATAAAAATAATATTAATAGTAATATTAAAAAAATAGTAATAAAAATAAAAATAATAAAGAAAAGAAGATACAGTAGGATAGTGTATTCGCATCACTCAGCTCAGAATAATAGAAAGAGTGGATCATCATCAGTCTAATTCTGGTTGGCAGAGAATAAGGCTGTGGTTCACATGACTGGGGATTTAAAATAGGCTCATATAATAATATCGTATTATATTGATCTTCCCTGGGGAAAAAATTCGATTAATGGGGTGACTGCATTGTTTGGTTATTAATATGATTGATTTTTTCTTCAATCGTATAATAACAATCGTATAATAAGGAATCAACAATACTTAGATTAAAAGTGATACGGATATTCAAAATTAAATAGGAATATCTTTTTAATACCTGTCTTAAAATTCCAAGTTAAAATTTTGACCAATAAACGGTAAATGTTATTACTAATTCACTCTATTTGTCCAAATACTCCTCTTGCTTTTCGGAATCACAAACATTAAATCAATGGCCATGTATTAAAAAATGACATTTAATGAATTTTAATTTGTTATATTAATTACAAAATGATAAAAATGTATGTAAGTAAAAAAGTCTTGATTTAGAATTGAATTTTCCGGAGTCATTTTACTTTCACTTAGCCTCGAAAAGCTGAACTCCACAGAGGAACTGAATTACTCACGAAATGCTTTTCCCTGTTGCTTATAATAATAACTGGAGGTTTGCTCTAATTTCTGTCCTGTTCTGGTTCACGGAACCACTCAGCCTCGATTGTTTTCATCCACGACAACTTTTTCCTGTTTTACTTCTTAAGCCTAAATAAATTAACCATTAAGACGATAATAAAGGATTACTACTAACATCATAGACTGAAATAATGCTACTAATTTTCCAGAAAGCAATTAATGTTATAAAAGTAATTAAATAATGAAAGTCATATTAAAAAATCTTAAAAACATTGTTAATACATGATATACGGAATATTTATAAAAACTTTGTGTAGCTTTTTCAAACAAAAACAAACAAACAAACAAACAAAAAATAAACTCCTGATCTCATTAGGGATTCGAATAACAAAACATTTCGGAAAATTAGACAGTGAAAGAAAAAAACAAAGGATAAAACAATAAGTCAACAAGTCACAAAAGAAAATCAAAAGATTTCGCCCCTGAGCTTTGATCGGTGGGAGACGGTCGTTTCGTCCTCTTTATGAACTCATCAGCCAGGCAAACCCCTCGATGAAAAGTGAAACCAAGTTAGGGTTAGTTGATGAGAACGAAACGACCGTCTCACACTCCCACCGATCAAAGCTCAGAGGCGACATCGTTTATGACTTCTTAACTTACTTTTTTATGATTATTTTGGGCACATAATTTTGTTTCATTTAATATGTTTTGCCTTAACCTTTGCTTTCTTCCATTTTGTTTGTATCTGAAGGATTCGCAGGCCAGAAATAGAAGCTTTTTCTTTTATTTTGATTTTTTTGTTTTGTTTGTGGTTTTATGTTGTGAGATTCCACTGGTGAGATCGTGAGGGGCATCTCTAACCTGCTTTCGCAATTGAGCTTGTCAGACTGATGAGTCCATAAAGAGGACGAAACGGCCGTCTCAGACTCCCACCGATGAAAGCTCAGGGGCGAAATCTTTTGATTTTCTTTGTTCTTGTTGGCTTGTTGTTTTATGATTATTTCGAGCATGTTAATTTTGTTTCATTCAAAGAAACAAAGGAATCTATATGTTAGAATATATAGATGGTAGAATTTACATTTAATTAAATGACTAGAAAAGCATATGACTAAAAAAAAAACCCAACCAAAACAAACAGTAGTATTATTGATTTGAAATCAATGATACTACTTCTTATCTTTCTGTAATTATTAAAAAATATATGTAATTTATATCTATATATATCATATATATATGTATTATATAGATATATAGATTTACTCAATTACAGCTCACAGAGGATGGATTACTGATATGTTTTTAATATTTTATTCTAATACATTTCTGTTCGAACTCTCAGATTTTTCTAAGTAATTGCTTATTATATGAAACCTATAAAATCTTTAGTTAAGGAATCTAATGATTAGGGAATGTAAAACAGAATTGATACTAAAAGCATTGAGATCATTATCTTCTGATCATCTCTTAACGTATGATAACATTTTGTCAGAATAAATAAAAAACAATAATTGCCACTAATTTACATCGGATTTTCTTTTTTTTTTTTTTCATAAAGAAATGAATAGAAAGAATTGACGAAAGAAAATATTACGTTTCCCATGAACTTATTTGTCACGTGACTCAGATGGATCACGTTTTTTTATTGTTCGTTGGTGGTTTGAAGGTAAGATCGCCCTCACATACAATATGCATTCGAATCGAGGTCAAAGATTTAAAAAAGGGGAGTTACATCAAAAACTCTGATGAAAGTCAACTTTGAAAATTACTTTTTATATTACTTAAAGGAAGGGAGAGGAGATGAAATTCGAAGTGTTATTATCAACTTCTAACTACAAGGAGGTGTTGATTATAGCAACAAAGGTTTTAAAATGTTAGAGATTGTTCTTAGATTGCTCTAAATTGAAAAAAAAATAGTTTTAATGTTCGGGAGATTGTGGTGTTCCTTCATTTATGTTGTAATTAGTACAATGAAAAATGGCTTAAAAACGACGTACGGTACTTGTAAGGAACAAGATAAAGTTGCGATCTGCAATGTTAGAGAAATAACCCATACATTATTTTATTGAGGTTTTTCTTCAGATGAATATTAATAAGAATGTTATCAATTCGTATAGATAAAAAATTACCTTATTAATGATAAGAATAATATGACTTCCTTATTCTACGTACTATAAAAAATATTTTTGATAACTAATTAAAAGACTTTCTTGTTTTAGAATAAGGAAGGCATAACTAATTCTCATTACTTAAAAACACCTTGTTCATTAAAGGAAGGTTCCTTTGGAATTTACGTGTTTTTTTTAATTATAGACTATTCCTATATTCTTACAATATTTTTTCATAAAGATAAGGATGATTTGCATTTTTCATCATAGTGACGTTTATTTGTCGAAAATTATACAGGATGTATCAAAAATCTTTCTACAAAGAGCACCATGACAAATCTTTCATTCTTACATCTATGAATGTATGTCCTCTGACCGCAATCTTCGGTGTTAAAGGGAGCCATTTAGTGGCATTGCAATTGGCTAGAGAGGGGATAGGAAACACCAAGACAAACCTAAATGAATGGAAACAAGTGTGAACAACATTTTTATTCAAAGAAGGTTCTCTTGGGCCAGCAACAGCAATGGATGCATGACAGCGTCGAAGCATTGATTGTCGTACATTTTTGGAAGATTCCAGGTATTTTGCGAACAGCGATTCTTGAGATGAGGTCTTCATATGAATCAATGGGAGTCTCGTACACGAGGTTCTTCATTTTTCCCCGGAGGAAGAAATCGATCTATGTTCAATCGAGTGATATTTGTGGCCAAGCAATAGCGCCCTCTAACACGAAAGGTTGCCGTCAGCGGGCATAGATTTTTTTAGTACAGACGAAAAAAGGTTTGTCTTTGTAGCCTACTCCCTGTCTCCCATTTGTACAGAGTTTTGTATTTTCTATCAGAATTCATTATAGGTTGCAACAGTATTTTTCAGTAGAAACCAAATTTCAGGCTTTACTTCATCTATTATGTAGTTTCTCTCACCTTAAATTTCCAAGCCAGAAAAAAAGTGAAGTTATTGTGAGAGTAGTAAATAAACCATGAATATTATCTTTATATCATTAATTATTATGGTTCATTTAAATCATTTTCTGTAAAATCCCTTATCATTAAGAAATTCTCTGTAATTGATATTGAAGTCCTGCTCATTCTTTATAAACACTTAGGTTAGGATCATTTCGATTGAAGTCCATTTTGCAGAAAAATAGAACAAGTTTATTAAAATTAGAATGTGGTACCTTGGTCCTGGCGTTGCAATTCACTGAATAGCACTAATTTATAGCATCTTCCTTCACTTCAGTCTAAAGGTTTTCATCAATTTCAATTTTGTTCTTTTTATCATGCTTTAAAAATATCTGTTTCTCACATTTTCACTATTTATAAAAGGTTCTTTAATAACTTACATTCAAAATTGTAGTATGCTATTTGTATTTCTTTTATACTAAGCCGTTTTCTTTTTAATTTATGATTATCATTCATATCTTTTTTTTTATATGCTGGGATTCGCGTAAGATAATAATTATTTTTTTTTTTTTTGTGATTCTGAATTGAAAATCTTCCTTTGATTAGAACCAAATCTTTACAAATAAAAATCAGGAAACTTTTTTGTAATTCCCTCATCGCGCGGGTCTCAACACCAGAATATCAATTCATTAATGAATGATGTTTCGAAGTTATTCTCTTTTAAATAATGAAAATTAGTCTTTCTCGTTTCAACAAGCAAGTTATTTTTAAAAACCTTTTTCTGTTTGATAGATATCATTAGATAACAGTTTATTTCCTATCCTATTTCATGTCATCCTAGGAACAGATGATCATTGCTAATTGTAGACATGGGAAAGAAAGCCTTGACACTTGGCTGTTTGCTGTTATGTAAGTTATTTATGCAAGAAAACAGTAGACAACAACAACATAAATAAAAAGAAAACACTTAAAATTTATACGCAGTTCTGATATAATTGACAGAAGTTCAGAAAGTCATTTAAATTATTTTAGAGTCTTTTTATTTGATTACGAAGACTTTCAAAGAATTGCAGTTTCAGAATAGAACTAAGGAAGGAAGAGATTATAGATGAGAAATATTTTATCCCCATTTCCTGTGAGTTTCTGATATTTAATTTGTCCGACTGATTGAACTATGTTATTTGTTTTTTGATTTATTAAATATTCAAATTCGAAAAAAAAACAAAGTATAGTAATACCTTGAGATACGAGCATAATGCGTTCCACGACCGAGCTCGTTACTCGAGGTGCTCGTATCTCAAATCATTTTTTCCCATAAGAAATAACAGAAAAAAAAAATAATCCGTTCCGGCCTCTAAAAAACTCCCTTATTAGTGCTAATAATAATGGAAAAACACGTTTTAATTATTATAGAGACATACACACACAAAAAATTATAGTGTTTAAGGATTCCTGTGATATAAAATAAAATGTGATTTTAATTATGAGTTCTTACTGAGAGACGATACAGTAGCGGCTAATGGCGGCATGTGAGGAGGACGGAGGGAGGGAGGAAGGGAAGGAAGAGTTGGCCCGTACGTAGACACGTACCGTACCTTAAACGTACACTACGTAACTTACATAAACTTAGAAATAGCTTACGTATTTTTTTTTACTTTTCTATTTTTTTTTCGATTTGTATTCTTTACTTTTCTTCACTTTTCTTAACTTTTTTCTCCTGACTACCCTCACTTTCACTTAGCGCAGGCCTTTCAACGAAATACCTATCGAGGGAGATTTGTTTCTGTTTCCCTTTCAAAATGTTACGACGAACACGTGAAGTGAACGAGTGAGGCCACCTAGCGTCGGCGTCTGTAAGCGTGCTCGTATCTCAAATCTTTACTCGTATCTCAAAGCAAAAATTGACTCGAAGGCTTGCTCGTATCTCGGAATACTTGTATGTCAGGAAACTCATATCTCAAGGTATTACTGTATTAGTTATAAACAATGTTTAGACATAAAAGGATAATTAGAAAAAAATTATAACATTATTATAAATCACTAAGGCCAGAATAGCATGACCAGGTTTCGATTGGACAAGCCAATCATTTACAAATTATCATTTCACAAAATACAAATTTGTCTAATCGAAACCTCGTCATGTTATTTTAATTGTTAAATAAGTATATTTTTAATTATTAAAATTTTCTGTCTTGCCTTAGTGATTTTTAATAATACACTGAAGCTCGGTTATAACGCGATCTTTCGGATCCGAGATTTCGAAGATCGCGATATAACCGCGATATAACCGAACTTTTATTACTTCGCGGTGTCAAATGTCGTATATCTCACCCTTTTATCACCCACACGATTCCAAATCGATTTAAAATGGTCATTTCGCGATTACCTACATCATTCAGAGCTATGTGAGAGAATTTTATATTTATAAATACATAAATCATTACCTTTTCAACACTTTGATGGGTTATATTAGCCAAAATCGATTAGCCGCCATCTTGGCATCTTATACAAACGACGAGTCACGGGGATCGAAACTAGGTATTCATACGCCTATTAGATTACATGGGCGTCTTTACTGGTTGTCCTTGGCAGAAAAATAGATCTCGATATTCATTTTGGTTAAACGAAAAAGGCCGCGATTCTGATATTTTTTAAAAAAATATATTGTATTTGACTCATTTTCGTGACATTAGGGTGGGTGTAGAGTCTCAATTACTGTAAATAATAGGGAAACAAGCATATTAATTTACATCTTTGATTTGATTTTAGGCGAAAAACGGTAAATTTTGCAATTTCACAATTACACACCTTTTCCAAAATAGAAGGGTCCAAGACCAAATCGCGTTATATCCGCATTCGCGATATAAACGACCGCGTTATAACCGAGCTTCAGTGTATTATAGGAATTTCAAAACACGTTAAAATTTTACAAGATTTTTTTTTTTTATAGTTCAATTTATAATCAATTCTTTCAATACAAAATTAACCATTGTCAGCCTGCCTCGCTTTACTTTAAGAGCTCTGTTGTGTTTAGTAATAGACATTGCAAGACGATAAGGCTATCATATTCTGCCATTTTTTTCCTTTTAAATATTATTACATGAAATGTTTAATGTAGCTTATAGGAAATATATAGTCCGTCTTTTTTTTCACTTTAAGTATAAAGCAACCTTCAGTTTAATGTTTAGGTACATTCTTAACTCTCTTCATATCGTGATAAATAATCATTCTCGTCTCACTTAAAAGAATAGCTTCTTATTTTGAATTTAAACTATTCACATTATAGTAACGTTTAAGTAAATTTTGAACTTCATTTAGACTTTTTAATATAAACAGTTATTTGAATTGATTTCTTCTTGTGATTATACTCTATTTTTATCTCTTTAAATATAAACTAACTTTTATGTATATCCTTAGGTTCAATAGGCGTTTTAATAAAATAGTTGTAAACTCAGCTTTTCTTCCTATAGCTTATTGGAAGAGCTTATTCTTTATTTTTTTTCTATTTCAACATAAAGAAACCTTTAAATATATCTTCACTTTCTTGGATATCAATATCACTATCGAGATTATCAATATTTTCTAGTAACTTACAGAGAAAACGTTGTATTTTATATTTACATTCTTTAAAAATATAGTAACCTTTAGGCAAACCGAAAGCTTCATTAAGTATAAGATACTTCAGACAGTAATAAAATTTTACCTTTCTTATAGCTTATAGAAAGAACTTTATTTTCAGCAGTTTTTCTCCTTATATAGAATCCAACCGTTAAGTGTTTCCTTAGATTCGTTACAAAATTTCATAAAACAGTAATAAAATCGATTTTTTTTTTCTTGGAAACATTTACGTAGAGATTGATAGTGTGTATTTTTTAAATTTAAAAATAAAGGAGGAGATCTTTACCTTCGTTAGACGTCATTATCCAAATAACAACTAAAAATCTACTGTTTCATGTAGAAAGAGCATCCAGGCAAAGAAATCTTTTGACATAATCCAGCTGGCTATTCCAGGTCATTATAAACTAAATTCCGGATCGTTATTTATAAACTAAAACAAGACTTTTTCTTGTACTTACAGGAAGAGCTTCTGTACATATAATGTTTCATTCAAACAAATCTTTAGAAATTACACAAAATAGAAACAAAATAGAAATTATAATAAAATCTTAGAATATTAAAACATTTAACTCTTTCATTAAAAACAAATCTTTAGATATATCGTTACAAGACACTTCCAATTGAAAACATAAAAAAATCCATTATATTAGTGTGGTGAATTACTATTTACAGTTGGGACCTAACACACTTAAAAAAACATATATTTTAAAAAATCTTCATTATATGTTGCGGGATACAGGTTTGGGCCCCTTCGTCAGATGATACATAGAGCAAACTGCTTGCTCCATGAGTCATCTGACGAAGGGATCCGAACCTGGACCCCGCAACGTGTATTGAAGATTTTTTAAAATATATGTTTTTTTTAGGTGTGTTAGGTCCCAATTGTAAATTAAAAAAATCCAGTCTAGTTTTGTAGCTCTTAGTAACAGTTTCTGAAACTGTATGTGCACTGGTTATTACAATGAAAGCTTAAGGTATAGCATCACTGTACGCAGACTTCCTAATAATAAAATCTGTAAATTAAAGTCGATTTAATGAAAAGTGCAATACAGAAAGAGAATCTGTTTCTGCGATCTGCAAAAAATATTTTAATTTTATTGTAACTTATATTAAAAACTATGATTAATGTAAGAATATATCTAAAGTTTTCTTTTTAAACAAACAGTATAAATATAGATAGAAAGCTGTAAATTAAAGTCGCTTTTTTTCTAAATTTTATACTGTTTCATTAAAAAGAAAACTTTAGATATATTCTTACATTAATCATACTTTCTAACATAAGTTATAATAAAATTAAAATACTTTTTGTAGATACCAGAAACAGATTCTTTTTCTGTATTGGACTTTTCATTAAAAAGAAAGCTTTAGGTATGTCGTCACCTTAATCAGAATTCCTAATAGAAATTATTATAAAATCGTCTTTATTTTAGAGATGAAGAGAATGGCTTCTTAATTCTGTTTGTCTACTGTTTCATTGAAAAGAAAGCTATTAGATATATAGTTACTTTCATCAGATTTCTTTTAGAGATTCCAATATAAGCGATTTTTAAGGGAAGAGGAACAGCTTCTTTTTCCATATTTCCCCTGTTCCGTATCGAAATGTAATAATATTGACTTTAGTTTGTATCTTGTTTACCTTCTTTTTCTGTATTTACACTGTTTCATTGAAAAGAATGAAACATAACAACTAGAACTAAAGCGGGTTTTATTATAATTTCTATTAGGAAGTCTGATTAAAGTGAGGATATATCTAAAGGTTTCTTCTTAATAAAATAGTGTAGAAAATAAGAAGGTTTTCTTTGAGCTACACACGAAAGTCGATATTATTAAAGTTTCTATTAGGAAATTTAATAAATGATTAAACGATTAATAAGCAAATAAATAAATCATTGAATTTTAGGTAATAAATGTTCCTTTAAAAAGAAAGTTTAAACATACTTATAATACATATAATAGAAGTCTTGTCTTCAATAAAATCGACTTCAATACTTCCTGTTTGAAACTAATACGAAGAGTATTCTGTAAATACTGTGTTTCATTGAAAAGAAAGCTTTACTTAAATCCCAAATTAGAAATTATAATAAAATCGACATTAGTTTGCAGCTCAAAGAAACAGCTGCTTATTCTGTCTATATACACTCTTCCACACAAAAAAAATCGACGCACTTTTGTTACTTGTAATGTACATGTACAGAAAACGAAATGGTTAGAATTTCAGAACAATTGGATGATTTATTGGACAGAAAGAGCTACATACAGTGAGAAGGTAAGTATGGCATTGGCTCACTTCTGGCCTGGATACAAGCTGTCACCCGATGTGGGATCGATTGATACAGTTGGCGGATGGTGTTCTGCGGGATTTCTTGCCATACGGCCTCCAGTTGACGGGTTAATTCGTCGACGTTCTAGGATGATCGCAGACGAAACCCCATCACAACACAAATGTGCTCAATAGGAGAGAGAACTGGGGATCTGGCTGGCCAAGAAAGTGTGTCGCAAATCGAAGACAATCAATGGAAAGGCGCGTTATCTTGCTGAAAATTGAGCCCGGGTTCCGCGAAAGGAACGGTAACACAACGGGTCATAGAATTTCATCAACGTACCGTTGTGCTGCGAGGGTGCGCTGGTCGTCGGGCTCAGTTCAGGAAACATCACTGAAGACAATTCGTCCCGAAGCATCACAGTTCCACGCTGATCATGTGTTCACCACCACTGCAATCGATCTTAACGGTGCATACTGGTCAGTGGTGGCGGCACATTGGTTGCCGCGAGCATAGAATATTCTACTAATGGTCCGGATGGTCACTTCAGTATCGATCACACGTTGGATGGTTGATAGCGACGAATTGGTATTGTAACACCTGCTCTGGCAACCGCTCTGTCGTCACCCTAAGCCGAAAGCTGCCCTCTTGTCGCTAAAATCTGCCGTTCTGGACCCATTCCTGCCAGCATCGTCTAATTGCCGCATTGCTCCGACTCAAATGACGAGCGATTTGTCGGTTTGTCCATCCAGCCTCATGTAGTCCGATGACATTTCATCTTTCAAATTCCATCATAAGGTAGTAGTGGTGGTCCTACAGTCAAACTAGGAAAACGCAATCAAAATCCACTGGAAGTTTTATTCTTGAAAGCAGATTCCCTCTTTATATAAACCACCACGATGCTCGGTTCCAATGCGCTGTAGCTCCGGCTATTCATTCGTTGAGTGCGAATTTTTGATCATTTACATATTCAGTCGAAAGGTTTTTGCATGTGAAGTTTCATTACTATCGAATTACTTTTTCGCGTTGCATCGATTTTTTTCTCAAAGAATGTATATCCATTCCTTTATCTTTACCTTAATCAGACTTCCTACTAGAAATGATAATAAAATAGATTTTAGTTAGTTAGCATATACGGACAGTTTCTTATTCATTCAAAAGAAAGTAACACGTATATCCTCTCTTTCATCAGACTTCGAAATTATAATATGTCTACTCTAGTTTGTAGCGCAGGAACAGTTTCTTATTATGTCTATGTACTTTTTCATTAATAAGAAAGCTTTAGGTAAATCCTCACTTCAATCAGACTTTCTAAAAAGATTTAAATAAAATTGACTTTACTTTGTATTATAAAGGACCAGCTTCTTATTCTGTTTTAGCAGTTTCATAAAAAAGGATCACTAGAAAAAGATTATTGATTAAACAATTTTTGTGATTTTTGCTAATACCAGGTGTATTAGCTCGAATTCTTGGATAGAAATTATGTTCAGTACACGTAAAATAATATCTATTCTTAAGATACTTAGATATGTACTCACTTTTATCAAACTCATAGTAAATCGACTCATTAGAACATAGTTTCTACTTTATAGTAACTAGAGTTTTTTTCTGTCTTTACACTGTTTCATTAAAAGGAAAACTTCAGCTTATCCTCACTTTTATCACACTCAAGGTATAATAAAATTTGTATCTCATAGAAATAGCTTCTTATTCTACCAATACACTGTTTTATTATAAGAAAGGTTAATGTAAATACTCATTTCAATGATTATCCTAATAGAAATTGCAATAAAATGGACTTTAATTTATAGCTCATTGGAATTGCTTCATTTTCTGTTTTTGCGCTGTGGTAATTAAAAAGAAAACTTAACATAAATCCAATCGTTTATTTTACTTCCCAATCAAAATTATAATATAGTCCACTGTAGTGTTGACCACACGAACAGCTTCTTCTTTTGTCTTTTTCATTAAAATGAAGGCTTTAGACATATCCTCGTTTTAATCAGACTTCCTAACAGAACTTTTAGTTTGTAGCTCACAGAACAAATTGTCATTCTTCATAAAGTGTTTCGCTTAAAAGGAACCTATAAGTTTCTCATTTAAATCAGATTTCCTAATAGGACTTATGGCCAAATCAGTTTTAGTTTGTAGATCATTAGAACAAGATTTTATTCTGTATTTACTGTGTTTCATTAAAAAGAAAGCTTTAGGTATTTCCACAATTTAATTACAATTCCTAATTAAATTTGTACTAACATCGATTTTCGTTTGGAGCTCTTAGGAACAGCTTCTACACTGTTTCATTAAAGAGAAATTAAATTACCTTATTTCTCTTGACTCTCGGCAGCCACGTCGCACTTTATCAAGAAGAGCACCGACGGTAAAGATATCGAATATATAATACCGTACGAGGACCTTTACGACTATTTATGACTGCCATGTAAACAAGATAGGACATGCAGGACGAGGGAAGATGGAAAAGTACGAGAAAACTCAGCATTCCTCGACTAGCAATTACGCTCTTTCTGTCATGCTGCCTCTCGTGCAAAGCAAAAAAAGTTTTCATCAAGAAAAATTGTGGTATGCCCAATTCTGTGAAAAGGCTTTGGTGAACGGGGTCAAGTTGATCTATTGACTTTCATGCCAGATCGCGATTTTAAGTGGATTTTGATCTACCAAGATCCTGCTACAAATTAAAAGTTATCCTTCGATCACTGAGATCGAAGCGTGCTGAAGAGGTTGCTGTAGAACTTCTTCAAATATTTCTTTTGTTGGAGCGCCAAAGATATTCTACTACAGAGCGATAATGGTAGGTACATAGCTCATGCAAACCACCATCAACGGTAAGCCATTTGCGTCTGCTATGAACTCATGAAGACAAAATTCAGGAAATTAAGAGAGGATTCTCAAAAACGAATGAAAATTACTGGAGACAAAATGTTGATCTCTGCAAATCTCAAATTTCAGAAAGTTTCCATTGGAGACTGCCTGCTTCTGCCGGTCCCGAAGGTCGACAGGGATCCAGCAGACCCCCAAAATTTCGTCTGTTTTCTCATTAATGAAAAAACGGAGTATACTTGGTTGGCTGTGAGAGTGGTTTTATAAAAGAATGGTTTGGGGTGGATAGTTTAAAGAATGCTAGTTCAGGCTTTCTTGTACGAAACATAGATAGACTGTATTAAAGAGCTCTCAGTGAGGGAGGCCATAAAGAACAACTCAAAAGGGCAAGGATTCTTTAAATGTTCTTGCACACCCCGTCCGCCAAAAGCGTACAACAAGGAAATGTGTCTGTAAGAAGGAGGGAAAACGTTTCTTAGGAGGTTGAAATAGCAGTTGCCGTAATAGTATGCCATCTGTTAACAAGTAATTTTCTTTTGTGTCAATGATTATGCCTATTACTGTATTTGCATTGCACATTTTTTTTTTGGCATTTGTTCATGTTGCATCATCAGTTCAAACACATTGTGACTCTTCAGATAGGGTGTAAAATGGACTGGACACATGCTGTAAAAATGGATCGATGAATCACCTTCTGCAATATGTGTTTAACGCCACCTTGACACTTCTGAGATATTACAGCATCTATCAACCGAGTTGCTGACACTTCGCATAGTGTCCGAAATTTCTGGACAGATACGGTAATTTTTGATTTGAAGATTGAATTACAGCATATAATCATTATGGTTAGACTTCGTGATGTGTCTAGACACTTCATGAAGGGCTAAATTACCGCATGTGGCTGCGACATATGTACGTCATCAAAAGTAGAGTAGATTTTCGCAGACGGAGAAGTAGGAGTAGTAGCAGTCTCTTCGTTCCGTCCAAGCAATCAGATTGTAGCAGTCTCCGTACAACCAATCAGAAAAAAAAAAACCTTTAACGCAGCCAAAATCAAAACAAAGCGTCGCCATTTTTCTTGATGTATCGGATTTTAAATGAAGAAGAAAAATTCTCAGTTACTTTCGTTGCTTCCCAATTCCAACAGACATATTTATATCCCTTACTTCGTGGATTTAGTACAATACCGAACTAGAGGGATTAAGACGAATTTTCTTTATTTTTATAACCAAACGATTCCGAAATACGTAGTAGATATGTAACCGTTGGAACAAACTTTTTTTTGTTGTTGTTGTTTTTTGTGGTCTTTTAAGAAAATTAGAAATTTAGACGTCACTCTTTGCGGAAGCATCCCTATATAAAATAAGAGAAATGGTCTTTGAACTATTTTGAGAATGGCAGATGAGTTACAAAATTGAGGGTCATTCCGAAATGAAAATTTTCCAAACGAAACATCCTGGAAACGGTCATACTTCAATTAATTTAACTTACTGTTAATTAAAATTACAAAAATAGCTCAATGAATCTTTAATTGTGTGCGTTTTTATGCTTATTTTTTCTTGTAATATCTTTCATTCACGTTAAAATTTACTGTTTTATGTATGTTTGCTTTACAAATTAATCCTTTATAAGCTAAGCGTTATGCTAACGGGGCTTAATTTATTATCCTTTTTATTCTTTATTTGTATTTTGATGTTATTTTTTTTAACTCAAGGGTCATTGTTTCGTTTATTTGTCGTTTGTTATGTTTCTTTTGATTCCACTGAGCTAGGAGTACTGGGCGAATCCAACTGACGAGAGATAGGAAGATATACAGTCTGTCTTGGATTCTTGTACGAAAATTCCAAAAGTAGCTCAGTGAATCTTTAATTGTGTGCGGTTTTTGCTTATCTTTCTTGTAAAATCTTTTTTTTTTCTTTCCCAAAGAACACATTATAGAAGGGATCTTACGAATTTCCCGCGAGGGTGGGTTTCTTGCTCGCTTCTTAACGAAGCTACAAGTTCAAAATGCCTTGCCTTCAAAATGTCCACATCCACCACCCGAGAAAGAGTTCCAACTAAATCTTGAATTTTCTTAAAAACTACCAAACCAAAACACAGAGTTTTTCATATGAGGAACTTAGTTTCAAAACCTGCCATCTCCAAAAATTGGAAATTCCGAGCCAATAGAGTTTTTGCTAAGTTCAAATCAAAACCCGTCGTTAACATACAGTTTAACTTCCAAAACAACCATAACAATGTATTGCGATATGATTTCGATACGAGTGCTGTTTCAAAGTCCGCCATGTCCAATGCGAATGCATTATCAAACCCTGCCATATCCAATACTATTATCCACGCATGTTGGCGTCGCAATAGTTTCAAGTAGATCGTTTCAGTAGATCGCATTTTGGGATATTTCGAACAGGAAATCAGAAAACATGAAGCAATGCTGAAACCGGAAGACTACCACAAAATATACGAACATTTCGGAATGGTAAAGAAAATTCCCACAGACTGGAAAACTGCGACTAGTGGAGTTCTCAAAACCCCAGCATTCTACCGTTCAAGTTGAGCAAACTGAAACGCATATACTTTTAAGAAAAAGAATAACAACGTGTTGGTCAAAGGTGAAGTTAATTACAATACCGATTTCACGCAGTTCAGTTCGATTACGAAGAGTGGAAGGAAGCTACAGTCGATAACACCGAATCTTGTATCCCTTGGAGTTCAAATAAATCAGAAAAAATATCCAGGATATTCGCAAACTCCTCGTTACAAGGTACGGCAAAGAATGGGAAGAAAACCCAGATCGGGAATTCTACAAGGGAATACTGGTGACTGATGAGGCAGAATATTCAGATTCCAGAACCGACAGTGAATGCGATTGCAGCGCTACGGATGAGGAAACTACTTAAAATAAATTCTCTAGAGTGAGAGTGTGATTATGTAAAACACGTTTATTGCAATAAAAGAGTGTTTTATTATGAATGGTGATATTACTAGTTAGTGCGAAAATTATTTAAAAAAATTATTGATCTAAGGGTTAGCTAGGTTTTTGTATTAGTCTTGTTAGATCGATAATTATTACCAGATGGGACCAAACCCAGCGCCTTTGAACTTAACAGGAACAGCAGTGAGTAGGAACTGCTATGTTTCTAGTAAGAAATTGTGTTTCCGAGATATTGGTCGCACAATCTTACTTCAAAAACCCCTAACTCCAGTACTTTATATCAAACACCGCCTTCTCCGCATAAAAATAGGATATAATGCTAAAACTGTCAGTATCAGATGTTTTTCACTTGGGTCACTTTATTACTCTTTCTGTAACCTGCAATACAAAAAAAAGTTCATTTGTAAATTCGAAGTAATAACGTGGGTACAATTTTTCCTATTTTCCGAAAATTTTTAATTTTGGAGATGACGGATTTTGAAACTAAGCTCCTCATATCTATTACGTAATTCGGAAATTGATTTGTCTGAAAAAACGAAAATTCGCCTTAATTCCACTGATTCCGTATTGTACACAACTACATCATCCAAGGTAAGTTGGAAAAATTCTTTATATTATTTCTTTCGAAAATATTTTTTATTCAGTGCTAACGATGCTTGTCATTCTCTCTTGTTGATAACATAAGTAATAATTTAGTTGTCAAAACAGTGTGGAATATGATCAAATAACTTGTCAAAAGAAATAAATGCATAATTAGAATGATATTTAATGATCAGCTATCCCGCAAAGTTTGAAATTTCATCCCAGATTTAGGATTCAGTCAAATTTTCTAATTTTTCAGGAGAAGCGCCGTAGGAATGATAAAAATTCTACCCTTCCATCGACTTCTCTTATTGCTGCTTTTATATATTTTTGATTCCATCTACGCTGGCATACTCACACGTGCACTTAAATTAAACATGTTGAATTAAGATATACAATACTCCTTTATTTCTGTGTTAATAACATTCACGCTAGATTCCATTTCATCTGAATAGTTAAAATTAAAAGAAAAAAAGATCTTCAACTGAAAAATTGAAAAAAAAAAAGTCCTTAAAAGTCTCAGTAACTTCACTATGCATGTTACTAAAACAATTTTTTACTATTGTTAAAGCAATTTTTCTATAACTTTTAATTTGTTTATTTGTAGAAAGAAGATTAAAAATAAATGCCTCCTGATCGCCTTGAAGTTGACCATTTCAATAATTAGTTAGGGTCAAGATTTACTTAATACAAATTTCATTATGGATTTTAAGTTAAAAATTATTTCAGCCACCGCACTTGATTAAAAGATGAAAAAATATTTACAGTTAAAAAGCACCTACTAACTGCTTTTGATTGGACATCGAGGGGAATGATATCTTACGAGAAAACATCAGCATATTCATCTCCATGTGCTTTCTCGGAACTTTTTACCTTCTTTTCCCGATCGTCACCAGATGTCATCTATGTTTCCCTTAACCACGCCTCCTTCCCTTCCATTGATCCGCCATTGCTACGGGGTTTCCTTACTCCCTGTCTGCTTCCTGTCCCTTATTGGTCTATTCAACTTTTATATGCTGATGTTTTCTCGTAGACATCCTTCCCTTCCATTGA
>JAFIDM010009631.1:308896874-308912390 GCA_023159025.1 Thereuonema tuberculata | reverse complement strand
CTTTTATATGCTGATGTTTTCTCGTAGACATCCTTCCCTTCCATTGATCCGCCATTGCTACGGGGTTTTCTTACTCCCTGTCTGCTTTCTGTCCCTTATTGGTCTATTCACCTTTTATACGCTGATATTATCTCGTAAGACATAATTCCCCTCCGATGTCCAATCTGCAATTTGGACGCAGCTAGTGGGTGCTTTTTATTATTAACACGTTTTTATTAACTCACTTTCTTGTCTGTCTGTCTGTCTGTTTGTTTGTTTGCTTGTTTGTTTGTTCTGTACAAATTTTGTAATTTATATTAAACTAATTTCCCGATGAGCTACAGACTTGAAACTTTAAACATAGCTCAGAACTGGATGATAATTCAATATTAATCCTTCATCTCCCTTGTCCAATTAAATGGATATTTTTAAAAACAGTTTCCTCATAAATCTACAGGTAATAATAGTCCTTAAGCGATATTACATTTTAGTGTAGTTAACATTTTTGCCGGTAGCTGTCAGTGATATTGAAACAAAAGGCGACCGTTTCATTGACCAATAGCGCCATTTTCTTCTTTGGAAAATAAACAATATTTTTACTGAAATAAATTAACTCTATGCGTCAGAAAGTGCAGATGTCAACTTTTTAAAGAGAATATACATTTCTTATTGAATTTTCGACACTCGCGCAAAATAGTAGGTTTATCGTAAAAATGAATATTCCACTATTTACAAATCTGTCATAGGGTTTTTTAGTTTTAATGGTTAAGTAATAATTATTAGAATATTTAATATTTAATAATTTATAATATCAGTTCAAGCTAATAGGTTTATCGTGAAAATGAATATTCCACTATTTATGAAATTGCGAAGAGAGTTCATTTACTTTTTGATGAAAAATTTAATTTTTTTTTAACAACTAACTGATTTCGTATTTACTTAATCTCATCAAACTGTTTAAAATCGATTGAAAAATATCATACACACAAGACTAAAAAGCAAAAAATAATTAATTACAAAAAAAAGTTTTTTGAATATACCATGTTTTTAAAACAGACTAAAAAGTATAAAATAATTTTTCCTAGCCCCATATATATTCCTAACCCCATACAGGTAGTCCTGAAAATTTGTGATTGTACATAGCTATTTTAATAGCTATGAAAATAGTTGTAAGATTTAAAACGAAAAACGTGGGGAGCAAGATAATATACACTTCCATCTCAATTTATTATCTATTGCAAGATAATATTCACTCCATCCATGCCATCTCAATTATCTATTGCAAGATAATATACACTATATCCATAGAATCTCAATTATCTATTGCATGCGCCCTACCTTTTTCGTTTTAAATCTTACAAGTATTTTCATAGCTATTAAAACTGTATAATCATAAATTTTCAGGACTACCTATATGGGGTTAGGAATTTATATGGGGCTAGGAAAAACATTTTATACTTTTTAGTCCGTTTTAAAAACGTGGTATATTCAAAAAACTTTTTTTTGTAATTAATTATTTAAACTGTAAATATTTTTTTCATCTTTTAATGAAGTGCGGTGGCTGAAGTAATTTTTAAGTTAAAAATATTTCACCACGTTAAATATTGCAATATTCATTATGGATTATTTATTATATTTATTTCAGAATAAATATTTAAAATAATTCCTAATATTAGATAAAAACATAATTAGAAACTATAGATTCATTTCATAAAAATCAGAAGACTACATAGATTTCTAAATTGCTATTGCTTTTAGATAAAAATAATGAAACCTCATTGTGAAATAAACAGGTTTATTAAATAAAACAAGAAGAGTAAATACAGATGTTTTAAAAAATTGTAACAATTACACTATTCATTAAAAAATATTGCAAACTTTCAAAATTCATAATTCACTAATTTTTTAAATAAAGTGTTAAAATTGTATTTAAGTTAAATTTAAATTTCCTGAATTAAACAAATTTGAATTATTTGAATTATTTGAATTATTTGCTGAAATCTCTCTTTTTTTTCGTTTTTTAAAACAGTAGTAAAACTAAAACTCGGCAAATAATAATTTTTAAGCTCATATCTTATGAAACTTTCAATTCTTAACAACCAGTAAACTAGAAGTCCAACGTACCTAACAATTATGTGAAACAATGTTCAATTCTAAAAAGATAAATTCAAACAAATGAGAGATTCCAAACAAACAGCAACTTTGGCAATGAGTGATGAAAGAAGAATTGCATTTGCTTTTAGACTGTAGTTGATTGATGGAATGATTTAATTTTTTATGAATGTATTTGTATCAGTCAATTGGAGCATTTACTAAGAAGATTTCCTGGAAACATTATAGAAGAAAACAAAGCTGATATGAGAAGTACATTAAATGTTCTACTATCAACTAAACTAGTTCCGAAATTGATTATGAAATGCCTCGTCAAATAAACTAAAAAAAATTAAAAAACAGATTATATAGTAGTGTCAAATTATATTTTATATATCATAACAACTCCTCCTTTTTTATCTTTAGATAATACTTATTTACTTGCAAGATGTTTATTAAAAGGCTCAAATCTTTTCTTGGCAGAATAAACAGAGAAAAAGATGATTCTGGTTCTGGAAGAAGTCAAACAAAAGCTATAATAATACTCTTCTCAAGTCTGAAAAAACAGAAAGTAATTTGTAAAAGAAACTTCAGACATACAGTATTAAACAGTCTGAGTAATATCTGAAGAAGAAACAAGTGAAGGAAAAGAACTAGATCTGAATATATTAAGATGACAAAGCAGTTTTCATCTGTAGATATTAACTGATTTCTAGTTAATTACCCTCCTTTTAGACTAATTAACGCTATTTTTTGTTATTTAATATGAATATGTATTTGCTTTTTAATAAAGCAACTATATTTTTTTCCTATCTATGAACCAATCGCACTGGCCAGTTAAAATATTTTTAAAACAATAATCATTTGAGACATCAAATTCTAGTCTACGTATATACAGAAATATCATGCATATTTAATCATATTTTGCAATTTTGATGATGAAAATTGATTATGAGTCAAAGATTAAATGTTTAAAATTTGTTCTCTTTGAAATAAATCAATCGAAATTCCATCATTTATCTCATATCAGAAAAAGTTCTAAGAAAGCTTTTATTTGGTCTGAAGAAATAAACATCCAAGGATTGAAGAATTGCTGCAGTTTTTGGAGGTGTAACATTTCAATTGATAGCCTATGTTTTTATCTCCGCTTCTTTGATTGATAGCTTCTGTCTTTAAATCCAGATCAACTCTCTGCAATCAAAATATTAATAGAATCTAATGGAGTAGATGGGAAAAAGACTTTCTTAAACCACTCCAAAGCAATTTCTTTAGTGAGAAGTGATGACTTTCCAGCTATTGGATGTTACAAATTTATAAATTCTGGGATTCCTTTTTGAGGAAGGTTTTCAGTTGATTCTTGTAAACAAATTAACATAGGAGACAATAATTTTCCTTCTTTACATAATATAATAGTACAACTGTGAGTTGTAGCTGATAATGACTGAACCAGAGATTCTACTGTAGATTTTCCACCTCTAAATGTTAATGTTCTTCCGGAGTGCAATTCTTCTTTAAAGCCAGATTGATCCGTATTAAAGATTTTATCAGTTTTAATTTTTTTCGTCTTCTAACTTTCTATGAATGGATTCAACAAATAATTTTCTAATAACGAGACCATCTTCAAATCTTCGTCTTTAATAACTTTATGTCCATAAACTGCATCCTCGAATCTTTCAATCATTTCTTTCCTAATTTCCTATTTGCAGACTGATTCATTCTTTTTTCAAACTTTAATAATTGAGATAAAGTTGCCAATTTTTTAAACATTGATTTAACAGAAGTAAACGATCTATATCTATATTATAGTGCTTTTTTTGAGCGATAATTTTCTAGGGTACGCTTTAGATACTTGTCATCTACTAATATTTTTGCTATCTTAATTGGAGAGGGATTGAACTCCCTTGCACTTGAACTTTGTTGTTATCCTATTTGCATTTCCTCCATTTTTTTATTTTACAAGTTTTTTACATTGTACTAGGTATACTCAAGTACCTGTTGTTAAATATGTCTATTATATCATAAGGAGTATGTAATTACAATATTAATTGCATAATTTCAATATCATCTTCGTATTCTACATAATTCGTTGAATCCACGTCAAAATATTCATCAAATATTAATCCTTACTCTACTTCGATATGACATTCAGTTGATGTAATGAACCTTTCGATAGTATCGGAAAATTCCTTGAATAAAGTTGATCATCAGTTGAAGGGTCAATTGGTGAAAATCCATTGAAATTGTGATGAAGCAATAAAATATTTGTTGAGTTAACTAGCGTTGTTTTGGCTTGATTTTAATTGAATTAAAAGTTAAAAAAAATCTAAAAATTTGAAATACACTGTTGTCACGATCTTCTGTGATTTCCATAGATATTTTAACATTTTAACATTTTAACATTTTTTTAAATATGAAAATATTAAAACAATAAGAATGAGAAAACTAAATAAACTAAAAATGAATATATAAAATGTATTTTATAAGCAGACTATATTTTTTTTCAATAACTTGATAATAAGTTTCTTATTTCATTGATATTTATAGATATTTCCTTTATTTGGAATTTATTTTTGTTTGACTGCTGTGAATTCAAACTTCAGAAGTAAATGAAATTTATCATGACGAAATGTTTTATAAATTTTGAAAAATATTATGAATTACTTAATGAAATAAATCCGTAATTAATTTTGACATATTAACATTATAAAAGTATCAGTTTGCGCGAAGCCACATTTTCAAGCAGACGTTACGGAAATGGGGAGGGAGTAAGTTAACAGAAGGGAATGAGCCATCGCTTTTTATTTGATTTTTTTCCTCCTCTTCTGTTTCGATTCTTCCGCTAAGATTTTGGGAATTTAATTAAGTCAATCTATATATTAATCTTACTTTCATTAAGTGTTGTATGATTTGAGTTAAATTCATTAGTTTCTTAGGATTTTTAGTAATACACATTTTTGCTTAATAGTGTAAATTTTCTTAAGAATGCAATAGTTCCTAATTCAATAGTTTAGCTCTTTCATAATAACTGAGGTTATTGATATATTTTCAGTGAAGTCCATTAATTTCTTAGAATTTATAGTAATTTTCAGTTTCTTCGTAATGGAAGTAAAGGCTTCCTGATTCCATAGTGTCCTTCATTAATACTAATAGAATCTACCAATATTCTCATATTGGTGGATTCTAAGTTAATAGAATGATTTGATGGTTCTTTAGAAATATTTTGAACTTTTCATTATTTATTTTTTTTTTATTTTTTTTTTTTTTTTGAATAATGCAAGTGAAGGTCTCGTAATTCCTTAAATTAGGCCGGAGGAGGCTGATATATTTTGGGGTCATTTCGTTGGTTCTTTAGAATTTTCTGTAATTTTTAGTTTTCTAAGTAATGATTAATTTAAAATGAAGAAGAAAACAATAAAGCATTCACTTAAAGAATTTGTTTCATTTTCTGTTTTGGCTTTTATAATTCAGCCAAAAAAATGCTTATTAGCATAATCCTGCTAATTTTTTAAAACTAAATGTAGAAATGTCAACAGGTGCTGAAATTCTTTATATGTAGTAGGAAGATGTTGTTGCAGCATCGAAGATACAAAAATACTTATAACAAATAAAGTGTTAGTAAACTTTCAGCATTTCTAAATAAAGTTCTATTTATCCTGAAAACTGGGTTTTCCATAGAAGACGTGGTTTATGTTCCCCTGTGACTATAATTTCTATCAGCAATGAGATTACGTTTGGTTTATTGATTTCGTTTTTAATAACAGGCCATGATAATTTTCTGTCTTTATTCTTCGCCTTAGATATTAATTAAGCAATTCAAACTTGACTTGAATCGAATATTTATAATAATATTCATTTCATATTCTTACTTATTCATTTCTCCTGTGAAGAACATTGAAAATTATAAAAATTCTAAGGAACTAGCGAATCCAATACAAAATACACCAATAGCCTCTGTTATTAATAATTTAGTACCGGTAAACCAATGAATTGATAATTTCAACCATTGAAAATTATTGAAATTTGTTAAAATTTCTCCTTAATCAATTATCTGTAATTTTTTAAAGTATAGATTATAAGCAAATAATTATTTAACTAAATAAATGAATCGAAAGAATAAAAATCCACGCTCATGTTTTTAAATATCTAATTTACTTGATTTTATTATTTATTTTTAAAATATTTTATTGTTATCCGATACACAGAGCGTATTAAGATGTTTCAGTTTCAGTTTCAATTTGTAAATTAAAGCGCTTGAAACGTTTGCTTTTAGGTTATTTTCCAACAAAGTGAGATTTATCAAATCATTCACTTTATATGTGTGTTTGTAGTTTCTCTCAATAACTTTTGAAACTCTGTATGAATCTTTCTGAAACGCGAAATGCTTATTTAAGGATAAGAGACAATTTAAATTTTGTATTTGAAATATTTTCTACATGGATCTTTATCAAGAAATTACCATGTGATGGTGATGAAAATTACCCTAAAAAAAAATCGAAATAAGGTTATCAAACAATGAACATTAATCCGTTTAAGTATTCCACTAAACTGCTTGCATTTTAATTTGACTTAAAGTAATAAATTGAAGCAATTTAAATAAATAATGCCGAAATATTTTTTTGAATTTAGATGTTGTTTTTTTTTTTTGTTTCCAGAAAATAGGAAATTTCTACTGTTTTGTAATATCACAGATATTATAAGGGACTGTCCGTAAACTGTCACGCTAATTTTAGGTATTTTTCACCCCCTCCTCCCTTCTTACGCACACTTTGTCACAATCTTGTGAAACCCCCTCCCTAATATTAAGTCACAATATCACGGAACCCATCCCCTAATTTACATTAAAACTAAGTATTTTGAACTGTAAGTATTTATAAGAACACTTATTAATCAGTTCAGCGTCTAAGTCGTTTAATCCTGAGTACCGGGGTTCGGTTCTCATGTGGATTTCGTGATGGTGGACGATCCGCGCTGGGCAGATTTTCTCAGGGCTCTCCCGTTTCCCCTGCACTTTCTCCCACCATACTTTCTCAGTCTTTCTCTCCATCTGTCCTTATTTTCTTAATAGACCTCCGGTCGCAGTGCTTGGCTTCTCTGCCACCCACATTAACTACATAACATAACATAACATAACATAACATAACATAAGTCGTTTAATCAGTCGTGGAATTGTTAGGGGATAATCCTTTAACTGGCAAACGTCCCTAAATGACCGCAGAACAATTGAAAATCAATTCTGTCTGTTAATCTCCAGGCAATTAGTTAACAACCAAAAATAAAAATTAAAGTCTGAATGTATTATAATTTTAATACAGCTTAATATACTGTTAGTATATACAATAATCCTACAAAGTTTACATCTTAATGATTGATTTTTATACATAAAAAATAAAATAAAATTAGTATTAAAAAATAAAACAATCGAAATACTATATTAAAAAATAGAATCAAAATCTAAAATTAAAATGCTCTCTTTTTGATATTATAGATATTCTGTCTTTTTAATATTATAGATAGATACAAATAATCGAATATTAGATCTTAAAGAGAAAATCAAAATGTGAAATTAAAATTATCATTTTTCATATTAGAAATTTTTCATTTTGATGTATATTTCTCATATTTAAAAGTATTTTCGTTTGAACTTTAAAGTTTAGATAATTGTGGGTGTTTTAATGAATTTCTTAGTAGACATTTTTTATTTCAAAAAATGCGCTAATATGACGTCACATATTATCTGACACCCTCCCCCTCCCTCGTCACATTTTGCCACGCTAAGCACAACCCTCCCTGTTTATGGACAGCCTCTAACTTGTAAAAAAACGAAGACTTTTAAGTAACGAAATTAACGATTGATATTAACTTCGAGACTGAAAAATAAAAAGAAAGCAATGATTGCGTTTCTTGATGTTTTAATTGCATTTAATGATGGCAAAATTAACACCACTGTCTATGGTGACATCACAATCAACTGTAACTCCTTCTAAGCATCAAAATTAATATCATAGAAATGCTCTTTTATAGAGCACCAGCAAAACATCGGTGCTTTGCGAGGGGTTAAAAACAAAATATTGTCCTAATGTGGAGATGCGAAGAAATTGTAATTGGGAGATCACTTCGAACCTTTCCCAGTTGGTAAAAAATCACATGATCATTACAAATTAATGTTGTATTCGTATTTTGTAATCAGAAAACCACATAGATATAAAAATCGATATTTTTATCGAGATTGGAGGACGTAAGATTTCCTGCCCCTTACTGCCCTTCTCCACCCCCTTAGAGATAAAAATTGTCAGACCGTGATAAAACATTTAACCAAATTCTAAATAGAACCTTAAACTTTAAAGTTTCTATATTTGGCAGTTTCGTCTGTGCGTTGAGGAGTCAGTGAAACCACCTACGTTATTATAGAAACCCACCACCTGTTCACCTTCTGGTATTTTTTTTTTCGAAAAACATTTGAACATGTATTTCTTCATTTTGCAAGAAGAGTATGTTTCTCAAGTTTAACGTTTCTAGCTTAAGCAGTACCCTTTCAAGAAAGTTCCCCACATCCCCCGTTCCCCCTCTCTGTTCACCCTTCGGGAATTTGTTTATTTTGGAAAAATAGTTGAGCATGTATTTCTTTATTTTTTAAAAGAGATTTTTCCCGAGCTTATCGTTTCTAGCTTAAGCTGCTTTCAGCTTAAGTTTCATGTTTCTAGTGACCCATCTGGAAAGTTTGCCCCAACCGTTTATATCTCTTACAGGCCACGAATATCTTTTCGATTTTGACTCATGATCTCATGTTAAATTTCGTGTTTTCAGCTCAAGCGGTTTCCAAGGTACGGGTATCTTTCAAGAAAATTGCCCCTTCCCCCTCCCGTTAGGATGCCAATATCGAAAATTCGTTGAATACGTATCATTTCGATTTTGGGTATCTTGGGTAGCCGGGGGCGTAGGCCAAATTCGCCGCCCCTTATTTAGGTATTTAAATTTTGCCGCCCCCATCGTCCCTGGCACCCTACGCCCCTGAGAGAGCACTCATGTCAAATTTTGTGTTTCCAACTCAAATGGTTTCCGAGATACCTTCAATAAAGTTGATTCCTCCCTCCCCATTTACATCCTTTTGGGATGGCATTTCCAAAAATCCATTTTTAGTGAGAGCGTACATCATAAAGAGAACCCATCCCTAAAATATCAAGTGCATAGTTTAGAGGTTTTGGGTGTGCGTTGATGAATGACGGAGTGACTGACTCAGTCAGTCAGTGAGTTTTACCTTTTATTTATAAGATTTCGTATTTGCTCTTGGGAATCTTTGTTCTCTCAAAAAATAAATAATATACGAGAGGTATTTTTTACTAACGATTACGCGGTTGAGTTCCACAGACATTAAATAAAAAAATGTATACTAACGTTAATAAGAATAACAATAGAAGAAAGAACGATTGTAGATTATACGGCGATATTGTATCATACTTACCTCTTCCCCTATTATCCAAGACATTGAAGAATGTTAATATACAGCTCATGGTAAACGCTCCAATTCTATTTAGAAATTATTTATACAGGGCACCAAAGAAGATCCTACGATTTACAATGATATACGATATCAAATGTAAAGACAATAGTTAGCTATATATAGGCAAGACAAAGAGACCTTTACATACTGGAATTAAAGAGCACATGAGGGCTCCTCAAAGGAACGATACAAGCTACCTCAGAGCGTTGCATGGTTAAACAAACAGGTCGTACCTTGGACATGTAGAAAGCCTCTATATTAGCCAAATCAGCAAAAAAATTTACAAGATGCAAAAAAGGCAATACACATCTTACAAAAAGAAATATAATGAAGCTGTATCTGCCCAAGCCATTGGATATTACGGTCTCACGAAGAAACCAAATACCTGTGATAGAGTTTACGTAATGTATATTTATACCTTACATTTTTTTTTCTTTTCTCTTCTCCCACAAATTCTTGACGTTGAGGACGCACTTATTGAAGAGGTAGACCTGTCCAATAACTAAGCCTCATGGGATTCTTCCTCGACGTCCACTAGACGTCATCACACTGCTGACAGACCATTGGTTGACGACAACGGGCGCTCCATTGAAAGATCCTTATATACAGAAACATTTTCACTTATTTCATTAACCTGAAAAAGCTTGTAAATAAACTTGCAAAAATAATCATATTTTGATTTTTTTTTTTATTTAAATATAATCATTCTTTTCAGTAATGTGTGGTGGCTTAAGAAATTCCTCACCTTAAGTCTTTTTCAGGATTTTGAAGAATTAAAAAAAAAAATTGCTCTTGGGAGCAACATAAGATAAGAAGGCATTGAATTCTTTCAGAAACTTTATTTTTTTCCTTCAGAAAAACTTTCAATTTAGAATGCTTCAAATATTGCATGATGAAATAACATTCTTCACAGGAATTATTTCTTAGGAATAGCTGACTTGATTTCTCATATTAGGTAGTGAAAAATTAAATTTGATTCTATCTTTCTATCTAAAAACGCAAAAAAGTTTTTTTTTTTTTTTTGGTTTTGTTATAGTCACTTGAAAAGCGGCTGTCTATTGCACAAGATATAATAAATTTTATGTAATAAAACATTACAAAACCCATACCAATATCGATTAGAATGTTTTCTCTTCGTTTATTAGTTACACAATTATTGCGTAATGCAGTTTTTGAAACTCAAAATAACATTGATCTAAAAAAACAGAATATGCGATTAAATCCTTAATTTCAATGCGATTAAATCCTTAAGGTTTCCTTAAATGAAAATAGTCTCCTATTAAAATACCCGATCACATTTCAGTCCCTGATCAACGAAACGTGAAATGACCAGCTCCCCCAATGGGACATCCTGGACCCCGTGGAATACACACCTACTTACTATTAAAATAGATTTTGAATAAAAGTCCACCATCTCTAATTGACCTGATAGTTGATTCCGTACAAGAAATGTAAACTTACCATCGCAATAAACTCTTTCGACTTCTAATCACTTCGTATGTATTTAAATGCTTCTGTCATCAAAGGCACTTCAGTCACTTTCTATTCAGTTTGAACTGATGCGTCCAAATCAGAGGATTCTCATTCTACAACAACAGGTCTATCCGTAGCCCTTTTATTGCCAGTGGACCATATATCGGCCCTCGTTGGTTGTGTGAAAACTGCCACCGACTTCTTTGACGTCTTTTACTTTGTAATATGCGGCCTATTCAAGGGCTCCCGTCTCATTTATCGGCTTTATTTCTGCTGCATACTAAGATGGTTTCACCCTTTATATACTGATTGTTCACTTTATGCTTGCCTTGTAAGTTCTCCCGTGTTTTTTGAGGCCAGTATCATACTATCTTTAGTGCTGGTCTGAATTTATCTGTGGCTCTTAGTATTTATTTTACAGTCAGTTACGAGCAACATTAGCAAATATTCTTCTAATATTAAGTATTTGTTGACGAATAATATATCTTACAATTTTACATTATAATAAAATACGAGTTTTCCGTGTAAAAATTTTATATTTGTTATTTTATATTTTAGAAAACTATATTTATATTAATGTAAATATAATAAACATCTATATAAATATAATATAAATGTAATACAGTATAAATAATAAAAACTATAATATAATATTATTTTGTCGTAATATAATATCAACTTATATAATTTGCTAATTTCGTCTGTCTGTCTGTCTGTCTGTTACTCGATATAATTAAGCTATTAAGATAGATCCAAGGTTCTCAATGGTACCATTGAATCAAGGGTACTCAAATTGGATGAAATATTAGTTCGTTTTGTCATTCCATGTTGGTTCCATGAAATTTTAACTGAAATTCTAACAAAACATACGTTCAAAACCAAATAATTTTGTTACCACTGCACCGATTTTAATGAAATTTGACATACTTACTCATTTTTTTACGCTGATTTTGAAACTCAAAACCATTTTTGCCGTAGAAGCTTCGTTCACAAGTTAGCGCAGTATTTAGATTATATAAAGGTGAGTTTTAAATGCCTTTCGGCGTTATGAGTTAAAAATAATAATTATTCTTTACATGAATTAAACTTTAGATATGGTTGGTATTTCGTTTTTCTTTTTGGGTGGAAAATGATCCTTTAGATTAAACTCTCAGAACCTATATTACAGGTGTACAGGTAAGAAGTACACCTAATTAGGTCTGATAAACATTAAAAAAAAAAATTCAAGTCAAATCATCAATCGAATATATATAAATTGGCTAAGTTCGTCTGTCTGTAACTCGATATAATTAAGCTATTAAGATAGATCCAACGGTTCTCAATGGTACCATTGAATCAAGGGTCTCAAATTGGATGAAAATATTAGTTCATTGTGTCATTCCATGTTGTTTCCATGAAATTTTATTCTTGGGAACTGACCTCGACAACTGAAATTCTAACAAAACCTACGTTCAAAACCAAATAATTTTGTTACCACTGCATCCATTTTAATGAAATTTGGCATACTTACTCAGTTGTTTACGCTGATTTCGAAACTCAAAACCATTTTTGCCGTAGAAGCTTCGTTCACAAGTTAGCACAGTATTTAGATTACATTTACATTATATTTGATAGTTGATAATAAAATGATTTTTCAGATTGTTTTATGCCTGGAGTCCGACAGGCTTCGCTGCTAGCTATTATTACTATAATAAATATAATATAATCTATATAAATACAATAAACATCTATATTTATATTTTAGAAAACTATATTTATTTTTTAGAAAATTAAATTTTATCAATAAGAAATACTACTTGATTGCTTGTGAATAATATTTTTCTAATCATAATGTGAAATAAACATAGAATTTTGAGTTTTTTACATATATAGTAATTAATTTGTTATTTTTTCCTTTCTAAAACTTAAAGTCAACCCCCATAATTCTTCCATGGCTCTAAGCCCCAACTATATCTTCAGCATGGGAAAAAATCTAGATGTATTAAATAAAATTAAGTACTAGAAATAATTCAAAATCTGAAATCTTGCAAACTTCCTGAAAAGAGCCTTGGCAGTCTTTGCACATCCCACCCACAATGGGCTGGCAGAAAAGGGTTAATACTGTCATATGTTTTCGAAAATAAATTTTGATTCGGTATTAACTTCAATCTAATGAACCATTTGTATATTTTCTAACCAACAGTTGTCTATTTTTCCTCTATTTCTCTTTTTAACTTGACAAAATTACTCGATGGGTAAGATTTACCATCATCCAAAGTAATAGAAATCAAAAACTTTTAATACCCATCTTACGAAAATGGAATTGAAATCAAAGTTCTTAGGGTATTTTGTTGTATCAACATGAAAATATTATGGAATTTTTATTTTAATGAATTTCATTGAAGTAGAATTGTTTAATAAATGAGAACTTGCTTCGACAAATTACTTTATGAAATAGCTGTTTCACACATTTTTGGGACTCATCAGGTTCAACAAGTCACTTTTCAACGCTCAGACTGAGATACACGGATGAAATACAGTAAGAACACCAAGCTTAGAAAATAAAGAAATTGTGAATCTATATTAATTATACATTAAAAATTATTTATTTGTTTATTGAATTTTAAATACTTATTTTATTCTAATTTTTTTCTCTAAGTCTAAGCAAGTGTCTAAGTTTTTCGAAATTTTAATCTTAAAAAATATTGATTAATTTATTTACGGATAAAGGCAATTTCCTAAGTAATTTCAACATTTTGAATCTAAATTAATTTAAGAATTGAATTAAGTGTAAATTTAAAACTACATTCAACGTCATAGTAATTATCAAAAGTAATAGAAGAAGAAAAAAATATTTGTTACTGAATGAAGAATTATTTTCCATCTTATTAGAAATTCGATTCTCTAAATTATAAAATTCACAAATATTCCATTTAATACTTATAAGGAACTCGTTTTGTTTCATTCAATTAGAGCTTATTATATTTTTTCTTTGCTTTCAGATGATTATTTTCTCATTGATCTTATGGCAAATAAAGTCTTCTTTTCAGAACAAAAAACAGCGACATCCCCAAAGAACTTCTAAGACCATGAGATCCTCGTGCATTCGGATTCTTCATCGAAGAAAGTCAACTTTATCTTTGTTTAAAGCAAATCAAAATATGTCTTTTATTAAATCAATGGGTAACATTTTTTCTTAGTATTGATCCCCTTCTGATTATTACTATTATTGTTTTTCTAAAATCGAATAACAAAAAAAAAAAATCACACACATTTAACAAATTAAGAAAACAAATTATCATAAGCCAGGCATTTCACTCTGCGAAAAACTAAAAGATCATCTTCAGTTGAAAAATGCCAGACAAGGAGAGCAAAGACAATTTAGCACATCGCCCTCTCTTCAATGAAACTAAAGTTTGTACTAACGACTTTAAACGTAAATGCATTGAAAGTTTTAGGATATCCAAAAACAAATATGAAATTTTATTTTGATTCTTTAAAATTGCCGGACAAAAGAAATGAAAAAAATGACAAAATCATCTCGGCTTTGTGGCATTGGTTTATTTTATTTAGTTTTCTTGTTCGCTATTAGAGGGCGCTATTTTACATGTACTTTTGTTCTCTGACTTAGATCCAATCTTCTTTTTATTTTTTGGTCAATCTTTGACCAATTATGCCTCCTTCCGCTAATGTGTGTTTCCTTTGTAATCCTTTCTTTGCTCTCTTTGTCTGGCAGTTTTTGAGCTGAAGATGATTTTGTAGTTTTCAGCAGATTGAAACGTCCTGGCTTATGGCAATATGTTTTTTCGTTATTTTTTTTAAATGTCAGTGATATTTTTTATTTGTTACTCGATTGTTCATAAAGATTCATTCCACAAGTTAAAGTTGAATTTATTACCTTTTCTTTTTTTTTTTTGTGTCAAGCCCCAATCAAAAAAACTAAAGAAAGAAAACGACCGAAACATATTATCCAACTCCCCCCCTCCCTATTTAAGGGGAAAAAAAACAGTAAGAATAACAAAATAAAACAAAAAATAAAAAAAACCTAGTTGTAATACAAAAGAAAAATTAAAATGAAAGGTAAAAAATCGCCCTGATATAGTTGTTATTCCTGTACACCGAGTGGCTGAAATGTACATCATGAAATTGTTATGAAAAACAAACAAAGGCATGTTTTATTAAAATGGGTTTTTATTGTCCTTGTTTTTTTAATGAAACAGTTCGCCCTCAAATGACAAACACGTTGAGATCAGTAATAACTGAGTTATTATTTTTACAAAAATCATTACAATTTCTAAAGTCGGTTAGTTAATAGCTAAATAATAGAAAACAAGAAATAAAAATGAATGCGGTTTCCTTTTAACAAAACATGAACTATTAAAATAAATCTCCTATGGCGGTGTGCACCAAACTTCAGTTAACTTGAAGGACTGCTATTTGGACGGAGCTAAAATTAGTGGGGGGTGCTGCTCCACAAAAATTTTAGCCTTTGTTTT
>JAFIDM010009631.1:308852249-308896474 GCA_023159025.1 Thereuonema tuberculata | reverse complement strand
AATATAATTTTCCTTTTATTTATTATAATAACTTATAAATTCATTTCTTGTTCTCAGTTACATTCTATTAAGGCAAGAACTTGTTATTTATATTTACACGAGGAAAAGTTCAGGAACTGCTCAGACGAAACTTGGGTTTCATCTATAGCAGATATCTAAGACCCTTTTTGATTAAGATCACAATTAGCTGCTCTAAAAAATATTCCCAACATTCATTTCCCCACCACCACATTTTCTGTTTGCCCTGAGTTACTCGCAGAATTTAGGCACCAATACATGGACGAGATCCACAACAGATATCGGCTTCATTTGATTACAAGAACTAAAAGACGCAGATCAACAAATAAATAAATAAATAAATAAATAACGCTATTTCGGTTTTACTTTTTTCAGCTTAAAAGTACGTTTTAATACAGATGAATTGAAATCAAAGTTTTTAACTAAATTCTTCTATTAGATATTCTGTTATGGTTAACTGTTTATATCAAAAAATACCGTAAAGCTTTTCTACCTTTCATGTAATTGATGTTCAAAACATAAAATAAAATTCTTATACAAAACATTATTTATAAGCTATTCTTTGTTTGTCTTTGGAAATTAAGATTTTGTTTGGAAAGTATTTGAAGTTCTTTTGATGTAATAAAGAAAAAAAAATATAGAAGAATATTTAATATTTTTCGTAAATAAATACTTTCAAAAGTTAATTATTTTTTAAGTGTTAATTTTTTGTTTCATTTTGATTATTTATATATTTAGATAAATGTTTCACTCAATTAATGGATTAATTTAATCAGTCTTTCTTTTCTTTTTGAATTTACAAGAAAAACTCAAAACAAAGTCTAACTTTTTTTTTTTATTTTCCTAAAAAATTTTTTTCTTAACATTTTCAAAATGTAAAGAATTTCCTTTTGAGACTAGAAATGAACGAAGACGATGGTGTGTGTGGATCTCATTCATGGAACAATTAGTAAAAAAACAAAAAAACAAAACAAGATAATAACAAACAGAATAAAGTAAGACAGTCGACTGTTATTTCCAGTTGTCTTCAACAATCTCTTAATTTCCATTTTAAATCAAATGAAAAGGAGAGATTAAAAGAATAACTGACAAGTGAACATCACAGTCCGTACAAAAAAAAAAAACATTTTTATATTATACAAAATATCAAATAAAAAAAAAAAACCCTCTTTATATTATTATTATTATTACTATTATTATTATTATTATTATTATTATTATTATTATTATTGTTGTTGTTATTATTATTAAAGGGGATATTTACAATGCATCTATAAAAATATTCTTTTTATTATCAATCAAAAAATATTAAGCATAACTTATTACATTTCAAAGGGAATGAATTTGCTTTTCACAGAATCCTTTGATCCTCTGGTTCCTTCTTTTCTTCTGCTGTAGGTTTTCTTCGAAATGAACGAAGAAAAATAGATTTTATTTTAAACGAATCTACTTAACACGACTAAACTTTTTAAAATATAAAACTTATAAACACTGAGTTTAGTTTGGTCTTGTTGTCTTCTTACTAATTTACATTTATTTCGTGTGAAATCAAATATTTTTCAGAAGAATTGTTCGAATGAATAAGAGCAATAAGATAAATAAAAACAAAAATGGAAACTAAAGATCATTTTACGTGCACTGAAATTAATTTAGTGTTCTATATATATTAATTAAATTGTCATTCAGTAGGTAGGTGTGTAGGCTTCATTCTTAAACACTAAAAATGGAAACCTACTAAGATTTATGATAACCACAAATAATCAGAAACCAAAGAATTAAGGATATCATGTTAATCACATTCATTTTACAGTAAGGGTAAGAATACGAAATGTTCATCAAGCAAATTTAAAAGTTTCAATGGGGAGAACCTGAATCTTTTGAAGAATTTATCAAAAATTCAAACCATTCTTACTCTTCTTTAGCAGAGATTTCATTTATCTACTTTTAAAAACTGTCATTTAACAAAAGTAGGCTTTCGGAATAAAAGGCTTCGTAATCTTATTCTGAAATTTCTAACAAAACATTAAATATTGTAAAGACAAAAAAAAATCTTAGCTTAATTTATAACTAAGCCACGTAAAAGAATATATTCGTTGTATATTCATATCAAAAATATGTATTTCTTTGTAAATGGCTTCTTAAAGCCAATTAGTCAACTATTATAACAAATGCATTTATAGGTTAATTTCCTTGGATTAGATGTTAATAATAACTATAACCTGTTAGTTCATTTCACTATTAAAATCTAGGTAACTTTTGGTTCAGCATTTTTTTTTTCTTTGTTTGAAATATTCGAATGGAGTAAAATTTGATTGATGTAACTTTAAGTTAAATAATTAATTTAATGCTATTTTATTAAAAAGTTTGCTGAAATAAAGAGGAAATATTATCCCTTTTACTTAATGTGTGTAATTGGATGAAATAAAATGTTATTATTACGATAATTAATGTATTTCGTACGAAGTTAAATATTCTTAACTTATGCTAATTGGAGGATGAGATATTATTCTTTTAAAATAAATTTCTTCCTTAATTATCAGCTGTTAGTTATATATTTATTTAAAGTTTGGTAACTAAATATTGGCAACTTCATTTATACATTTAAAAATGCCATTGAATTCTTTTATTGTTTTCATTATCAAAACCGAAGCCAAAGCATCATTAAAAACCTGTTTCTGCAGTTTTTGTATTTAGTAGTTTGTGTTTTTAGTTGGTTTCATTTCGATGTAGATATTGCTCTGTCTCTTCCTCACAGCAGCGGGATCACTTCCTTTGGCAGCAACATCTTCTTAATTTTGGGGAACAATATTTCCTTGTTTTAACAAAGTATCTACATTCAGTCTACCCACTGATCTTTTCTTTCTTCCATCATATGGATATCAGTTGTTGAACGTCGTTGATGACTGTCCACTAGAATTTCGGTCGACGATCTTTCTAGAAGCCTGTGATGGCGTCTCTCAGTGGTCGGTGATTGCTCGGGTGAGTAGCGGTGATACAGCGGTCGTTGTCCTCCTCGGTACGGTCCCACTGATTCTTGTTCGTCTAGAGAGTCCCTCTCTATGGTCTCCAATCCCTGCATTACCTCCGATGTGGATCGCATGAGAGACGGACGGTGGAAATGAGGTCCACCAGTGCTTCTGAGTTGTACTCCCTCGGTCTCAGTATCAGCACTGTACATTGAGTCTCGATCAGAACGGGCAAAGTTTACCTCCGATTCTGTCAGTGAACGAACATCAAATTCGGATCGATGAGACGACGTGCGCCTAGATCTGGGTGGGGGTGGATGGCTAAGATGGGCTGCTCCATCTGGTGAATCAGCTTCATAGAGAGGAGGCAGGGAACTCCTGCGGCTTCTTGTATCATATTCGCTACGGCGACGGGCGTTGTATCTCATTGCGGGCCTCTCACTTGTGTAAGATGCTGTATCGCTCATGGAAGCAGTATCAGGGGAGTCGTAATTAGTGTCATATGGATCGGCTAGAATACGGATGATAACGTCCCATTTCGGTTGCTCAAACAATCGTTCATATCTCTCATCACGACGGATGACCTGGAAGTCTTCAACTGTCTTAGCCTCCGTGAGCAGAGTGCGCAGCGTGGAGTCTGTAGTGATGATGGCTCGCCACTTCTCCCGATCGTCTTCTGATAGGATGGAACGTACATCTGTTATATCGCTGGCTGTGTCTGCCTGAACCGAGGGTGGCGGCGCTGGCTGCAGCACCCGGATGAGGACATCCCAGTTGGGACTTGGATGACGATTCACTTCCACGGGAGGCTCCGATGCCTGTACTTCCATTGTAGTCAGTGTCTCTTCAGATGTATCGAAGATCATCCTTGGGCGCTCGGAAACAACAGAATACTTCTCCCATGTTTCCACTTCCGAGGCAGCATCCATGTTCTCTGTGGGTTCATTAGGGGGATAAGTGCGAATCATGACATCCCACTTGGGCTGAGGGACTTCCTTCATGTGTGTCTCCAAAATATCTCGTGTAGTTTTCGTGACGTCCTCTGATGTCCTTGTTTCTGTGAAGGTTGTGAGATATCTGTCATCAATTAAATGACGTGTAGGAGCAGCTTTCGTAGGGACTAAAGCAGTCTCTGTAGCCATAAGAGGGGGAGGCTCAGCCACTTGAGAAATAGTCCTTCCTGATCTGCCTTCCGTATGACTGTAATTAGGAGTAACTGCAGGTGGAGCATACTGAACTGATACTGATTCTGCATATTCTGAAATAGAACGCGATTCCTGCATTTCAGTTGCCAGTTGCACCCTCTGTGGGGGCGGTTGAGGAGGTGCTTTACGAGTTGCAGCAACTTCAGAGAACTCTGACATGGAAGCATGATCGTTGTCTGGTATAGAGCCTTCAACAATAGATCCTGTGACAGTGGTGGAGGGAGCATAGGCTACATGGGTAAAGTCCTCTGTCGCTTCTGATACAGATCGCATTTCATCTCTCAGTTGTTCAATCTGGCGTTTTCGGATCCGTGCGTAGACTGGGGGTTCCGCTGCATATCGGGGTGCGGGTGGGATATATTCCCTTTGTTGGGTGACAAGAGCATGAACTTGCTGGAATTCCTCCTGCCTCATGACATCTTCATGTTCGTGTATGGTGGTTAGCCTCTCTCTGATTTCCTCTTGCATTGGGGGCTGTGGGGGTGTCATGGACATCATCATCATTTGCTGCTGTTGACGCATGTATTCTTCCTCGTGAAGATAGGCTCTGTTCTCATAAGAAGCCTCTTGCGATGTGGTCACGTGCAGGCTGCGTGTTTCGACTTCCTCGACGTCCGAGTGTAGCGAAGAAGGAGACTCACTTGGATAGTCAGATGTAATGGTATCACTTTGTTCACCACCAGAAGCCGATGTGAGCAGCGCCGCCTCTGAGCCGGATGTGGAGTGAGCGGTAGCTCTTGGAATGCGGATGTCGCCAATTGGAATGGATAACGGTCCCAAAGTGGATCCACTAAGTTTCGTGATTTGGGACGGAGGTCCCGTAGTAGACACTGCGCGTCGTTTGACGATCTTAATATTTCGCTTCTTGAGGCAATAGTAAGCGAGTCCAACTCCTAGAAGCAGAAGACCAAGAAAAAACACAGCGCAAATAATAAGCATCAGCTCCACTTCACTCAGGTTTCTCGGTTTGGCCGCCACCATTGCCGGAACTTCAGCAGGTAGACTGTAAAGAAAAAAGGAAATACGTTAAAACAATTCTACCAAGAAGGCTAACTATTGTTTTCAACAATTCACTGAATAAAATTATCTTAATTATGTAATCAGTCGACTGCGACAAAAATCCCTCAGTGATTGTTTTTGGTACAGAAAGTAGGTTCTTCGCAAGTCAAACAATGATTAAAAATTATCCTATTAAACTGATTGAATAAATACTTAAAATACTTAAAAATCACAGCATATGTGAATCAATTCTACGGTAATTTTTATGCTGTACATTTTTTTTTTCTCTTAACCTAGTCATCCATTATATTACTTTTGGAATTATTTAATGCGAATTGGTGACCATTGGTAATTATAAAACCACTTCAGATATAGGTTAGGGAAAATTAGGAAGTCGATCAACAACAAAAAAAAAAAGCTAACCACAAAGTGCTCATAAGGATATTATGCCAATTATCGTTGGTAGCTTTTAGAACAGAGAAGAGATTAGGTAAATATTATTGGGTCATTATTTTATTTACTAAGGATGATAGTGAAGATTGTTTTAGCCTATGTTAATGAACGACAAACGGTAGAAGAATAAGATAGGAATAGGAAATACACAAGACAGTTATGATATTATAAATATAAATATTAAATTTTGAAACATAATTAATAAATCATAATAAATTTACTTACGGCGGAAGCAAGATGGGTGGAAGAGGAGCCACTGGAGGTGGATAACGACATAGAATAGTTTTCACTTCATCCCCTTCCAATTCTAAAGAAGGATGAAACCGAACTACAATGTCATTTACAAACATCCTGTACTCAGATGTCACCCTCTGAAAACACAAAATACCAAACATTACTAGAAAGTTAAGTAATTGTTAACGTTTTTACAATTTTAATGATTATCTATTCTCCCTCTACTTTCATCCCTCCTTATTCAAGTAAATAGTCGATAATAAAGAATACGAATCAGAAGATTACGGCATTAGATTAGAAAGCAAAGGAGTTTTCTAATTCTGAACGTCAGGAAGATTTGTTTTTCATAATACTAAATTGAAAGACACTATAACGTCGTTTTTTAACTAAGAAATATATATTGCTTCATTATTTGAAAGAGTCTGTTGCTGTTTAGATTGCAAATGGAAGTCCATGATAATGAACACAAAAAGTTTACCTCCTTGGTACCGCATCCTTGTAATGGGATCTGAAACACATAGTAGCTGCTCCCATCCCCGTACGTCTTACAGGGGCTGTTTCGATCTCTGTCTGCATAGATCACCCCTCGGAAGCTCTCGGAGAACTGGAGCTTCACCACCATATCACCCGACTCACAAGATAAGTTGGCTAAAACAAGACAAAATACAGAATTAGTCAAAATTTATATTAAATATCTTCTGAATAACTGATTTTTTTAGTTCTTCCAAGTAAGAAAAGAGTAAATGAATCTGCTTTGTAAAAAGCATGAGTAAAAAGTAATAATAAAAAATAAAGTGAAAGCAAAAAAAATTAAACTTCTTTAAAAATTAATCAACTGAGTTTCATTTAAAGGAATTAATAAGCACTATTTCTATTAATTTTGAATTAACATTTCATTATTATTATTATTATTATTATTATTATTATTATATCGTAAAATAATATATAATTATTATAACGTTCAAACCTTGGGTTTCCCCAGCAAAGACAACATGACAACATGGCGGGTCAAGGACCAAAGCACATATTGCCAAATGTAAAAAAAAAAATGTGTGGAAGAATAGTTAGGGATGTGTGATTGTGTACATAAATTTCCTAACTATGCGTGTTGTGTTGAGTCCAGGGATGTGAGGTGTGTGTCAGCCTTGACAATGGTTGAGTGTAGTGAGGAGTGTTGTGCTCTTTGGTGGAAGAGTTCCCTAAGTGTGTGTACTTGTTTTTCATGTAGGGTGATGAGATTGATGAATCCTCGGCCTCCCTCCTTGCGGGGAAGAATCATCCTTTCCGTAGCGGACTTGGAGTGGTGTATGTTGGGTTTCGTGAATGTAGTGCATGTAGTGCGTGTTCGAGTTCGCTGTTTGTCCATGGAATTACGCCAAAGGAATATGTTAGTGTGGGGACGGCGAAAGTGTTGATGGCTTTAATTTTATTTCTGGCATTGAGTTGTGTTTTGAGAATGTTTTGAACGCGAGCACAGTATGTTTTCTTGAGTGCGTCTTTGATGTTTGTGTTGTCAATGACACGCGCTTGCTGGAAGCCCAGATACTTGTAGGTCTCTCCCTCTTCCATGGATTGGATGGCCAACCCATGGTCCAGTTCAAAACCCTCCAAATTCGAAGTCTTCCCGCGTGTTATATGTAGCTCGCGGCATTTATCGATTCCAAATTCCATCCCAATATCTTTGGTGAACTTTATTATTATTATTATTAGTAGTAGTAGTAGTAGTAGTAGTATTAATATTAGTATTATTATTTCTGCGCGATAAAGTGAAAAATATAAACGAAAAACAAAATAAGTTAAAATAGTTCTGGTCCTGAGAAAGAAAGAGACATTAATTTTTGTTCTTGAATTTTATTGAAAAACAAGGAGGCTAAAGCGCATTGCACTTGGATCCGAAATCGCACGGCGGGTCTAAAAATCGGACGTATTCTATTTCACTTATGGGGTTTCCTTAAGACGAATATTCATTTCAGAGAATTCACTGCATTAGAACAACGGCTTCTGTGTCTTTGTACTTTTCTTCTTAAAATCAAAGTAGCGTTTCCTTAAGACGAATATTCATTTCGGAAAATTAAAATAAATGAAAATAAAATTAAAATAAAATGAATATTCACTTAAAGAAACCCTTACGTGAAATAGAATATGTCCGATTTTCGGATCCTTGTGAAACGATCTTTAGTCAAAATACGAAGTGACCTAAGGAACGAAAGGGATTTTTTTAAATTCCATTGTCTTTAAGAATTTCTCTTAAGAGTGACGGAAGTTTCCTCAAAAATCAATGTAAAATGGCTTTCGAATAAAAAATTTCGAATGGAAACAAAATTAAAATAAATATGCAATTATTTAAAACAATTTTAAATCTCAAGTTATTCATCAGGTAAAAAATTATTGAGTTATTTGGGAATTGGTTTTAATCGGAAGTAAAGCTGTTGTTATTATTATTATTATTATTTCCATTGCTAAACTAAGGCGACATTGTTTCTAAGAATTCTTCCAAGGAACTCAATATGATGTAGTTCTCTGTCCATTTTTTTTTTCTCTTCGATCAGCCTCCAAGGCTTATTAAAGGCCAATGTCTTTTCTGGACCAATGTTTTACCCTTGAAATAAATATCTGCCACCACCCCTTCGATGTCTTCCAACTACAAATCAAAGTTCCTTCCACTCGGTCTTCCTTTGAGCAACGAACATCACGTGACTACCAAGGGGAAGGTAACCACATAAATTTATTCTTAATGGTTGGAGTACTATTATGTTACTCTAACACAAAGTACTTTCTGTCTTTCTTTTTTAAAATCTATTTTGTAAATACAACGTGATATTTTATCTTCTAATGAACTTTTATTCCTGTTTCTCGTGAGCCTTCGAATAAAATAATGAAACAGGATTACTATTCTCACACTGAATTAGTTTTTGTTATTGAATCATGATACTTTAAAGGAAGGAGAGATGTTGGATTGACTCATAGTTTAAGTATTAACATACAATTAGGCCTAATATTTCTATTTATTCTCTGACCATGAAACTACCTTTCAAACCATTCTTATGTTCGTCTCAACTCCACAATTCTTTAAATTCCGAATTAACAATTTTTTTTCCTAAAATTTTTCCAGTTTTAAAATATTGAGTTCTCCGGAAAGTTCGTGCCGAGTTTGAAGGAAAATTGAAACGCAGCACATTTAAATTTTGGTACACATTTATTAAATTATATAGGTGCCATTCTGTTCCACAACCTTTCTCCATCGTTCAGGCAACGTGAAAATTCCGTTCTTCTCAGATTTTTGGCGAAAACTTTTTCTATATGATTTTTTTATCTCGACCAAAGAGTTGAAGTTTTTTTTCCATTAAGGGAATTTTGTAATGATCGAAATAGATGGAAATCTGAGGGTGCGAGGTCTGGTGAATGGGGGTTGGGGTGGAACATCCCAGCCGAGCTCCAACAACTTTTGTCCAGTTGTCAAAGACACATGAGGCCGTGCATTGTCCTGATAAAACACGACGCCCTTCCGATTCGCTAATTCTGAACGTTTTTGTTCAATTGCTGTCTTTAAAGCCCATTGCACATGGATCCGAAAATCGGTCGGTCGGATCCATGTGCAATGGGCTTAAGGGTAGCCTTTGAGACCAAAATTATCATATTGAAATGAAAAAAGATGAATGAGGGTGTAAGGTGAATGAGGGTGTTTTGAATATGTAAATTTTGGACTGAATCACCCTATTCGTAAATTGTAGTTCATTCACCTTACCTTTTTTCATTTCAATATGATAATTTTGGTCTCAAACGCTCCCCTTAAGCCCATTGCACATGGATCCGTCCGACCGATTTTCGGATCCATGTGCAATGGGCTTAATACGTCTAATTGGGAGCAATACTTTTCTGAATTTATCGTCTCATTGTTTGGTAAAAGCTCCAGGCCGGGTGGCAGTCGTTGGATTGTCCCCGGGGTCTTTGGATGTCAACAACCTGGCTGGTCCACGGGTGGTCGACAGTGGAAATCTTCGTCTCCGAGATGCCCGAGGACAGTGTGGGAGGCGAGGTAGTGCTTTGCATCCCGAACTAGACTCCCCCCAATCTAAGGTGTCATGCGGACCGTGCCGATGGACGGATGGCACTGGGGGATAGTGTTGACCTTTTTCATTTCCCCCAACTTTTCTGCGGTCCCTTATGGATTGTTTAAAAAATACTTCAATGGAGGACTTTGAAGAAGTGCCCTCGCCCGATATCCCTATTCAGAGTGCGAACGAGGAAGTTATTTGCCTAGATACCATAGAGGAGGGATTGTCTCTACCGAAACCTCCAGAATCTCAAAGTTCTGACTCTGGTAGGGAACCATCAAGGGAACTTACCGTGAGTCAACAGGACGTCATAAAACGCACAACAGTGGTGCGGAAAGAAGAAAGAGGAAAAAGGCTATGGCGGCAGCTGCTGCCGTGGCCACCTCTCTTGATTCTGCTGTGAGGGGAGCTGGCACAACCTGTGCACGAGGGAAGAGTCGTGGAGGCACTGCTCTAACTGGTCAACCAGGGAGGGTTGCCAACATTCCTACCCAAAGTGCGCCGGGGCCTGCTGTACCCTCAGGTGGGGCCAAGGAACCTGGCACTAAACGTGCCAGATCTCAAGGCAACACATCACCCGAAGCAAGGTCAGACTAAAAAAAACAACGGGGACAACCATCTGGTAGCCCGGTACAAGCAGTTTTGCCGTCTGCCGAAATTGAATTTTCGACCAGACATCAACCTAGATGTTGCAGAAGTGACTCTGAAGGAGAAACCTAAATTCTTAGAAAAAGGGACTCCTTTAGAAAACACAGAAGAAGACGCCAAAAACAAGGAGTCAATCCGAAGGAGTTTCTCCTAAAGCTGAAACCATGGACGTCTCAACTACATAACTCTTCTTTTATTTTTATTACCTTATAAGTTAATTGCTTTATATTATGTCTTGTTCTTTTTTCTTTTTACAGATTAATTTACAGCACTGTTCAGCAGCTATTGCGGTACTCTCTAAGAAGATCACAGAGCTAGATATCGACTTTGCCCTTATTCAAGAGCCTTGCCTCTTTAGGGATAAAGTTAGAGATATGGGAGGATGTGGAGGATCTTTGCTTCAGTGCTCACAGACTACTCCACGTGCTTGTATTTTTACTAAGCACGGGAATGTTTTCCTCCTTTCGGAATTTTGCACCAGGGATCTGGTCGCAACCAGATTTCCACGAATTAACAGAAGCGACATTTTTGTTGCATCTGCTTACTTTCCTCATGAGCCAAACTCTGATCCACCCCCGTTGGAGATAAAGAAATTGGTTTCTTACTGTAAGAACTCTGGATTGCCCCTTCTTATGGGATGTGACGCTAACTCCCACCATACTGCGTGGGGTAGCAGCAACATAAATACAAGGGGGGAGGTTTTCCTAGAGTTCTTATCTACCACTGATCTGGACATCTTGAATAACTGGTTCAGTTCCCACCTTCTTTACCCCGTGTAGGGAAGAAGTATTAGACCTTACCCTTCTTCCGCAGGTCTTAGGACTGAGGTTTGCAAATGGAGGGTCTCTCAAGAGGTCTCTTTGTCGGACCATCGACATATCTTGTTTTTCTTTGAGCACGGAGCCGCTCAGCGAGGAAATGTACAGAAATCCACAGCATACTAACTGGTATTTCTATAAAGATCTCAAACTCAAAATGGCAGGTTTTCCTGCCTCTTATCGCGATGAGTTTGGCATAGAAAACTCTGTTTGTTTTCTTTCAAATGCCCTCATCTCTGCTTATAAACAGAATGTCCACTTCGTTACCTGGTGGAATCCATTTCTGGATAGACTCAGGACTAAGACCCGTAAGTTGCTCAATAAGGCAAAATACACGGGTACTTCGAATGCATGGGATTCTTACAAAGAATCTCAAAAGAAGTATAAACGTGCCATAAGTTACTATAAGAGAACATCCTGGAGAGCCAGGATGATCATTCCTTTATGATAGCTTAGGAACGTTACCAGTGGCCACAAGGCTGACCAAAGCTTTATCCAAAAGCTCCGAGACGAAACTGGGATCGTTGTTACTGGGATCGTTGTTACTGGGATCGTTGTTACTGGGAACGTTGTTACTGGGATCGTTGGGGACTTTGCCTCAACCGAGGAAGAGGCTTTTAAGCACCTACTGGAAGTTCACTTCCCAGACTCACGAGCAATTGATGGATTCTTACAACATGCAATTATGGGCAAGGATTTTTCTCTTGCCAAATGTTTATTGTTTCTTAAGAAAAGGTTAAGCAAGCCATTGCTAGCTTCAAACCCTTCAAAGCAGCAGGAGAGGATCAAATTTTCCCAGCCCTACTTTTAAAAGGGGTGGAAAGTATTTTACCTCCTCTTGTACATATCTATCGCTCTTGACAGGGACTGGGTTACATTCCCTATGAAGTGCAGAAAAACAGAGTTGTTTTTATCCCTATGGCAAGGCCTGACTACACCTCCGCCAAATCCTACAGACCAATCAGTCTCTTTTTTTAAAAAATTCTTTCTTTTAAAGAGAGACTGGTTGATCGGCATATAAGGGATGTCACTCTTTTAAAACATCTTCTTCATTGCAGGCAATATGCCTATCAGAAGGGGTTATCTCACCACTGCTTTGGTGTCTGGTAATGGACTCCCTTATCGTGGAACTGCAAGAACTTGGTTTCTCTCAAGCCTATGCTGATGACCTTGTTATTCTTATCAATGATCTAGATCCTGGTACAGTTTTTGAGCTCATGCAAAGGGCTCTTAGCTGCGTACAGGCCTGGTGCAACAATATAGATCTTAAGGTTAATCCTAGCAAGGCTACTCTTGTAAACTTTACTAGGAAAAGGAAGATAGAGAAAAGTCTGATTTTAAACCTATTTAACAAGCAAATTGATCTTTCCAAAAGTATCAAATATCTTGGAGTTATTCTTGACTCCAAATTGACCTAGAAAGAGCATTTAGATATAAAAATCAAAAAATCCATTGCCTCCTTTTGGATTTGCAGAAGGACTTTTGATAGTTCATGGGGTCTCCAGCCAAAGGTTATTTATTGGCTTTATGTGACCCTTGTTAGACCTGCATTATGTTATGCAGCTGTAGTCTGGTGGACCAGAACTAGGCTAAAGACTGTTAGGAAACTCCTGTGTAGAGTTCAACGTCTAGCCTGTTTAGGAATCACCAGATCTATGAGGACGGCACCTACTGCTGCCTTAGAGGCTTGCCACCTCTTTATCTCTTTACCGAGCATCAAGCCAGAAAAACCGCCTTTAGGTTGGTTAATCAAGGCAAATGAATTATAGCACTTCTTATTACTCCAGTATCTGGAAGGAAGCACAGGACTTTTGGCCTATGCTTTCTCTCAGAACTGCTCTGTCTTTTAATTTTAATTAAAAAGAATTTTAACTTATGACGATATTTGAATTAAAAATTGAAAAAAAAATTATTTCAGGACACACACACACATAATGCAGATAAAATATATTTATACAATACAAGAAATATAAAAACCTGTATTACTAAGTTAAAAAAATATAAGAATCACCAGATTCTGCTGATGATGGCCTTGTGGACTTAAAACAGGCGAAACTGTACAGGTTTTATATTTTTTTATTGGTATAAACATATTTCATCTGCATTTTGTGAATCCTGAAGTGATTTTTTTTCAATTTTTAATTCTTTTAATTTTAGCATGATACCCAACTTTGCCATTCATTATCCTATTCAGAAGATTATTTGCCATTCATTATCCTAACTTTGCCATTCAGAGAAGAATGGCTTGTTAAGGGACATGACCTTCTACCTCCTGGAGCATTGTTTAATTTACTGATGGTTCCAGTATTGGGAACAAGACGGGAGCCGGATATACATGCTAAGACCAAGGCTGATTTCTTTCATGCCCTCGAGGCCTATTGCACTGTATTTCAGGCTGAAGTTTATGCTATTCTCTTTTGTGCTTTTGAAAACCTCAACTGTCATTATGTCAACAGGACTATTTATATCTGCTCAGATAGTCAGGCTGCATTGCATCCTCTGAGCAGTTCTGTTTGCACTTCGCAGCTTGTTGGTGAATGTATGGAAGCACTATCCTGCCTGGCCAGGACAAATTTGGTTTATTTGTACTGGGTTCCTGGGCATCTAGGTATTGATGGAACCGAGAAGGCGGACTTGTTAGCCAAGAGGGGTTCTTCTTTACTTCCGATTGACTCAGAACCCTTCTTAGGATTCTCATTTGATCTAGGCAAACGATTACTTTGGACTGTCTTGGAAAACAGTTCCATAGGCATTGGATTGCCTCGCATGGTATGAGGCAGGCCAAATTGTTTATTAAAAGGCCTGACCATTGCTTTGCAATGTCAATCCTAAGTCTAGATAGGAAACATTGCAAAATAATTACAGAGATTCTTACAGGACACTCAACACTCACTTTCTCAATATTGTACTCTCAATAGACACTTTCATTTGCTTGGCATATGCCAAAGTAACATGTGTAGGAAATGTGGAATGGATCAGGAAACTCCTGAACACATTTTATGTTTTTGCCCAGCTTTGGCTAGGAATAGACGGGAGATATTTGGTAAGATTCGTCTTACTACTGATATTATCTCCACTTTTAAGGTTGAGGTCTTTTTATCCTTTTGCAAATCCACAGGACTTTTCATGACCACTGAATCTCATCATTGTTTTTATGAGTTATCTTTGACCTAGTCAATGTTTATCATGAGGGGACACAATGGACCCAATTATGAGGTCTGTGTTACTAACGACAATTGGTCGACCCTCTATGTATCCTTATCCTTGATAAAAGCTCATAATGCAGGATTCCTTTCCAATCTCACCAGACAAAGAGACTTACCTTCACCAGACTTACCTTCTTAGGTTGAAGACCGGCTTTTGGGGTGGCTAAAGGTGGTTCCTTCCGCGTTCCCCAAGACTTTTTTCGCTTAACATTATTATAAATGATCCATTTTTCATCCCCCGTCACTACTTAATTCAAAAATGGTATTTCCTCGTTGCGTTTGCAGAGCGAGTTGCAAATGGAAATGCGATCCATCAGATGTTTCTCCGTTAAAGCATGGGGAACCCATACATCAAAACGGTTTGTGTAGCCAAGCTTCAGAAAATGCTCGTGGATGGTGGATTTTGATATTTTTAACATTTCAGCTAATTCACGTGTCGTACAGCATGGGTTATTCTCGATCAGTGTTTTAATCTGATCTTCATCTGTGGTGGAGGGCCTACCCGGCCGTTCTTGATCTTCAAGGTTGAAATCACCAGCTTTAAACCTAGCAAACCACTTGCGCACCGTTCTTTCAGCTACAGCACCTTCGCCATAAACAGCGCATATCTTGTTTGCCGCATGTGTGGCATTTTTGCCATTCCGGTAAAAGAAAAGCATTAAATGCATATAATGCACTTGTTTGCTTCCATATTCAAAGGCGTATACAACTGACAAAAATTAACGTATCGTAACCAAACTTTTTTCCAAATATACCTGAAGTACCATCTTTTAGAATATGTGCGCATATCATTTGTTTTCAATCATTCTGATATATTCAGGGGTGTCCTGATGTCACCTACAAAAAATCGGCACGAACATGACGGACGAGCCAATAATAGTAGCTCTAAATTGTAAACTTTTTTTGTTCTTTCCAGGGACACTCTTTAAGACAACAAATGTAAATGTTATATATAAATTTCAAATATATGTAGAAAATAAATTAAATTAAATTCGTGGGATCTGCTTCTGATATCTTGTTTTTCCCTACTAAGAAAAAGCAATTCTTTACTTTGTTCTTAACTATCAAAATAAGAATATCATAAGAATTAGAAAATCAGCTCTCGAATTACGTGCAATCCTTACGAAATTGTAGCAAAACGAAAGGCCATCTTTGAAAGGCTGGACATCAATGAAAGTACTACAGCATTCTGTGTTGCATAATATTTCATTGTTGGATAAGAATTTCGTTTTTAGTAAAAAAAGAAAATAAAGACTTTATCAGATAAACCGACGCATGAGTACAAATTACTATTGGAGGATTTGTATAATATGCAAATATTTAGAACAAAATAATCCATGCTGGTAAATTTTAAATATATGAAAGTCTGACTCACTTTCATAAGTTAAAACTAAAAATTTTACAAAATGCCAAACTGAACATTTTCAGGTGATTTTCTTCTTCTTTTTCAATATTTCTTCGAATTTCACTAAACTACAAGATGCAAATATTTTTCCTCATAATTTGTAACAATCGTTTAAGGACGCGTTATTGTATTTAGATATTCAAAACAAGCACTTGATGAGTCACTGAAAAGTCAAGTTCATTCTCCCTCCCTCGCCCTTAAAATGCTCTGTTACCATTTGGTAACAAAAATTACAATGTTTGTAGATAAGATTCTAAGAAAAGTCAAGTTCCTTGGCATTATTTGCTTTGCATTACAATAGTCATCCCGTTACAGCAACCCATTAAGAAGAAAATTGCTCTTTTCCACCGGGTTTCGTTTCGGAACAACTCACACAGGAAACTGGGTTGCTTTTTTATTTTCAAAGCTTAGAGATTAAAAATAAATACAAAAAATTCTAGTTTTGAAGGCGTTATTCTTCGTTATGTCAATTCCTTTTGAATTTCTTTTGGTCTACAGATAAAGGGTGATTTATTTTTCTTTTTTGTGGACAGACTGAAAAAGATTCATTGCTTATAATTTAATATTTTATCATAAGATATTTTTGACATATCATCAATACATTATTTCTTATATTAGAATTGTCTTTTTTTAATAAGATAATGCATTAATATGAAATAATTTTATATCCGTTGATTAGGAATTGCAGTTTAAATAAGACACTGTCCTTGCCTTCAACTTATTTGTTTTGGGTATTTTTTTTTGTTTCTTTATTTAGATTGAAAGGAAGAATAAAGAACTACTGGTATTTAATTTTTGTTTTGTATTTTTCATCCTGAAACTGGAAATTTAATACTTAGTGACTTCATTTTTTTCATTTACCTTTACTTGATTAGCTCTGATGTTGCCTTGATTATTCTGATTATGAGATAATCTATCTACCGATTAGTTGCGTTTAGTAATCGCAATTTATTTTTGTGTATTTTAAGCCTTGCCGCTGATAACTTTCTTTTGAAATTAAATGCCAATATAAGAATCTAACTATAAAATCTAAAGTTTTTATAAACCACCGTATGATGAAATTCTTAAGTTTTTTGAGAATTAAAAAGCACCAAACGGGAATTTTTAAATAACATAACAGAATTTAAAAACATTAATAATCAGGAAAAAGAAACTTTAAAAATTAATATTAGCATAAAAGAAAAGATTTAAAAATTAAAAAAATTATTTAAAAAAAAATAATCACCGATCAATTTTGTTCAATCGTTATTTCACAGTATGGCTATGTTTTTCAGTATTTCTATTTCTATTTCTTTTCTTCGTAACGAAATTGAACGGATGTAATTCTATACTTGTTGTCTATTTTTAAATTACAAAAATTAATCCGGCACACCTGCTTATTCAAGATTTTAAGTCTAATTAACAATAAAACTTAATACACGATCTATGATTTGGTTTGGAGACAAACCGTTGACAAGTGATTCGATTACAAAAATTATGGATATTTAAACACTGAATGATCAATGAAATAATGGAAAAATAGTCCTTGCTCAGTCCCCGTAGAATCAGATTAGCATATAGGAATTCTGCGTCACATGGGCACCCCTGGTTGGTCATCAATATTGGTCATTCAGTGTTTAAATATCACTTTTGTAATCGAATCACTTGCCAATGGTTTGTTTCCAAACCGAAACCTAGGTCGTGTATTAAGTTTTATTGTTAATTAAATTTAAAAAACTTGAATAAGCAGGTGTGCCGACTTAATTTTTGTAATCTACAGTAACGATCAGCACACATAAAATTTTATTATTAATTGTTGTCTTTTTCAATATCTTTGATAAAGATAGTTTTGGAAATAAATTTGGTTTATCTCATTTTAAATTTTTAATGTGATTTAATTTTGCCGAAATTCAGAAGTTATTAGTAAGAAACTTTATTAGAATTTGTAATAACTTATTTTTGAAAAAAAATTAATAAAAGTAAGAAAAAAAGTGATTTCGAAGTAAGTGACACAGGATGAATAGAAGTTTATTCATCTACTAACAAATAGGATTTGTGGTTTTCTCTGTTGTATGAAATAGATGATTTCTGAAACTACTTTAAGATTGCTTAATAAATATTTAGGAAGTGTTGACTGAATTCAACTATTGTTCTCTGTGTGAAAACCACTCATTGTTTCTATCAAATGATAATTATGAAAATGATATTCTGGGTTATTTTGGTTAAACTCTGATTCATTAAAATTTACTATTGGGTTTTTTTTAAATACAATTTTAAGAGTAAACAAGTTATAGAGACAGAAGTTGTAATCATATTAAAATAACCATGAAAACGTATGAGGTTACTTTTATGTATCGCATGAAACGAAAAATTATTATAAAGTTCATAAAAGTACAAAAGATTTATGTACTTATTTATATATTTCGGCAAATGTAAGTTAGTTTTGTAGCATTAATTTCTTTAGTTTTATTAGAATCTAAAGCCCATTAACGAGGGATGTCTTGTTTTCAAGGCCGCACAAGACACTCATTATTTGCACGAAAGCAAGAAAAGCACCCAGGGTCAACTGAACTGTGTTCTTATTCCTTCTCCTACACCTACGCAATCGACGTAGACTCCTCAAGAACATTTTCCTTCAATATAATAATAAAACTTCGCGTGAAAAACATCACAACATAAAAAACATTAACCAAAACAAAATTTAAATGTTATGCAAAATGAAACACGATCCTGATTTATTTTCTTTTTAAGATCAGATAAGTTGTCTCAACAAAATCTTAAAGCGAAATAAAGGAAGTACAAATTTTCAAAAGCGATTATTAGATAGAGATCTATTTCACGAGGCTTCCATATTAACCACAGAAGAAAAATTGAATTCATGGAACTGAAGTTTCATGATAGCCTACCATTGGGAATTTAAGTGTTTGCAATAGACAGACAGACTTTTCAAGGGGGAACATATTTAAAAAGATACAATACATTAAAAATTAAAGGAATTACAGATTTTTATTTAAAACTTAATAAATGTTAATCTGGGTAAAAATAAACATTAAACTAATGGTTTGTAATGTAAGTTTGTAGTTTCAAAACATGTTCACTCAGAATCGTTTCTTCGATAAATAAGATATAGACAAAGTATAGTTCACAAGCCAACTTACAATGAACCGCCTACTAAAATCCAATCATAGTGTTCAAAAACATAGTGGATTGTCTAGATTTATCTTTTTAAGAAGAACATTTTAAGGAGATTCCCTCCCACACTCCCTCTCATCTAAAGGCCCTGTTTGTATCAAAAACAAAAGGGCCCTTTCTGTTAATAATCTAGTTCTACCCGTAAAGTTTCAGTTTCTTCAATTATAAATACTGTTCGAGTTATTTTGATCGCAGATGCTCTCGAAGAGCTTAGAAGATCAATAGTCGTTGCCACCTACTGTGCTGCTATTTAGCGTCATCAATAGCATGAAGACTGCTTTGCTGTTCGCAGTGATCACACCCGATATTGAGGTAGCCTACTTCGGGCTATTTTAATTTGGAAACCTTATTTTTTGACCTGACTATGTATTTGTTGGAGGAAATCAGTGTTTTTTTTTTTGTACTTTAAGTTTTTTGGGTCGTTACGATCTTCTATAGATTTTCATACAAATTAATCAAGTACCGAGATTTTTTTTATTTTTTTTTCCCCCTTACTTATTGGAAACCAGTGTAGTTTCCAATTTCGCCTAAATAAGTCTCGAAAATATCGAGCAACGGATATTCATTCACTCTTATATTTATTTTGTAAGTTTAGTATCACTAGAATTCCTTTGATCTTGTCTTAGTTCTGGGTATTTCGGTATTATAACTGAAAATAGCAATTACATTTTTCCCATTGACAACCATAACGACAATTGTTATTTACATTTAGAAATCTTCCTTCAAATTCCATTTTATTTTATAGCTCAGATTCAATTCTTCTTTATTTCTATTAATTTTTTTTTACAAGCCCTTGGATAAATATATTTTCTTTCGTTGGAGTCACTTGCGTGAACAATTTATTTCTGAATATTTATTTTTGCTTTTAATTAGTATAATTATTTACAATCATTAACTTCAGTTAACAATCAATTTAATTATATATATATTTATATCTTTTGAGTTAATTCTAGCTGAGGATGATAAGAAAACAGCGCTGTCCTGTGATGCCCCTTGACATTACAATGTTCATCCTTTTATTCCTTAAACACTGAATGACTTGAGAATAAGAATAGGTCATATTTAATAAGTTACAATTGTCTTATATTAAAATAATGAAAAGAATTTGTATTTTTTTATTCGATTCGTAGTTTATTCATTTCTTCTACTAATCAGATGCTTTCTTATCTTATTATAATAATTTAATCTTGTTTTTGTTGAGTGAACGTGTATGCGTGAGTGAAATGAGTTGTGCTCTGATTCTTATATCATGTAAATCCTTACCTTTCGTTTTGTCCGTTGAGATGACATTGGTCAAATCCCCAAAGCCTTCAAAATTAGTCACTGTGGCCGCTTTCTCTTCATCTTGAGCCAATGTAGATTCGGCCTAAAAAAGACAAAGACAAAGCATATTTAGATGACCGATAATAACAATAATAATAATAATAATAACTATTTTAAAAAATAATGAAAAATGGGAAGAATCAAGCTAAATGGACGGCTGTTTCGAGCTTATTGGGCTCTCCTCAGCCAGGGCTATCCAGTCAGCGATAACCCTAAACGCATACGAGGGAAAGTATTTGAGATGGGAAAAGGGACCCCTGAAAACTAAAGACAAATGGAGAATTCGTACAAATGAAAAATGAAGACCTACAAATGTGGTATCAGAAATACCAATTAAATATAATCATATGAAGTTAATTAAAGTTAAACATTAACACAGTTAAAGTTAACAACCTTAGCTTTAACTACGAAATAATTATGAGTTCCTTGAATATTATATTGCAAAGTCTAATCCCAGGAGTCAACACTAAATCATTACTCAGACTTTGTTGAATTATCGCACATTTTTTCAGGATTACGATTTCTCATTAATCTAGTTTTATTATATATTGAAACACCAACTTTTTCATTAAGTCCGTAGCTTTCTAAAAAAGAGAATTTATTATGTAGGTGGATCTCCTGCTCTTACATCCTCTACCCTGCAATTTCGAGATAATTTACGATCTATGCGACACAAAGAAATGTGTGAGAATCAGATTTTTTGAGTGTATTGTTGGCTTCCCATTGTGGAAAGCCTTTTTTTTTTTCCTTTGAATGAAACACCTATACATTGTGTACACATGTCTTTTGTTAATAGTTCAATTACTCACCGCAGCCGCCAGCAGCGCCACGACAACGAGGACGGTTCTCATTCCCTGAAAGAAACCAAAATACAAAACATTAGTACAACGGTTGATAGTCTTCCCAAAAGATAACATCACAACTTTAGTTGGATTCGCAGATAAGCAAACAGGTCATATCCACACAAAAGAATCTTAGATTATAGATTTCTTAGTGATAAGAACCTTATTTAATTACAATGTCAGTTCATCAGCTTTGTTTTTCCAATGACGACCCTTTTCCTAACACAATGCACAACTAATTCTTTTATTAAACCTGAACACCCACTTAATTATTATTAAACACTCATTTGTCTTCTTTCTTCCAATTTCCCGTTTCTTGTATCGATTAGAATAGAAAATAATTTCAATGTTGTTGTTGTTGTTGTTGTGTTAATTATTCTAAAAAATATTTTTAAAAAATTCAACCAAGGATTTTCGGATAATAAATTCATGGAAAGAACATTTTTTTTTTTTCAGTTAAATAAACAAACAGAATTAAAATGGTTTTCCGTTAGACTATTATCCTTCTCTTAGATTTATTATTTAAATGTGTTTCATAAATTACATTTGATATAAAAGAAATGTAGTGGTAGTGGCACAGCGTCTGTTGATATTTCGCTAAATCTCTTTCTTTTTTTTTAATTAAAAATTGACTAATGATAATATATCGTGTACCGACAAAAATTATATAAACAGATATTCAAGTTTTAATAATAAGAGTATTCGGAAAACTTCAAGGAAATATTTTTAAATGACTTCAATATTGCAGGCATTTATTTGACACAAGCATTATTCACTTGTATTAAAGTTTTGGTAAAAGCGTCATTAGATTTGATGAAACAGTGAAGTTACTTTGAATCAAAAGACCGACATTCCTTGTTCTCAGATCTTATTTGTTTCTTTGATCGCATTCATATTTGAAAGTGCGTTTTTGTTTTTTTTAATGGCACAAGAGTTCCAGAGCCTAAACTGAGCCAGGAACAAGATATGTCATTGAGAACAAATCGTTAAAAGAAAGTGTAACAGAAGAAAGAAGGAAACATCCAAGCCCACGCCGGGATTCGAAGCTAGGTTCTGTTGATTGTTAGATCTTTCCACAATGAATGCATTGTTTAGAAGGATTGTAATCCACACATGTAGAATGGGATCAAACAAATAGAAATAAAAAACTTCGTTGCAGTAAAACTCAATGATTTATTTCCACTTAATATCTTATTGAATGAAAATCACAAATTCTTTTCTACAGCGCTCTTCAGTTTTGGTACTGACGAATCAATTAAAATTCATTTGAATTCGGCTTGGAACTTATTTTTGTTTTTGAATGTTTTTAATCTGATGTTTTTGGATTTAACGTATTTCCAAATGTTTATTGAACGAATAATGGTAAAGATAGAGATGTGGATGCAGAAGAATTTATTATCTGATTGAAGAAAATCGAAGATAATCTTATATAGGAATTACAGAACCAAGAGGTTGATCACTGATATTTGAAACAGCTGTTTCGCGTTTATTAGAAGTTCATCCATTATTTCTGACTATACAAGATCCTATCTCAGAGATAAGAGATTTTAATAATAGAAATACCTTCAAAAATTAAGAAAAAAGAAAATTCACTACATAAATAGAAGGATTTAACTGATGCATGTTCAAACAAATTAAAACTGTAATAAATTATTAATAAATGTATTAATATGCTAATGAATGTTTGGGTTTTTATTTAGTCACGTGTTTATTTAATGAATTAATTGTAATCCTTTTTTAATAGTGATTTTTCCTTAATACCTTGGAGTTAACACTGTTTTCTTTACGATCAAAGGTGTTTTCTCTTTAGCTAATTTAGAAAGATCGGCATAATTTTATCATTTTGGATTTTAAAAAATTGAAAAATTGTTTTCTTGGAAATTGCGATAAAAAATAAAACCTCAATCAATTTATCTTTTTACTTTTATCATCGATAATATTCACTGAAGAGACAAAACCAAGAACGAAATAAACCAATGATTATCAATTTAAATAAGTAGAATTATGGGAAAACAAAATCAATTAATAATGCCTAATAATCTCTGTAAATAAAACAGATTCAAATTAAAAAAATTAAACGAAAAAAATATAAAAATATGTACAAAGAAGTCAAAATACGTTCAGTAACATTTTCAGTTATCTAGAGTTTATTAGATTTATTATTATTATTATTATTGAAAATTGAAAAATTGAATTTTTGAAGAGATTAGTTTCACTATCAACGGGAGAATTATTAGATTTCTAATTAGGCTACTCGATTAATAAATATTAGTTATGTATCTACTTCGAATGTCGACAACAATAAGATTTAGGAATAGTTTCTAAGAGATTGAATTTGTTAGTCGAGTGTTGTTTAGACCTATCGCCCGAATAACAATATTTGCTTGTAACACCTTCGAAGGGTGTTTTGTGGATATTTGCCAGTTCCTTCCAGCTTTTCTAAGTAATAAATAATGACTGTTAATCCATTGATTCCTTTCATTCAATGTCGTTTATCTAATATGGATGTTTGGGTTTTCTAACATTACTAGTTTTTAATTATTGAGGTTTTATTTTTTGGGGTTTTTTTTTCTTTGTCTTTTTATTAATATTTCATTTATTAATCAAATTCCACTAACATTTCAACATTTTATAGTTAATAGCTGTTGGTTAACGTTGATTAAATATAAACCCAAGTACATCCGCATTTAGTACAATTGATACCAAAGCATTTTCTTATAGTAATTTGTTGTTTTTTTTTCTCAAAAATTTTGTAGGAATTAAAACCTTATTAAGTTTAATAAAACCTTAGCAGATAATCTTACTTTGAAAAGAAAAAAAAAAAAAAAGTATCGAATATTTTCGTTAGTTTTGTATTAATTTTATTACAGTTTTATAACAGTACATTAACGTATACATACGTAAGAATATATATATATATAATTTTATTAATTAGTTAATATTTTTAAAATTTCTTTGGATTTTTTTTTAGTAATTATACTCATCATTGAACTACATCTTTGTTGACTCCAAACACTTGATTGGTAACTTTCTTAAAACACGCAGATTGCAAATAGGCGATCATCTCAAAATGTCTCTACAGAAATTGCCGAAGTATATTTAGTAAGAAATTTAAGAAATGAAAGGATTTTTTTTCCCTTCCGAGAGAAAAAGGCAGTGTTTTCTTAAGCAATAAATTCTCGGAGACGCCTGAAGGCTTTTGTTTTTGCTTTTTTTTTCGTTGCACTCCACCCACCCACCTGAGCATCAAAGGAGGCATTCACTGAACTGAGCCACGACAGCAAAGGCGGTGATTGTCACGATAGGATGACGTCATAATTGCATCAGCTTATTTAGAATGCAAGGTTGGTTTAATCCTCGGAAGAGCGTCCCTCGTTCCATGAAGCTCAATTACTATTACTACCAGTAATTAACGGTCACTTTACGAATCGATTTCATACAGAAGAACGGAAGTGACAAAGAATTATCTACACGAATAAAATGTACGGTTTTTAATTAATGAATTAAAAATTCATAAAGAAAAACTAACTTTTTAAATGCTTTCAGAAGTATATTTGGCTCAAAGAACTCGGAAACGCCAACAGTTATAAACAACATTGGTGGGAATTTTCTTTTGAACCAAGGGAAGACTACATTCAACAATTATATATTTACTTTTTGTTGTAAATAATCAATGGATGAAAATTTTCACATTTCTTTAACAAAAAATTATCATAATCTTTTTTAAAATAAAGAGTAAACTATCAAATACGGTTACAATCACTACATATTAGAGGAACTGAAACAAAATGCCTGAATTCTAAAATAGTTGTTTCTGTTGGCTTAAAATTCAACGATCAAAGTATACGTAAAGTTATTGCAGTTTTGTAAAGAACGAAGCATTAATCGAATAAGAAACTAACTTTTTTTTTTAACTAAAAGATAATTTTTTCAATGAAAGACAATTGATATTTGTTATTTATTTTTATTATTATTTAACTTATTTCAGCAATGAAATATTCAAATCAGAATCCTGTTTAATGTTTTGGAACCTAACTTCCTACTTAAAATGAATTTACTTCTATTACACAAGAATTACTAGAGATGAGGGTCAAAAGTCACTTGTCGAGGAGTCGTAAATGGAGAATTCATTGGCTGAAGGATTTAAAGGAATTTTCGTAAACTGCTTTTTTTAAAATTTTTTTGTGAGGATTTCATAAAAACCTCTAAAAACAGAAATTAACAAATAAACAGAAACTTCCTCGCACTTCTCGGTTAAGAACAAGCTCGTTTCTAATCTTTCGATGGTAGTTTATTCGGAGCTAGCTGACATAGCTTTTCTCCTGAGCCAAAACTAGTCTTTCATTTGTCACTAATAAGGAAACGACACACCCGTTACAACAAAGAATTTAATGTCCTTTTGTGAGATGAAGTACTTCAAAATTATATAGTGTATGGATTTAGGAGAGTTTTGAGATTGTTTTCATTGAATATCCGCTAACAGCTTAAATGTTAAAAATGCGACCAAATTATTATGGTAATCGATGGTAGATCAATGGCTGACGTACACTATTCTTACACTTGAGATACAGTGGTGGTCAGAATTATAAGGACAACTGAAAATTTCACAGAAAAAATTTATTTCTGAAGTAAATAAAGTGAAATTTATACATAACATGCTTTTTTATGCTAGAAATCATTGTAGAATGCAAAACATCGGAAAATGCAAAATATGAATGATTTGCCGTATTAAACAAAAAATGTCATTGTAAAAACTGGCCAAAATTATAAGGACAATGAATGTTTTTGGCCTAAAACATACTAATAATTAATAATCTCCCCCTTCTTCTCAATCACTTTCATCAGTCTTGACGTCATAGAGTTTGACAGTTCCTTAAGAACGTTTTTAGAAATGTTTTTCCAGGCTTTTTCGATGGAGGACATGAGTTCTTGCTTATTTTGATATTGAACACCATTTTTGCATACTTCGTGTGCCAGAATACCCCACAGGTTTTCCATTGGATTTAGATCTGGGCTTCTGGCCGGCCAATCAAGTAATTTCACGAAATTAGCATCAAACCATGCTTTCGAAGTTTGAGAAACATGTACTGAGGCATTGTCCTGCTGGAACAAAAAGTCTCCACTTGTAATTGACGGTGCTTCTGATAAAAGATTATTGCCCAATATGTAAATATAACTCTCAGACTTCATTTTGCCCTGCACAAAAACTATTGCAGTGGTTCCGCCAGTTGCGAAACCTCTTCAGACCAGCCACTGAGCCACCTCTAAATCTATGGTTTGCGAAAATTTCTTTTTCTTTACGGAAATCATACCAGAAGTAGCGATAACCATCTGGTCCAGAAAATTCAACTTTTTCTCATCAGAAAAGATAATATCATCGCACTTCTTTTTCCATAGTAATGCATTTTTTGACAAACTCCATCCTCAGTCTCTTATGAACTTTTGTAAGAGGTGGTCGTGACCTAAGTTTTCCTAACGAACCTTTTTTTCTTTTTGTAAAACATGTCGAACAGTTCGAACACTGCATCGTAAGTTTAATTCCCGTTTAATTTCCGTTGATGTTTGTTTTTTGGAGCAAGCTCGCCTTATTATCATTCTTTTCACAGGCACAGAAACAGAAGATGGCCTACCTATACGTCTTTGCCGTCTATATTTTTCGGGATTTTTAAGAAAATTATAAATAACCGTTCTCGATCTATTCAGCTTTGTCGAAATTTGATGTACAGTAAGTCCTGAACTTTTAAAAGCAACCACTTTCCCTTTCTAAAACTCCGAAAGTTTCGTACCTAGTGGCATGACTGAAAAAATAGAATATGACGTTCGCAATCTCTTACTATGCATTTATATCGTCTGGGAGTGCCGTGTGCTGAACAAAAAACATGCAAATTTTGCTTTTTAGAACACACAAATAGCATTGTCCTTATAATTTTGTCCATATCACAGTGCTGTCTAAATCCAAAATACATTTTATGAATGTGAATTTCCCATATATTTCCATAAAAACTAATAAAAAATGCTGCATTTATCGTTGGTTTCCAGCCATAAAATTTGCATAATTTTCCAGCCAACTGTAACCAAGTTTGGCAATTTTTTTCCCTTGTCCTTATAATTTTGACCACCACTGTACTAGGAACATACCTTTATAAATGATCATTAATATTTGATTAACTAAACTAACTTTTTCCCTTATAATAATGTATTTTATTGGGATTTATGTTTATATTATTCAATATTTGGACCTAAATGAAAAATTAGATAAGAAATCTGAAGATTACTTATTTCTCATGTACAGATAGGCTTTCAGAAGTTCACATCTGAGGCCATCAACCTTATTAGCAAGTACTTTTCTCAATTAGTTATGATATTAAATAAAAATATTAAATGAAAGTTCAGAATTTAAACTCCATAAAATAAATATAAACACTTATAATTTTATATATAAACATAAATATCAAACATTTATAATTTATTTTTCTAAATTAACATTTACAAATCTTTTTAATTAAATAACAAGTGAATATAATTTTGTACTAAAGCATAAATTTAATGGCTACCTATAATAATAAAAAAAATTAAAAATAATAATAAAAAAAGAAAGTACATTAACGTAAGGAAAAATAAAAAAAAGTTAGAAAAAAAATTAGGAAAATAAGAAAAACAAAACAAAAACAAAAAATCACTACAGCATGTTGCATTTTTGACATTTAAGCTAATAGTGGAAATCCAATGAAAACAATGCGAAATATCTCGAACATAGGGGGGGGGGGGCGTTGACCCCTGAAAATGCCCCATTCCTACTTTCTTTGTGTCTCTGAACACGATTGTAAAGTCCGATTGTCGATCCGACCTTTCGTTCGAGTGTTTTTAGGGGGGGGGGGGGGAAAAATGCAAAAAATCTGGGACAGGGGGGGGGGAGGGGTTGGCTCATGAAAATACCCCATTCCCAAAATTAATATACCCCATGAATAAAAAAAAATAATAAAGGTAAAGTAACATTTTACTTCATCTTCTAATTAAAGGGGATATACTATTTAAATTTCTAATCGTTTTACTAATGTAAATCAAAAAAGAAAAATAATAAAAAAAAGAACATTAAAGTAAGGAAAAACAAAACAAAGTTTTGGCAGGGAAAAAAAAAATATGCAGTAGATTCGATCCAGTAATAATTTGGTAGCATTTCTAATATTTAAGCTATTAGTGGAAATCAAATGAAAACAATATCTCGAAATCAGTTGAGTGTTGACGCCTAAAACCTATTTATATATATTTGTGAAGTATTTCATCTGTACTTTCATTTCAGAAAAGGGCATTAAATTCCTTGATGTAGACAAGTGTCTCGTCTCCTTGGGAGCCGATATTACTGTATGGTTGTTTTTCTTCTTTTTTTTGGTTGTTTCTTTAATTACTTGTAGTTTTTGTTCATTATTTATCGATTAATTAAAACAGCCACCATAAAAACATTTCTCTGTTCACTAATCCTCTTGACAGAATTTTGGGATTTTTTTTCTTTTTTATTTAAACTGTTGTTATTTAAAAATTTTCAGATTGTTTTTTTATTTTCTTTGTCAGTTTTTAAAACATACCTTTTAGTTTCATTTTTCTATTTTAAGAAACAATTTTTTTATTGTTGATATGAATTATTATAGGAATGTTGCAAATTAATGTGTTTTGTTTCTGTGATGAGACCAATTTAACCTTTTATAATTGAAGATCGGTTTCATTCTCACAACAATTGACAATTAAGAATTGACAAGTTGTATCTCATTTGTTTTCTGTGTCTTTTACTTTATAATTGGAGATATTTCTTACCATGAAGATGGAATCCTATGAAGACCTTTTTGGAACTTACATCAGAAATAAATCTTTTGAACACCTGTAAGAAGAAAAAAAAGAATCACTTGAGACCTTCATAAACGTAACATTTATCCTGTAAATTATTATGCTAATCTATATCTTTTATTATAAAATAATTAAGCTGAAAAAAGTTTAAATGTCTTACTGAATTTTTTATAAACTTATATTATTATTATTATTATTATTATTATTATTATTATTATTATTATTATTATTATTATTATTATTATTATTATTTTTACTATATTTGCAATTATTTACAGATGTACACTTTTTATAAATTAAAATAGTAATCTATCCTCGAAGCGTTTGTATTTATAGATTCATATTGTGTTCAAATGTAAAGAAATGATTTAAATTATATTTAATTATTTTTTAAAATTAAAATTAATTCATCTCTTTTAATTAATTCATCCTTAGAATAAACTCCTTCGCCTTCTTTCGTGAATATTTCTTTGTGACGTCATTTCAAAGCTTAAAACAATTGCTTCTGAAAAAGTTGTGAAATTAACAGAATCATTGTACAATAAATAACGTAAAAATATTACAAGTCATTATTTTAAAATGATTTTCTAAAAAATCAGTCAAACATGTAAAAAACATTTGGATAATCTAGTTTTTTAAATGTGACTGATTCTTTTTAGAAAACCGTTTTAAAAAAATTAACGTAATCTTTTTTCACACCTTAAATTCTAACTATTGCAAATAATTGTTAATACTGCACATATATTTTTTTCGATTAATATTTCTACATTATTTATCGAACACATCAACAATTTCATGTGACATGTAATGTGATAAATTGTCTAATATCCACAACAACTTTTTTCTTTTGAAACTTCCTTATGTTTGGGAAATTAAGAAGCAGTTTATTATATATACAGTAGCGTACCAAGGGGGGGGGGGGGGCCGCCCCGGGCCCCCACTCATTGGAGGGGGCCCCCATCCAGACAAGAGGACCTTTTTTTTTTATTGTAAAAGCAAGTCTAGGGGGCCCCATCTACAACTCCCGCCCCGGGCCCCCAAAGGCGTTGGTACGCCACTGTATATATATATATATATATATATATATGCAAGTTAAAATCAATTAAATATATGAAATTACATGAAATAATAACATGAAATTGAAAACGATTACATGACTACATTATTCTATGAAAAAAAAAAAAAATATTCTGTTTAAGTTTGTTTGGTTTATTTTTTTATTTATATTTATTTTCTATTTATTTTAGATAGAAGATCGTATTAATAGTGAATTAGGAGTTGACGTGGTGGTTATTACACAACCCCTCAGTGAATTGAGGTTAATCGTGTAGAGTAGGAAACATCATCTGTTATCTATTCTTATTATAGTTCTTTATTAAATTCTTGACTTTTTTTCCTCTTTTTCCTTTTAATTTCCCGTAATTCTGTTTCTATTTCTTCTGTAGTAATAATAATGACAACAACTAAATACAACTTAGATTTGTATTTTTTAATAAGTCCTCGGCTGATGGGAATACAAGACTTAAGGAGGTCATTTGAAATCAGGTTATGACACATCACAGCCATTTTTCCTCCAACATTAAGCAAAAGGACGTTGAAAATGCTTTGTGTAATGAATATTTATGGTTTTTAAAAATAATAAAGAATGAGTAGAAAACGAAAAGAATTTAGTCATCGAAATTAAAGAAATGAAAATAAAAACCATACTACGAATTATCTTAATGTCTTAAACTGAACTTTCAATTCTAAGTCTCTTGAATTTCGTCACCTTTCAGAATTATTTTGTTTTAGAAAACTTCACATTCAAGAATCAAGAAATACACAAAGTGAGATTTTTTTGGAAATCAAATTTATAAACTTTTTTATTTAATGTTTATCGCAATGCTTTGTAAGACTAACGAATTTTTATTTCACCTTTAGTTTTATTTTGACCTTTAGTTTATAATATCTTTCATCTTAGTTGTATTTTCGTAGGATTATTCTGATTTTATCATAAATAAGATATGATGACATTAAGAATGTAAATGAGGCTTTATCAGAGCGTAGGAGGCTTTAGGGAGGGAAATGATTTAGATGTGTAATGACCTGTAACCTGTTTTATGATAAAAATCAGTTACAAACAGGCTTAGCTCGGCTTCAAAACAGTATTTGAACGATTAATCAAAAACTTTCAACAAGAACTAATTTAAAATAGGTATCTCGAACACAGGCGAAGGGATTTCACTGCTCAGCAAACGTTCTTTAAAATTAGAAAAAGAAATTTTAATGATTAATTTGCAAAATTTAATTAGGTAAGAGAAAGCGTAACCGAGATCTAGCTTCGAATCTCCGTGAAACGTGGATATTTTTTTCTCCCCTCCCGCCTCCTGTTCTTCCAATGACAGGAGACGCATCTCGACAGGTTTTCCTCCTTTTCATTTTAATTCGTTCTCTTTCCTCTCCTCTCCGTCTTTTTGACTAACTAAGGCCTTGCGAAAGGTGATTGGAAACCACTTCAACGATGGCTCTTGTCGACATATACACGTAAGAAGCCGAATGAATATTTCTCATTCTGTGTCTGTAGAGGTCATTTTTTTCAAGAAATGAAAAAGAAAAAGAAAAATTAAACAGAGAAATGCATAATCATCCAATCCAAAGACCAGATATGTAAATTGCAACTTAGGATAACATATAATTGTACCAGAATCTTGATTTTTCTACACAGGTTTGTTTTTCAGGAGTAATTTTTTCATCATATGAGGGAGGCAAGTCAAATAAAGAAATAAAGAAGTTTTCAAAATATTAAATATTATTTGTTGTAATTTTTGATTGAAGTCAGTCTGTTGAATTGTAACTTCTAATTTGTAGCTTGTTTTCTTTTATTCACCTTGACTTATTCTAATCAACCTCAGGTGCTTCTTCCTCTCAGATTATTGGCGCCATAAAATTTGTCAACTAATTGACCTTCCACCTGTAAATTACCGTTTGTTTTTTTTTCTTTTCTTTTCCCCTCTGTCTAGAGGAGGCACTTGTGTCTGTAGAGGTCATTTTTCAAGGTAAAAACCTTTAGCTTACGTAATTGTGGGTTATTGGCGCGAATGGCATCTTAGAAGAAGGGGTAAACAGGTTATCCAATCCTCCCTCTCGGCAAGGTGGAATGAAAAGAGGGTTAAACAGGGAGGGGCAGAAAAGTAGGAGGAGGAGGAGAGACCTCCGACGACCAAAGACGTCTCTAGAGAGGAAAGCGACGCTTGTTTTGCTAAAATGTATGAGTTTTTGCAAAAAGAAAAAAACAATTTCAAATGAAAGTTTATAAGCCTTATATTTAACTCTCATTAAGCAAAAAAAATGTGGAATTCTTACATAATCTAAGAGAAAAGTAATAAGAACTTAAGATAAGCAGAGGAGTAAAACAATGAAATCACACAAAGGAATGCCTAACGAATTTTAAAAAAATAAATAGTATGAAATACAAAATTGAAAGGGAATATCCCAATTTTCTTGTTATTTTGTTCGTTTTTTTTTATTTCTTTCAATTGATTAAAGATTAATAATTAATGTGAAATTTTATAATTTTTAAAATTGTTTGTTGTTTCTAGAATTTAGATTTATAAGGAACAGTATTATTTAGGGCATTGTTCAATAACATTTCCCTGATTAATAGTCCTATAATATAAAGATTAATATTTTAAATAAGAAGATTTAATCATTTCCATAGCCGTAACTTGGTTATGGCTATAAAATCTTCTTAAAAATACTTTAGTATTTAGTATTTCTGTATCTATTCAAAATAATAGAATAGTTTTCTCAATTACATTTATTATCTTTCTTTTGTGCTTTCTTTTTTCATTTCATTGAGTTCAAAAACAAAAACAATTTCTTTTCTTTTTCTTTCTCTAATATTTTTTAACCAATTGATAAAACAGATCAGACGAAATAAGAATTTCAAGTTACTCACAAAATATCAAAAGAAAGTAAATACTGATAGAATTCAGCAATAATATTAGGCTAAATACTATATAAAACAAATTTCTATAATTCGTTTCTATAGTTAATTTCTATAATTCAAACGGAATTAAAAGAAAAATCTTTCAAGAAACATTAATACATAAGGGGAAGAATTTTCATGAAATTGTCGTAATTTTTAGGAGAATCCATAAGACTGACTTCGACGGAGAGAAAGAAAAATGTGTTCTTTCTTTTGTGACATTCGGTTGGTGTCAATGTTTTCCAATGGATGTATTTTGATTCCCTGGAATGTGAAGGAAGAAAAGCAACAGCGTGACTCAAAAAAAAAGACCACGATCCAGTGGGTGGATTTTCATCAGTGATTAACGTATTGAGAAATTCCAGGGTAATCAAAAATCTCAGCTACTGTTTTATATAGAAAAGAGAAAGCTACTGTAAGACATTGCGAAGTTCATTGCACGAAGAATTTGAATTCTTGTGATATTTGAGCAACTTACTTAAAAAATAAATAAATCATTTTAATAAGCTTGAGTTTTGTTATGTTTTTATTTTAATTTTCTTACTTCTAATACTAAAGAAAATATATCGCATTTATTGTTTTTAGGAAGGAAAATTAAAAACAAAAAAGTAAAGTAATGGTTGAAATAAGCTTATCATTGAAATCATTTTCAAATTACCTCCCTTATTATTATCTCGAAGGTGGTTAAACACTGACTAGTTATTACATTGTAAGGAAAAGATTCTGAAATCATCCTTTTTTAGATTCTGTTTCGTAAGTTAACAAGAAACAAACGGAACAAATTGCATGTAAATGAAAAATTGAAGAAAAAGGGGGAAAATTTAGATTGTATTTAATATTACTTGCAGAAATAATTTAATACATTACTTAAATAAAGTTTTTACTGAATTTACTATTATTTAGTAAATAACTCTTATTAATTTTCTGTTATTTGATTCACTAATTTTGCTTTGTGTAGTTACGGCGCGCGATAAGTCTTTCCCTTCCAAACCTCCCTTCCTATTCACAGAATTATTAGTTCGTTTAAAAAAAAAAATCTAACTATTTTCAAGGAGATTCCTAATAAAATAGCAAAAATAAGTTTTATTTTTTTTTTTTTTGAGGACGAAGGAAATCTCTTTTGAATCATTTAAGTTCAATTTACTAAATTATTTGTTTTTTGTTCAGATAAAAAAATAAGATTTTACTCTTGTTATTATCTTTTTTTTTATTCTAGCAAAGACATGTTATAAATTTTAAAATATATATTTTGATCCAAGACACAATTTATTAGTGTATAATATAAAAAAAAAGAACAAAATTACCATAAAAATAATGTAAGAAATAATCTGAAATACACCAATATACCTGTTGCCTTCAAGTCAACTTAAAAGTTTCGATTTTCATTATTTTTGTTTTTTTCTTTTGTGACAATTTTGTCGAGGAAAAAATAAATAAGTAACTTGCAAACTATCACTCTTTTATAATTGCTAAAGAAAGTTCAAATCCAAAATTGTTTTTAGCACCATTTGCCAAAGAATTTTCCTTTTTTATTTGCTTTAACTCAAAACCAGCAGTGAAATCTTTGTAGGAACAGCAATTTTGAAGCGATTGCAGCACAACTAGTGATAAATTTATTTTGTAATTTTATTTTGGAATAAATAATTAAATAGGTTCGTACAAATGGTTTCCAAAAGGTCATTTCAAAATAAAAACCAAAGGCTTGTAATTCTCCTCACGGCTGAATGTCAGGTGCTCAATTTATGAGTAGGTGGGCTTGATTTAAAATTTGTTTCTATTGAATTTCAAGGAAAAAGAAAAGAAAAACAAGTGTCAGTTCATAAATCATTGAAGGAAGGACAAAATGTTTTTCATGAATAAATTACATTTTTGTTCCTAAGGAAGCTTTTATACAAAAAAAAAAAAGAAATACCTAAATAAAAAAAGTAAATCTTTGAATTGTAATTCAGGATTCATGAACGAATGTTGAATTTATATTCTGTATCTTTTGCAACTTAAGTAAATATTCTTATCTATCCTATGGAAATTTACAAATTTTAAAAAGTTCCATAAATGTAAATCATTAGAGAGAGGGGCAAAGAAAAATAGAAAGTGCGAATAAAAACAAACCATCCATTATAGTTGTATCGGTTTTAGTAATTGAAAAAGAAATAAAAAGACAGACAATAGCTTAGTTTGTTTTGTTGTTGTTATTTTTTTTTTTAATTTATTGGTTAAATTTAATCTCTTGAACTTAAACAAATAGTTTCTTTTCATGATTCATATTCACTTCTTTTGTTTTCTAATTACTAACTGTTTTTTTGTTTTTCTCATGCTGATTCATTCTATTGTTGATTTCTCTTAGTTATTTATTTATGACAAATCAAAAGTGGACAAAAAAAACAAACAAACAGGGATGGATTTTATTAAAGTATTAAGAGCTTCATTTCTTAGTTACGATTATGATTAGACGATCTTTCTGAATTTTTTGGTTTTTTTAAGTCCTTGTTTGTACAAACTCCATCAAAACAGCAACATTACTTTCGTTTCGGATGAACATAGATAAGCTTCGTCCTTAATTGTCTCGAAATGAATCGTGGAATGTGTTTTCGTCTGTATTTAAGATGAATACAATACTCATAAATTTTCATTACGAAAGAGAAAGTACAAAGAAGGATGTGCTTTTCCTACTGACCTTATTGTCTGTGAAAATGAGTGCCTTAATAAAAACAAGTAAATTAAAAAATACATTCAAAGTTACACAGCTGTAATTATTTCAATGTAGCCTATTCAGAAAGCGGTTAAGTTCTTTACGAAAAGCCATGTGGTTTCCAGAAAGAAAGAAATAAAAAAAAACATAGTAGAAATATTACATATGAACAAATAAACAAATAAATTTAGAGTATACATTTGTAGAAGTATCTCATTATCCAATGTATTGTTTTAAGATATAGCTTAGTTCCTATGATGTTTAAGAAATTTCCATATTTCTTTTTTTTTAAATTGCAGTCTTTAAGCTTCTCAAAAAATGTGTTTTTTTGTGACAAAAAACTCGTTTCTAGCCAGTTCTTTAGATACATTCATTACGCGATGAATTATTGTGACCTCCACTGTAGAGTATCCCATATTCAACCATCACTTGAACAGATAATGCGATTCTAAACATATAATTATGGTATACAACAGCTGCAGAATAGTAGATTCAAAAGGACCACTCGAGCCATTTGCGGCCGACGAAGCGCTATTAACCATCCATCGTCTTTTCGCCAATAGCCTTATGACCTATGGAACGGGATATCATCCTTAGTGTGTCCAAATCACAGTGTACAGAATCTTTCTTTCCCAGAAGCAGACGTCTACGTCCAGTACTCATGGCAAAGCGCTTTGTATTTGCAGATGGAACACACATTGGGCCGTGAAAACTTGGCGGGAGATTAACGGAAAAGCTATTCCTGGTGAATGAACGGTGCAGGATCAGAGTGAGCTTCTCAATACTCTTTGAATCTGACACCATAACCCCACACTGAACCGATAACCCCCAGTGTATGAGTCCGAGATCTTATCCATCAAGCTATAGCTGACAACTGAAATCAGATGGTTGCATTTTTAACATTTAAGCTAATAGAGGAAATCCAATGAAAACAATGCCAAATATCTCGAACATGGGGGGGCGTCGGTCCCTGAAGATACCCCATTCCTACAGTGTTTGGGCCTCTGAACACGATGGTGAAATCCGTTTGTCGACCCGACCTTCCGCTCGGGAGTTATTAGAGGTGGACAGACACGGACGGACGGACAGGACAAACGCAATAGCTACGATTTTGGTCGCAGTAGCTCCCAAATGGGTCGCTAAAAACACATCTCTCATATTTTGTGAATAAATAAATTACCTATTGATGGTTACTGGAACCTAACCAATAAGAAAAATGCTTAATGGCCATTAGCAAGAACAGACAAAAGGTGTATATTGTAGATTGGAACCTGATTTCATAGATAAAAAGATTGGGTGGGAAAGATCAAATTATTTGTCAACTTGCTTTTCTTTTTTTTTTTTTTTTTATTTCTATTTATTCTCAACCTTGCATATTTAAATTATTACCTTGAATTACAATAAGAATTGATATTCAATTTATATTAGATGATTTTAATTTTTACTTCTGGGATCTTCTTCAATTTAAATATGAAATGTTTTGATTTATGCCTTTATTTATCTTTCTATGAATATATCCGACTACGAGAAGAAAAAAAAAAAAAAAAAAAGAAAAGCAAGTTGACAAATAATTTGATCTTTCCCACCCAATCTTTTTATCTATGAAATCAGGTTCCAATCTACAATATACACCTTTTGTCTGTTCTTGCTAATGGCCATTAAGCATTTTTCTTATTGGTTAGGTTCCAGTAACCATCAATAGGTAATTTATTTATTCACAAAATATGAGAGATGTGTTTTTAGCGACCCATTTGGGAGCTACTGCGACCAAAATCGTAGCTATTGCGTTTGTCCTGTCCGTCCGTATTTACATACAAATCCAGTAATAAAATATCATGATTATAATTGTTTATTCGATGATGACATAAACTTCCAAAGTTGTAATTGTGAAAATATTGAAATTATTAAAACAATTAGATATCTAGGTTTATATATTAATGATCAATTCTCTTGGAAAACACATTATTTATATATATTAAATAAACTTAATTCATTAATATATATGTTTCAACATATAAAGGGTATCTTTTCTATAAGATACAAGATGTTAATATATAAATCATTTATAGATTCATTAATAAATTATGGATTATGTTGTTGGGTACATTTAGGTAATACAGACACTAATAACATAAATAGAATATTAAATAAAATAATGAATTACATAATACAAGATTATTGTATATTAACAAAGAATGAAAAAATACAGATAAGAATAAAATATAAAATTTTAATGCCAAAAGAAAAAATATTATATTCTTTAATAATAAATAACTTTTATAAAATTAGAAATCAAATTAGAAATTATAACTTAGAAAATGTTACTAGAAATACATTAATAAAGATTTTATATTATGAAAATCCTAAGAACAACTTTGGATTAAGAAATAAAAATAGAATTCTATTAAAGATTTTTATGCAAATTACAAATGAATTAAAACAAAATAAATTTAATAAAATAAGTATATTAAAAAGGCAAATACTGAAAAAAATAATATTTGGCGAAATTGTCTGGAATATTTAGGTATTTTTGATTACATATACTATATTTATATTTTGTGTGTTTTTGGTCTTGTGTATTGATATTTGTTTATATATTTTTTAGTTGAATAATTTTGGCATGAGAGATTGTTATTTAAAGTTTTATTTTCACAATTAGATTTAGAAATTTTTAATGTTATACAGTATGAACATTATGTTATATAGTAATGTTATAAATTATAAACATTGAAAGAAAGAAATTGTAATTAGAATAATAAGTAAAAAATAATTTGGGAACCTTAAATTTGATTGTAATGAATGATATTTATAATAATTTTCTTTTTGTATTTGATTTTCTTTTTATATTTCTGTGATATATTGATTTTTATATAATTATATAATTGAATCTAATTTAAGTATAATTCGTATAATTGCGTAATTATATAATTTTTATATGATTTTATATGATTAATAATTTTTAAATTACAAATATAAATTATTTATACTTTCAGCACCTGCATCACAGGATTTCATTTTGAAAACCTAGAAGGACTGTAATTTTAAATTTAGAAAAAAAAAAAAAAAAAAAAAAAAAAAAATAGGATTTCTTTCCACATCCATTCCTTCACATCTCACCAAAATGCTCTTTTACTCAAGAATTAAAAATGCATCCAACAATTATGAAAGTATCTTGGCAGTACATTGATCTTAGAGGACGTACGACTTTGTATAAAGAAATGCATCTAAATTAAAGAAACTGCACATAAACAGTAAAAATATTTGAATGGTTCAAAAGATTCTTGAGCCAATGGTGGATCTCTACAGGATACAGAAATAGTACATCAACATATAAACGAACTAAAACTAACTTTGTCATAAAATTCTTGTTATTTTTAAACATCTTCATAAATAATCTACCAGAAACAGTAGAAGGGATATTCACTTTCTTATTCGCTGACGATATTATTACTTGAACAAAATAAAAATGAACAAAACTTAATCCTTCAGAATCGAGTCAACGAAGCTTTACAAACATAGACAGATAATATCAAATCAATACATGTAAAACATACTATCATTTTTTTACCACAAAATATTAATCTGATAATATTAAACTACAGTATTGGGCAACACAAATAGTAGTGAAAGACAGAAACAAGGAGTGGGATCAGTAAATATAATTAAATATCAGTTACATAGTACAGGAAAATCCTAAGTTAGCATTATCCATTTAAGATGTGTATAATATGTTCTAAATGTTTGCGTTACATCGGAAACACAGTTCATACCTTGCGTTCATGCAATTTTCTATTCTGAGATGACACGGCCTTGAGATGTAGAAACTGCCTGCACCCCACAGCTGTATAACAGATAAGTACTTGTTCCAAGAGATGGTCGTGATTCTCTTTAACTGTTACGGTTCTTGGTCGTCCCGTGCACCAGTTACGCTGTGTCAGCACATTACCTGTCCGTCGGAATTTTTCGATGATGCCAAGAATCACACTGCCACTTGGGGTGTGTTTATGAAACCGCTCCTTCATATAGGAAGGCTAAGTCTGTCTTTTCGTACTAGTCCTTATGAAAGCCAATATTCGACTAAAAATACCTTTGCTTCTATGCTGAGAATCATTATTGCCTCGACTGATTCGAAACCTTAAACCAGTTTCTATTCAAATGGACCGTGACGCTTGAACATGCCTTATTATCTCGTGGGGATGTGGGATATTTCGCTATGTTTGTTTTGCCCAATACTGTATTGCTAGTAGATGAACCTCTAGTGAAATCTGAAAAAGCACCTGTTGCTAAGGAATCGAACTCTATAATAAACTTAATTGGGAGCATCAATAATATTATTCAGAAAGTGAAACAAGTCCACATTTGTTAAAATTACATGTGGAAACCCAAGAAACTTACAATAAAATTAAACTTTTACCTTAAAACAACTATCAAATGTAGTATTGAAGCAATGGTTACAGCAAATTCAATCAACTTAACCACTTTGAAAAAAAATCACAAATAACTTTTTAAGACCAATAACTGTGAAAACAATCCCAATTACAGCCAGAATAGACCAATTATTGAAGAAATCAATCAATTTTAGGAGCCGTTAGCTTCCTAAAAATTAAATCGTTACCAGATATAACATGGACTAAAGAGCCTCCAAATATACAAAAACTTAAAACAGATAACAGAGATAAAAAAAATGTATTAAAAATATATTGAATTTAAATCTACTAATACATGTTGAAGCACTTCTTCCTCCCATAAATCCTTAAGACTAGAAAATTTACGGTATGCTGATAGAGTTGAACCTAAAAAAAAATGATTGCTTACCACAGGAATTAAAACAATTGTCAACAGCTATTATAGAAAACAGAATAACTAAAATCCCTGCAACAAAGTAACTACATATTTATACGAATGGCTCTCTAATTAACAACCCCGAAAATACTCGGATCGGAGTTTACTACTGTATTACATTCTCTCATTAAACATCAATTTAAATCAGACTTCGATGCTGAGATAGAAGCAATTATAGTAGTTTTAGAGCACCATATATAAAGAAACCATAAATTCAAAAATGGAGGGTTTTTTTTTATTTGGTTGACTCCAAGTTAGGAATTCAAACAATAGCATCAAATAACAGCTCAGTCACAAAACTCATCATAGAAATTAAATAGTTAGTAAAATTATTAGAAAGCTTATCCAAACAAATCACATTTCAGTGGCTACCTTTACATGTTGATCTACAAGAAATGACATTCAAAACATTGCTGACTATTTATCAGAAAAAGGCACTAAACTGTCAAAAGGAAAAGAATTACCATTAGTACACTTAAACGAATTATCAAAACCAAAACTGAAATAAAAAACCAACGAATTATGAGCTAATTGTCTGAAAATAAAAAAAGAGTCAACAAAGACAAAATCTGGAAAGAAAACTGTATCAAATCTCAAAGAAAAAAAAAAGAAAAACTTTATTTAAGTTCAAAACAAGACATAACTGCCTTGCCACTCGTTTACAGAAAATTACTATTTTTATTCTGAAAAATGTGTTTTATGTAAATTATTTGGAGCAATTATGAATCAGAACCAACTTCTCGTTTGTCTAAAACTAAATCAGAGTTTCCATAATTCTAAAACCTTAAATGGTTTTTAATGGGAAGCACGATTAAGGGCATCCAACTACTGCAGCCATTATCTATCTACCCACACCTGTTATTATTTTATTATTTTCTGAATTTATTTTTTGGACATCAATTTCATTTATTATTCTTTGTCCAGTTTATCTGAACAGCTTTTGAAAATTTCTTTTTTTCGTTTTAAGTTTATTTAATATTTTCTGGAAATCAGAATATTTAAAGAAAGGGTATTTGCACAGGATTATTCCAAAATATTCTGACTACAGAACTCAAAAAAGATCATGCTATTAGTTGTTGTTTTTTTACGAAATCTTTTCCTCCGCTTTTTAAATAATGTTGTTTTTTTTAATTTACATTTAACTCTTATAAAAGTATTTTTTTTATTGTTTTTCCTCTCTGTAGAATGAGATAAGGAATAATCACTTTCAGATGCTAAACGAATCGTCTTCTTGTCCTTCGTAAATTATTCTGTGTCCTTGGTTCCACTGTTTATGGTCGACGTATGTTTACTTATTACCATAAGAATATCTTCTTTGTAATCTTGAATTTCATTCAAGTAAATAGCGGAATAATTTTCATATTGTTAATAAATCCTTCTGATTGCTTGTGAGCAGTTATTTTGGAAGAATTAAGAATGGTTTGTTCTATCCACTGGTGGTAACAGACCTAATGCAAGAAATCTCGTTCTTTTATATCCATCTAAATAAAATAGTAGATATCTAAATAGTAAATTGTTCGGATTATGTAGGTTTAGAATGTAGTTTTGAAATTCGCAAATCATTTTCAATATATTGTCATTCAAAAACTAATAGAATGAATTTAGAAAATTACTCTGTCTGCTGTACATGCAATTACATTTGTATATCAGAAACAAATAATCAAATTATGTTGCAAAATAAATTCCAAGATGTCGTTCATGTGTTTCAATGGGGGACAAACATGGTTAAAACTTAAAAAATTACTTTATTAAAGTGACTAATTTCGATGCATCTATAAAGTCAAGAAGTGAATTGTTACTACTAATTGTACCTGACTGCTAAGACTGTTAAGGCATTAAGCCAAAGTCTTTTTCTGAGTTGTATTTCGCAAAAAAGATGGAGAACAAAAAATGATCCTTTAGAATTGAAGAGTCTATTCCTTGGGAGTTGCAGGAAGGCACTGCTATTGAACCTCTTTTGTTGAAGAAACCTCGAATATTAATTACTGAATTAATTGAATAGTTTTCAAAGAAACTTCTAAGTTTGCGTTTAATTCTAACAAGGTAATACTAACCTTAAAAGAAAGCGAAAAAAAAAACCTAGCTAATTAAAGGTATAAGAATTTAAGATAAGATCTTTTTTCCAGACAAAATTAATAATAACTTAACAACATTCTATTTGTATTATATTATTAGTTTAGCATAAAATTAAATAATCTTTGAAGAATGACGATTGATATTCTCTTTCAATTTGTCCTCTGTGTATATTTCATTTCAGTTTAGAAATAAATAAGATTCAACAGGTAAATTGATGACTAGTCCTATTGGTAAAAACCTTAATTCATAGAAAGATGTTTCTCAACACGGATTCTTTAGTCATTCTAAATGAAGTCATGTTTTATTAGGAATGACAGCGTTTTGGAAAGAACAATTTTGATGAGAAAAAATCACACAAAACAAAAATAGAAAAGAAAGAAAGAAAAACATAGTTTGATGTTTTTGATGACTAGAATATTATACTGAATAATATTTATTCAAGGTGGAGTTAAATTTGGTCCATTTGTTATCAAATCCTAACAATCAAGTAGCTCCTCGAGAAAACCTCCTTTGAAAAGAATCTCCATTTTAAAAGCAACTTTGCATTACAAGAAATGCCATCTCTCCTTTCGAAAGAAAAATTCCTTTTAGTATTCATAGGTGGAGTTTCGAAATCTACCTACGACAGGAGTCAAGAGAATAGAGATGGTGTTTTTCAATTCCAAAAAGGTTCCTTCTACGCCCTTTGGAAAAGGTTGAGCCCAACCCAAGGACGTTCCAAGGAACTGTTCTATCCTGATCACGTCATGAGCAACTCAAGGTTGGGTTAAAACAAACACATCAGTCTCCAAATATTATTACAGTCTTCGTATCCGTGGTTTAAAAGTAAATAGACATTGAAATAGAGTCAGCGAATGAGTTTCCTAATGTTAGAAATCTTTTCTAAACATCAAAGTGAATATTTTCACTTAGTTTATCAAACAACTAACTGAACCTGTTTCAACAATAATATTAAATGTAAAAATGTGAATTTTCTTGTTTTACAGTTTTACTTATTAGTCACACTGTTAATGTTATTTACTATTTCACATTGTATTATAATCTTTCAAGTATTGTTCTTCAGTCTTAATTTCATGCGAACCAGTCTGTCCTTGACAATCATTGCATTCATTGTTGCTTTATGGTATTAAGTAGATATTACTTTGAGGCAAATGATGGTAGAATCGATTATAACATCTATAGTAGATTCTTGTATGCAACTGGAATCTCTATTATTCGTGGTAATTTGGATATCCCTGATAATAGAAAATTCAGATTATAGAAATTTTTGGGAGAAGTCACTCTGCTAAATTGTTAATTCTTCTCTGCATTGACAAGACACTTTTTTACATTTTTTGACAATCCATTTGTTATTTTTCTATAGAAATTTGCTCAATAAACTTAAAACGCAATAAGAAATAAAACAAAAACAAAGAAGTCAACAAGTGAATGACAATCAGCAATAAAAACAGCTCACCTTTTCACTGGTG